>MOOC01000044.1:0-387256 GCA_023376865.1 Colletotrichum filicis | reverse complement strand
TAGAAGGGGGGGGATACCTCAACATCAGCATGACCCATCCTGGGCTGCCTCCCTACCAAGAAGCGAGCCGCAAGAAGCGATGGCATCACAACATAACCGAGCCATGAACCGCTGGATGATGAGGCTCGGGCTAGGTTATGATCTATTCATGTTTGAGGCCCTCCACTCTCCTTTCCGGAGGAGCCCATTCCGGGTCTGGAAAAGCCCGCATCTCTCAAAAGCCTGGATCACGGCCGGGCTTTAGAGTCTCAAGCCGAGATGATGAGAATGAGCGAGGGTTTTCGGCTTAAGGATATGAAATGTGCGGGAGCGGCCGGGTTGTGACGGGGGTGGGGTCAATCGATTGGATGAGATTGAGAGACTGTGATTACCACGGTGACTGGTCTAGATAGAACAGCAAACAAGGGAGAAGACGAAGTCCATCTTGGGTGTTATTAGTGATGATGCCTGATCTGGCTCGCCAGGATGTCATCCCACGTTTCCAAGAAGATGATTTGCGAGGGGGCTGGTTGACGATACTGCGACTCTGCTAGTCCATGAATATGAGCTCTGCGATAACCGAGCTGAAGTGCCATCCCGGCTTCTCAGGGTCGAGTAGCCGGAATACGGAAGGTCTCTTTTGGGACGCTTCGTGCTATCGGTGTACGGATACGTAGTGCGGCTCATCAAATATGCAAGTTCAATCTTGTCAAACCAGGGGTCCGAGACAGATTGTGTAGTGTACGATGTACAAATAGACAAGCAAGCGGTCAGCAGCATCGGAACCACGCCCGGTGGATGGGGTCATATCGTGCATCCCCATTCCACTTCTTCTTGGGACGGACAAGCGTCATCCCGCGGGATGGAGGGGCCGCGCATGGAAGTGAGCGCTAGAATGTTTGCTCGGTTGGGAAGACGGGGCGGTACCTGAGGTTCCTGACATTTCCGCCCCAGGGAATAGAAGGCCGAGGTGCATATTCCATGTTATTGATTTGGTTCCTTTTTGGAAGAAGCAGATTGACTCATTGACACAGATGCCGTTTCGCGTTTCCGGACCGGGGATGGTGAGCTCGGATTCATTCGGGACGAATTTCCGGCAAATGGATGGATCGTGGAACTGCTGATACCAACCAGCAGAGAGGAACTGCAAGTAGAGAGCAGGAGAGCAAGGGACCGTGGTTTTTCCACCAGTGCCGTGGCGGGTTACCGAGCTTTCGGGAATAACAGCAAAGTGGCGCACGAGCGTTGGCTTGCCAAATCAGACCCTAGGAAGGCCAAGGATACGCAAGTGAGAACGTGAAGCTATCTCGCTCGCGTCTTCGCTTTTACGGCGAAAATGTTGAAGACGCCGATATGAGCCAAGAAAGAGAGGCTTGTGCGGTGTTTTCTTTCAATCAATGAAATCTGATTCGTGTCTGTTCGGAGGGGGATCTTCCCTAATGTCTTGAACCGCGACTTTCCGTTGCGGCATCGGCACATTTCGTTCAAACTTGTTGGCTAGCCATAGCCGAATTATCGTGGACGGACAGGATAGAGTTTGGAGGTTCTGCCAGATTGCAAGGGATGGCTGGCCCAAGGCGTTGGTATGGCTGCGTCGTCCGTATCTTCCAGCGGTTGAGGGCCGAGGGTGGCTCGCCGTTGCAGACGATGCCGCTTCGTTGGGGACCAAATTGGATGGATGCTGCAGGGCTGCGGTAGCTCAACAGCTTCACATGTCTTCTGCTTGAGCTCGAGCTCGAACATGGAAATGTGGGAGATGATACGGGAATAAGGTCTTTGGGGTAGAAGGAGCTTATCAGAGTTAGCACTAGTAGCGGTAGTCCGTACGCTGACTGCCAGAGAGACAATAAGCCCAATATCTTGAGCGAGCTCAGTGGTTCCCAATTCCAACAAGATGCCTCTCGGTAAGACATGGCGGGCTGAAGGGGAGCCGGTATGGCCCCAACGGACGGATCCAACGAGGCGTATGGCATTTTGACGTCGTTTCGGTGAGGCAAGGTGAGTCGAGGGCAAGTGGCGAGGGTGTCAAACCAATCATGTTGCTCTGTCAAGCTGTGACGAAATAAGACGACCCAAGTGGATAGTATGGTGCATGAGATACGGGGGCAGCATAGAGGCTATTCGAGCCCAGCCAGTCTTGAGAGCTGGAATTAAAACCATTTGCGGGAGTCGGGACAGGTCTCCTCACACGCGAATCCCGGCGCCAAGTGCGCTTGTTTGGCAAGCACAGGGGAGCGAAACTAGGTAGCTACGTCACCCCATGGCGTCTATCTGTGGGAAGGAGCCCAAGTTTGATGCTCTGCTTCCTCTCCAGCTTCCACTCCGGGGGGAGAAGTATCAGGCAAGAAAGACTGATTTGGTGATACAAAGGAAACCATGGCTATTGCCTCACGGGATGAGAGCGTGACTGCTTGTCCAAGGTCTTGCCGGTTAGGGAGGTACACTACGTAGTAGGTAAGGTACCTGTGGTGAAGCTGCCCTGGCCTGGAGGTCATCAAGTGACCCAAGCACAAGCAAGCTCTTATCGATACCGGGCACGTGTAAGGTTACATAAGCGGGTTAACTGGGTCTTTCGCCCATGGAGCGTATCGTGGTCCGTGCATATCCACTACCCCGCATTCCTGCAGCAGGTGGCAGCGAGCAGTTCGCAGGCCAGTCCCAGACGAGAACAGCGCTCTATGCAAATCCGTCCCATCTGCCAGACGTCTTTTTACAGTCTCTCCTATGCTCTTTTTTGAATTCATAGCTCGCTGCGATGGCGAGTGACCTTTACCCCAACTTTGATCAAGTACCTCGACCAAATGCAACGGCTTCATCGGCATCGTCGGGGCTTTCTCGTCTGGCCTCGGGAGGACGAAGGGAAAGCCAAACGAGCAGCCAAGGAGCAAGGGAGCTGGTCGCTTCTTGTTCGGATGCGATACCAAACACAGGGAACGGTACCAACATCCAAAACCTATTGCACCACAGGACTTAGAAGACGACAATGAAATGCATGGTAATCCATCCAATTTGAAGACCATCTGCTTTGGTTCTTCCACCGCTTCTCATTCTCCCGCCCGAGTATTCAATCGCCTCGGCCACCACGCGCTACATGATTGGCACGCCATCTATCAGCCATCCATCTCTTCTTCATCCGCGGCGTTTCCCTTGTCCGTATTGACGCGGAGCAATCCAAGCCATCTCGAAAGGCACAACCAGCCTTCTCTGTCACGGTCTGAGTACCTAACTACTCGAACATGGCTGCTGCTGCCCCGATTCACCTCAGTCACGCTGGCAAACCCCCGCCAGTCTAACAGCCCGAGGTCAGCCAACGATCGACACCCGTTTCATTACTGTCGTGCCGTCATCCAAGCCCAGGCGAAGCCAGGCACCGTCTCACCCGGTGTCTACCGCCAATAGGTATAACTCTTAGCAAGCAAGGCAAGGCATGTCACAACTCGCGGAAAGACAGATACGGTCCAAAAAGGCTCGACTGCACAAGGGGTTGCATTCTCCCACGGCGCAAACATAGCCGCCGCCTACCTTGAGCAGCTCGCGGTCGCAGTGGTTCGTTCCGCTCCAATCTGCTCAGATTGTCAGGAGATTTCCTCTCCTGATGGCGCCCACGGTGACGTTTCTAATGTCGGACATGTCAATGTTCCCCTCAACACCAAACATCCACCGATGTGCATGTCGTCCCGATTACCTCCATCCAGATTGCCCAGCTTTCAATTTACTGCAGCCCAAGGCAGGTCGAAGGATGTTCCCGAGATTCGAGCGATTCCCCAGGTATCCATCCATTCCACCCTGTAACCTGTCCCATCCCATCCATCCATCCATTCATCCATCCATCCAGCTCTCTAGCACTCTAGGTACGACTACATAGATAGTACTTGGACAAGAACGGGCCAGCCACGCCCCCCTCATTGCCTCCGACACGTTGATGGATGAGGTGTGCCGAAACCATTCAACCCCGCATCCGGACGGCACCAGACAGACGCGACAGACAATGCGCCTGGCTTCGCAACCACGGCCTCTTGGTGAAATCCCCAACTCCTCATTGGCTCGTTACCTCCCCAAGCCAGGGACAACGCCGCTTGGATGGGAGGGTGGGAAGCTTTGAGTCGTACTGTAGTCTACCTCTCGTCGCTGGAGCTTGAGGAGGGGGGCTGGCATGTCTCTCTGTCTTTGCTGGCTAATACCTCGTAGTCCAATGGTCGACTGACCGACCGACCGACTGTGACCCTGTGTGTGTGAACTGGCATACCGACAATGCCTTCCATGTACTGGGTAGAGAGGTACTTGTCTGGTCATCAACACCAAGTATCTCTCTCCTCCATGCCGTCTCGGACACCAGGATCAGCCAAGGTAAGTGGCACAAGGCATGTGTCTCTCTCATAAATATATCGACACCATAGCCTCGACTCCGCACGAGATGCCCATCTCTCACACCATCCATACTTTTTGTCTGTTCCGTACCAAGGTACTGCACTCATCGCTCTCGTCCACCCGTCCCTTTTGAGACGTTAAAGCTACCTATACGCATCTCGATCAACTGGGAAGCATCGGTCCTCCTCCAAACAACACACAGAAGCAAGGCTATTGCTGGAATCGATCAACGGCTTCCAATCCGCCTTCCTCTACTAGCCCAACTGGGAGCAGCTACTGCCGAACGTTGATCGTCCCGAGAAGCACCTGACATCTTGAACCACCTAAGCTACCGTCAACTCCCGAAGGAAACCATCCTTCCACGAGCAAAGAAGGAATTACTTGGACTCGTCTCTACCTTACGGGCCACCGCATCCTCACAAACTTTGTGACTACCTATCTTACCGTCTACCTCTCTCTTGCTACAACTTGCTTATTTGCTTGCTCGTCCGACTCATCTTTCTCTCGACCTTCACCCTCTCCTCTCTGACCCCAAAGCAAGCCATAAACCCAACCCCGCCTTCCTCTCCTCTTACTACTTCAGCATTTCCCCAACGCCAGCACGCGACCTCGAATCGAACTTGAGTCTTTGTGCAGAGCCATTGCGACGCTTGTCTAACACTCTGATACCCTATATCGACTGCAAAACGTCAAACCATTAGCTGTACGATAACCAACCCATCCAACAAGACATCTCTTCTCTTGGTAAGTCAAAACGTTCGAGCCAACGTCGTTCTTCTCTCAATGTGTCTCGAAAGCTTTCATTGGGGACGCGAGGCGTTCAACAAGGGCGTTTGAGCTAATCCCGTCTCTCTTCTCTGCCATCCCCCTCAACCCCAACCCCGCTGCGGCTTTGCTCTTTGCAGACGACCCGGCATTCTTCTGCCAATCTACCCTACCTGGCTCTGCATAGTGTGCAAGTCCGAGACCCTTGCACATCTACAGCTCGAAGCTCTACTAGCTCCAGCTCCAGCTCCAGCCCAAGCCGGCACCTTTCACTTGTGATCCACCTTCTTCCGCCTTACACCAAACCCACCTTGCCTTGCGTCTTACTCTCCTCCGTCTCCCCTCCTTCACTGGCCCAAGTCATCTCCGGCCTAGTGCGGAACACCCTCCTCTTCCTACCCCCCGTCATTGAACCTCTCCTCCACTTACATGGGAAGCGGAACACCTCAACCACGGCTGCATCCACCCGGAGCTACCCCCCGTCCCTATCTTTTCCGATGACATACCCCCGCCCCCACCGCCTCATCTTCCAGGCCGATGAGACCCGGGACCGTCACCTCGGTCACTGCCTCTAGTTCCGCCGGATGCCCAGCCCTTGTCTCGTTCTGCATCTACTCTACGCCGAAGCCTGCGCACTTGCACTACACCACTCATCTGCATACCCTGTCCAACGTGCGCCCGTTTCTGCATGTGGGACTTGCCGTAGCCCAAATGTGGAATTGCGTCTTTGCGTCCCGTCTCATGCTTTTGTTGGACCCCCACCGGATCTGGTCCTCGTTCAAACTGACCGGGGGGTTGACTTAACATTGGTATTTGACAGGCACGGAAGAACGAGGGAGCTCTCTCATACTATAAAGCTACCTGTGAAACCTCTTGGATCGAACGTTGGCTAACTAGTGTCCTCTCTTCTTCTCTTTGACAGCTTCTCTACCTCCCAACCTAGCTCTTCGACTGTCTACCCGAAGCAGCTATTATTCTCGACGACCTCTTCAACTTGTACCGAGTTGGATACTTGACCATACTGTGATTCAGTCCTACTTACACACCCACCATCATGAGCTCTTCATCCATCAAGCAGGCAGCTGAGGCCGCACGAACTCGCACCTCAGAAGTTCTGAAGGGAGACGGTGCCGCTGTCGCCAATGACTTCCTCCACACTCCTGTCATGAGGGCAGCGTTGCCCTTCATCAACGGCGGTATCAGCGGCATGGTAGCCACCTCTGTTATTCAGCCCGTCGACATGATCAAGGTCCGCATCCAGCTCGCTGGAGAGGGTGTTGCCGGAGGACCCAAGCCTACACCATTGTCAGTCACCCGGGAAATTCTTGCTAGCGGAAAGGCCCTCGACCTCTACACCGGTCTGTCGGCCGGCCTTCTGCGCCAAGCTGTCTACACAACGGCCCGCTTGGGCTTCTTTGACACCTTTATGGGCAAGCTCGGCCAACGCGCCAAAGAGCAGGGAAACGCTATTGGCTTCAAGGAACGTGCCACCGCAGGCCTCGCAGCCGGAGGTCTTGCCGCCATGATTGGAAATCCTGCCGACCTTGCCCTCATCCGCATGCAGAGTGACGGACTGAAGCCCCTTGCTGAGCGCAAGAACTACAAGAGTGTCATCGACGCTCTCTCAAGCATTGCAAAGTCTGAAGGTGTTGCCGCTCTCTGGGCCGGTGCCGCCCCCACGGTCGTCCGTGCTATGGCTCTCAACTTTGGTCAGCTCGCCTTCTTCAGCGAGGCCAAGGTGCAGCTCAAGCAGAATACGCAGCTGTCCTCTCAAGTTCAGACTCTCACCGCCAGCGCCATTGCCGGATTCTTCGCCAGTTTCTTCTCTTTGCCCTTCGACTTCGTCAAGACCCGCCTACAGAAGCAGTCCAAGGGACCCGATGGCAAGCTTCCGTACAAGTCAATGGCCGACTGCTTTGCCAAGGTCGCTAAGCAGGAGGGCGTTATGCGCTTCTACCGCGGTTTCGGTACCTACTACGTCCGCATTGCTCCCCATGCGTAAGTGGACCATCTCAACCCCGTGTGCCCGTGTTTTAGGTACCTTGTTTGTGTGCTAACAATAGTGCGTTTCCAACAGAATGGTAACACTCATCGTTGCCGACTACCTTGGCTTCATCACCAAATAGACGGAATACGAATAGCACGAACGACACGAACGAGAGTCTCATTCAATCGCCGGCGCCCACGAGGTTTCAGTCGTCTCGAATATTTCTTGTGGCTGGAGTGTAGTAGAGCATAGCCTCCCCTCTGAGCCAATTGGGCATCGCATTCTGATTAGTCATTCTCAATGACTTGGCGCTCTTGGTGTTATTGCAAGTTGGGTTTTCTTGGAGGTAAATAGTATTGCGTTTTGGGTTTATATCAATGGTTTGGACAAGGAAACGAGACGAGAGAGAGGCATACAAACGTACATAGCCCCCGCCCGGCCGTTGAAAGGGCATTGACGGGGGTATGACCCCCCACGCTTTTTAGGGGATCAAATAAAGAAGAATTCAGCCATGTCTGCGTGTCTCTTGGTGAATCTGCATGTTTGTGTGTGCCTGCGCATGTGAAACTTTTTTCTGTTTTTTTGAGAGCGGGTGGGGGGTTGAGTACCAATGACGGTGTTTGTGTGTTCCTCAACATTGTCTGTGTGAGCCAGTGGCATGCCTTTGGTGAGATTCTGGTCTGAGCGGATCAACCATTAGAGGCAGATGTTTATCTAAGCTCACCTGTAGAGTGAGTCCCAGCAGAGAGGCTGAGGTGTGCAGAGCCAGTCTCCTTGGTCCACTTGGTCTCACCGAGCTCACCAGTTGAGGTGTGTGTGCGTGTATGTATGTGACATCTTTCATCATATCCATGTGGCTCTTTGGCCAACTCAACGTTCATGTCTGGGGTACAAGCTAAACATGTACGGCCGTTGAAGGATGCATGTGAATTAAATACCCTTCCGAGAGTTCAATCTGAGCACTTGATAAATCCCCAAGGGGAACATTTTGATCGTCTCTGGAAAATCAAAAGCGTGCTGGAATTATTAAAGTCTTTCTTTGTGTATACCGCCATTTGCCATTTCGCCTGCCCTTTCTTATCTGCAAAGAAGAGCCAAACCAAAACCCTGGATATCAGAGGCTGGATTGGCATTCAGCCAGCCACCTGATGCTTTTTTCAAAAGAATCACCCAACCCGGGCGGGGCCATCCCATCACTGTAATCCTCCCGTCCATGTCCTGCCCAGGCCCGTTGAAGACCTCATTTGTAGTACGCCTTATCCGTTGTCAAAACACGCATCCTCCCTTCGCTTCGCTCCTAGTCGTGACCCGGCTTGCTTATCAACGTTGGGTGTATGACCAGTTCATCTCCTTAGAGTTCATGAATCAAACGGAATGATGTCCAGATCCACGTAGCCAGCCTGGTCAACCTACTCCTGGCTGGCACTGAGGTCCGGATTCTTCTCCCACAGGTTGCGGAGGATCGCCGTGATACCCTCGTCTTCCTCTCCACCCACAAGACTCGACCCGCTGAGGCCCTGGACGCCGTTTCCCTCGTGAAGGGCGCGTCCGCTCTGATGGTCGTCCCCGTCGGCCTCGTAGCTCGATCCAGCCCCGTTGGTCCGGATGGAATAAGCGCGCGGGGTGACGGGTCTACGGGTGGAGCCGGTGCTGGTGCCGGTGCCGCCCGATGCCGCAGCCAGAGCCGCTTCGTTCAGGCTCGAGTTACGCATATGTTGCCCTCCCGGCGTAACGCCCCCCCGTACCGACGCGGCCTTGCCGTTGCCGTTGGCGGTCCCGTTGCGCGGTATCCGCTGCGTCTTGTTGGCGCGGTTCACCTGCGCGAGGCGGTCCAGCGAACGCACCACGGGGTTCTGAAAGCGGCGGACGCTGAGGTACTCCATCCCTGTCCGTTCCAGCTGCTTCGCGACGCGTGGGTCGCGGCTCGCGCCGCCGTCGTAGCCCGGCCCGCCAATGCCGACCAGGGGGCTCGCGCCCACTGCGCCCACGCCTCCTCCTACTGCCTGGCCCGGCTCAATGACGGAGCTGGCGCGCTGAAGATTGAGCTTCTGCTGCGTTCGCGACTTTTCGGCGGGCGGGGCGAATCGCCTTCCCGACCGTGGCGCGAGCGCTGTACCGTCAGTGGTATCGCGGGTTTTGCGAGTCTCTAGAGCGCTGTCGCCGTCTTCGTCGTCTGATAATGGCAGATCGCGGTTTCTTCCTTGGCGTCCGGACCCCGAGGACTGCGGTCGCCCTCGAGAGGGGTTCTCCTCAGACCGTAAGCTCGCCGGCCCAGGCGTTGGGAGTTGGTAGAAAGATCCTTCGCGCGCCGCGCCAGAGCTTCCTGCGTTGACAAATCTCGAAATAAGCTCGTCGCCGGCGCTGCCCGGTAAGGTGCTGACGTTGTGCGAGTCGCCTAGGGTCGAGCCGCGGCCGATGGAGTCGGGGGATGAGGAGTGGCCCCGCCGTGAGACGGATACTGTGTCTGCCGTCATCTTGGGAGGTGCGCCGTGGGAAGGGGTGCGTTGAAGTAATCTCGAGGTTAGGTAGGCCTTGTGCTGTACGGTCTCGCGGTCGGGTGTCGCTGAGACCAGGGGTGATGATTGCGCTGCGGGAGTTTCTGCTCTGGAGTTGTTCGCAGAGTTGCCGGCAGAGTTGCTGGCAGAGTTATTCGCACTGCTGCTGCCGTCGTCTGGCTTCGCAGAGGCTTGTGTGCTGGCGAGCGATCCTCGTCTTGATAGGTATGGTGAAGCGGATGTGCTGGCGTCAACCCATTCGTCGTCTTGGCCGTCGTTCCCCAAGTCGAAATGTACCTGTGACTTTTGCGACTTGACCTTATTCACGGCCGGATTCGAGCTCGTTCGCTTGAGTTTCTCCACCGACTTGATCTTTGCGGGCTTGTTGACTTCGCCGTGGGATTTGTTCCTCCGTAAGCTCGTCGCGGAGGCGGTTTTGCTGAGGTTCGCGGAGGAGCTGTCGCGGGAGAGTTTCGCTTCAGATTGGACTCGGCGATGGCCAGCTGCGGAGGCGCGATTTCGATCGGGCGAAGGGGATGCTTGTCGGCGGTGATTGTTCAGTTTTGAGGCCGTCGAGCCATGGTGTTTGTGTAGTGCTTTGGAGGAAGGAACGCGTGCATGCAGGCGACCGCCGCCGACAACGTGCTTTTGGGATTTCGAGCGGTGCTGATGATGGTGGTCTCGGTGAGCCTGGTCGCTGTTTGTCGAATCGCTCTCCTGATGATTGAGAGGAGGGCGTCTTGATTGGCTGGGCGCCGAAGATTCATCACCGTCTCTGTCTCTGTCTCGAACCATGGTTGCTTATTTGACCCCCTGGGGGATACCGGTACTTGACGAATAGGTACTATGATGTGCCGTTGCAGCCAAGGTACAACAATGTCATGGGTGTCGACAGGTTCTTTGGGGGTGGTAGCAAGGCTTGTTCTCTGATGCGCGGGTGCGGTGCGGTACGTTGCGTGGGCGTTCGGAGGACCGACGGATTGCGGTGGTGGCTGCCCGCGTTGCTGTTTCAATGAGGTAATGCGTCGAAAACTACAGGGAGGGAGAGCACTGGAACTTTGGAAGAGCGCAGGCTGGACAAGGTGCGCCCAATTGGGGGCCGATTGCGGCGAGGAATCGCGCAGTAAAAGGGATGACAACTGGAGGGGAGTCGTATCGTAGTCGAGGTATAGTGGGAGCTCGGGTATCTGCGTTCCAGAAAGGAAAGATTGAAAGATGTTGCGCTGTTCACTCCAAGCTGCGAGGAGAAATAAGTAGTGTAAAATGGGAAAGAGAGTGAAGAAGAGGGAAAAGGGTCAGGTCGAAGTTCCCGTCCATTTGTCTAAGGTACCCTTTGGCTAAATTACCTTAGACAAGGTACCCGAGACCATGGGAGGCACCCACGATTCCCTCTCCACTGCTGGCTCCGGCGCCATTCAAGACCATTCTCGGCATGCCACGCCCGCTAACGTCCATCGTTAGCACCTGTGCGTGCTGCTTTTAGGTGCGCCTGGACCCGACTTCAACCGCTTCCCACCCCTGCATTCCACGATTCCTAAAAAATCCCACATTCGAGTCTGGGGTGGCTGCACGAATCAGGCACTCTATGATTGGTCAATACCAGGAATGACGATGCAGTTGGTTCATCTAGCCTTCACCATTATCTCCACGTGACTCTGCCGGATAAGCTTCTTACCGCGAATGGACGCCATTCCCAGTTCGTCACAGACCAACCAGGCGCATGCTTCATTCTACCTACATCCGCAACATCACAGCGATACAACACTGAAATATCTTCAGTCACGTCCGACTGTACATTGAATAAACCCAACAACCGACGCCTGCCACCCGTTCAAGACCTCCAACCCGCGACGGACCGTTTCTGTAGCCGCCATCATGTCGGGCCAAATTGCAGCTTTGGAGGAGGACCGCCAACAGTATCAAGAGCAGGTACGCAATTTCTCGACCTTCAGACCTCATATCTGTTCTTCGCTAACTTGCCACTCACAGCTCGATGTTGTTCTCGCCGGCCTCAAAGATGATCCCGAAAATGCCGAACTCAAGAATCTTCAGGCGGAGTTGAATGACATGATTTCCCTCCTAAACGAGTCTCTTGCTGAGCTGCAGCCGAAGCAGGCGCCCATGCCCATCCCTCAAAAAGCGCCCAGCCCGCCAGAGCCCGAGAAGTGGTCCAAGGAAAACCACCCAGCTTTCAAGAAGGCTGCACCCGCCCCCGAAGAGAAGGAGGAACCACCTGTTACGTACTCGGTGAATGACACTGTCATGGCGAAATGGGCATCGGGCGACAGAGGCTTCTATCCTGCCCGAATCACATCCATCACCGGCTCTTCAACAGATCCCGTCTACATTGTCAAGTTCAAGAGCTATGACAACACGGAAACGCTGCGAGCCAAGGACATCCGCCCCATGTCCAACAAACGCAAGGCTGACGGAGCACCAGCTCCCGCATCTAGCACCGCACAACAGACCGCACGTCCGCCGGGCCCCTCGAATGGTGTCGTTACATCCGCAGCAGCCAGCTTGTACCCTGAGCAACAAGCCAAGATTGAAGCAGAAAAGAATGCTGCCGATGGCGCCGCAAAGCCCCCTAAAGCCAAGAAGATCAAAGCTACGAAAGAATTGGAAAAGGGCAAATCCAAGTGGCAAGAGTTCAACTCAAAGTCCAAGTTTGGAAAGCAGAAGAAGGACAGCATGTTCCGCACACCTGACGGCGTTGGCGGCCGAGGTACGTTGTTCGCGCTGAACCAATACTGAGGATGATGCTAACACAATCACAGTTGGTTTCACAGGCTCTGGCCAAGCTATGCGGAAAGACACTGCTCGCAGTCGACACGTTTATCAACAAAACGATGAGCTCGACTAACTGCTGCTAGGGCATAGGGATGCGGGAGGATCTTGAGGGAAGGAGGTTCAAGGCATTGGCGTTCATGGGTGATTTGGCACTCTCAATCTCTTCATGGTAAAGTGTCTTGTTTCCGCGTTACATAGGCTAACGGTTTGTACACATGTGTTTTACTCGCTCCAGGCGACCATGGGATTATGATCTCATCTGGACTCTGCGCATCAAGCGCGGGGGGGTCCCTTGTTACAAATACATGAGATGCCCAACTTCCCCAGCTTCTTGGCCACCTTGACTAAACATCTGGCTATACAGGATATCCTACACTCTCATTTCGTCCTCAGAATACGTCGCTTACTGGCCGTCACATATCAGTGGCGAGCTACGGTGAGCGGAGGTCAATCTTCGGGGCAATATCCTTGGCAATCTTGAGAAAGATTTCCGCCCTGGCACTCGACGGCTCCGATACGACGGTGGGCTTGCCCAGATCCGCATCATCGCCGATGGATGGGTGCAGGGGGATGTCGCCTAAAAAGTCGATCTTGTGCTCTCTGCACATGCGCTCGACTCTCTCGTTAGACCCAAAAACGTGTGTGTCGCCGTTGCAGTGTGGACAGTTGAAGAGTGACATGTTTTGCACCAAGCCCAAAATGTTGGTATTGACCTTGTTGAACATGTTGACGCCCTTGACCGCGTCTTTGACTGCGAGTGTATGGGGTGTGGTGACAATAATGGACCCTGGCTATTGTAAGCGATGGCCGGCATTCATGTGCCTAGTGTTGCGACGTTCAAACATGACTTACCATCAAGTATGATCTGCTGTGTGATGGTGAGCTGCGTATCGCCCGTGCCTGGAGGCAGGTCGAGCACGAGAACATCCAATACACCCCAGTCGACTTCGTGAAGTAGCTGCTGAATGGCCTTCATCACCATGGGGCCTCGCCATACCACGGCGTCATCCTCTGGTACGAGATAGCCCATGGACATGGTTTTGACGCCGTAATTAGTCATTGGGATTAACTGGTTGTCTAGTGACATTGTCAGTTGGCGAGCTGGGATGGTCGAAGAACTCCGAGTCCTTACTTTCTGAGAGCCTGGGTTCTCCGGAGAGGTTGAAGAGTGTCGGAATAGACGGGCCAAAGATATCGGTGTCCAGGATACCAGCCCTGTAGCCTAGTCGTGCAAAAGCCAATGACAGGTTTGCTATGAATATTGATTATTACTCTGCCTTTTTGCATACAAGCTTCGGTCCGAGCTGCGTAACCTACCTGCGACTGTGCTCTTGCCAACGCCACCCTTGGCGGAAGAAACAGCAATGATTTTCTCCACGCCAGTAATCTTCCTCTTCACGGGCTTCCTGGGCCAGTTGGGCGGTGTGCCGGATTTCGGCAGACCCTGTAGGTTATGTTAGTCGGTCTCAGGTATGAAGTGACGCATGTGCATAAGAGTGAGCAAGAGTAACAGTAAGAGAGAAGCGTGAGTTGTACCAAGGGGTTTTCATGGCCCAGGACTCGAAGAGTCGACTGAAACGGACGGAATAATGTTGGCCTCATTGTGTGGCCTTTGACAGACGAGATACAATCACCTTGAACGTCAAAGAGCGATGCAATGCACAATGTACTCGAAGAGACCCGGGAGACGGACAATGCCTCTGGGGTGGTGATGAGAGGATGTAATTGATTGGCCCTACGTAGACTGGATCTGTTTGCGGAGTATCTTCGGCTGAGCTTCAGCTTCAATCACTTATAATGGCACTGCCTGAGACGGTAGCACATCACTGGAATAATGCGATCTATCACTTTCAAAGTGACTTGAATCCACAATGCATTTTTGGTCCATCGAGAAAGATCAAACAACAGTGCATAACCCATTTTGTTGGACGTCTCAGTCCTCAGGACGTCGAGAATATCACGTGATCTGGTGTATATGACCCCACCGAACCTTCTCCATGGCTCGTGTACGTACCTTTTTTCATCGCGGTCGAATTCGCGATGAGAGGAAACTGAGCTGCAGACGCGACATCTTACTCACTGAATGCTCTCGTTCAAAAAGCCGAGCCCCACCACCCGCTTAGCATGAGATCTCTCACATGAAGAACTCATAGTGACATCCTCCCCCAGTTCTCGCCTTCAAGTTCCATATTTCTGATACCCCTTTGCTATTCCACGCTTTTTGTTTTCATCATTGGCACTTACTCTCGTTTTCTTTGCGCCTGCCTTACCTCGTGAAGCTAGCAGCCGCTGCAAGGAAGTCTCGAGACTCACCTACATCTGAGATATCCGAGGCACCGAAACCGGTTCCAAGGAGAAGGGGAGAAAGAAACATATTACACATACAAACGACGCGATGTCTACCCCATCGGCAATGTTCGACATGGCGCAAGGTCGTCGCGACCTGGCCGCCCTACCCTCCGACTGGCAACAAAACATCAGAGAAGCTGTAAGTCCTTGCATTATCTAGCACTACTGCATCATGCTCTCGTATATAATCCGAGAGTCCACTGAGTCGAATCATGTATCCGTGTGCCTCCGTTTTCTCCCTCCCTCTTCATCCTACGCGTGAACATCGCTGACACCCCTCACTAGTGGGAAGTCGTCGATCAACAAGGCCTCGGCTCCCTCAACGCGCGCGAGTGGCCCTTTGCCCTCCGCGCCATCGGCTTCGACTTGGCCCGCACAGAGACCTACGCCCTCCTCCTCGCCCACGGCGTCCCGCCGCACGACCACGACCCCTCGCGGGGCCCCTGCAGCCCGTCCCGCTTGCGCATGTCGCAGGAGCACTTCTCCGCCATCGCGGCGTGGCTGCTGATGCGTCGCGACCCGCAGGAGGAGGCCGAGGACGCGTGGAAGATGTTTGACCCCCGCGGCACGGGGCGGGTTACGCTCGAGAGTTTGCGGGCCGTGTGCGGCGAGGTGAATTCGACGCTGAGCGAGGCGGATATGAGGAGGATGATTGACATGGCGGATATTTCGGGGAAGGGGTGGGTTAGTAAGGAGGAATTTATTGAGGTTGCCAAGGGCGGGTTTGGACGTGGTTGAGTTTGTTGGCATGTCGATGAGAGAAAGGGAAGGTTGGGATGGGATGGATGTGTTCAAAGGCCTTGACGAGAGAGACGGCGAACCAAATCGCCCACCTTTTTCAAGCCCTGGATTTACCCAGGTTTCCTCTTAACATTGAAGCAATAATGTTATTGTCAGTCTACAAGGTTCATCAGCAGCAGTGGTTACATTCTAGGCTGTTACATGAAAACAGTCCTAACAAATAACAAAAACATGCCAATATGTACCGCGAGATGAACAGCCGACCCTCCAAAAGTCTTTTGCGTAGTAGCTTTCACCTCTCCTCCCTTCTCCTTCCCCAGGCCATCCACCTCGGGCCTCGTCAACCGCACATAGGCGCGCCAACACGGCCAGACATGCCAAAACGCCAGCGCCGCCGCGACCTGCCTGCTCGTCTCGTCAAACGGCCGCGACACAAAGATGAGGCAGATGAGGTTCGTCGTCAGCAGCAGCCCACCGAATTGCTGCAGCACCAGCTGTGCAGCGATCGATGGGTTAGTCAGCTGACTGCCTGGCTTTTGGATAAAGGAGCACGCGGCGGCGGTTTCGATGGCGATGTGGAAGAAGAAGGGGAGTTTGGCGGGTTGGATCATTGGCGGCAGCGTCGTACGGAGGGTTGAATCGGTGATGCGTCTATGTCAGCCCCAGCTCGGGAGCTGAACGTGGTGAGTGGGGGTGTGTGAGTGGAACTATTGCATGCAGTGAGCTTTTGAGCCTGCATTACTAGTTGATCATTGGAGTTTGTTCATAGTGGCACCTACCAGGCTTCAGCCACTGGTGCTCTGTCTTCGTTGCTACCTGGATACACGGTATTTCCTAATCGAAGAGTGAGACGGTCGGTCCGGAGTTCAGAGTCCGGAGCTGGCCGGATCCGCAAAGGTTCACCGGCACGTTGAGACTTGAAAAGTTCGGTCGGACGTGGAGCAACTTCAAAGTCCGAGCGGAGGGATTGATACTTTTGTTCTGGAAACCTCCCTCCGGCTTCAACGTAAGTTACAGTGGCTTTGCTCGTGAACGATGGTTGTAACAGGCCTTGGTTCTGATGAAGTTTGAGTTTACATTACTCTATTTTGTCTTTTTTGTACGAATGGCCATTATCCGGATTAATTACCTAGCACACGTGCCTTGGGAAACGAGAATCATGAAGGATGCTGCAAATCAGGTCCAATCGCCCTGTCGACACCTGTACATAGTATTTCTACAGACCCATAATGCAAAGTTGTACCTGTGAAGCCTTATAAGACCTGGTCAGCTCCATTGAGGTGCGTTTGACTGGCTAAGTGGCTGTCGAGGAGAATAAGGCCCAGCAACCTTGCCGATTACGCATGAAAAGTTGTGACATGCACCGCAAGCTTGGTGCCATGGCGGTCGATTCGGAAAGCTCTAGGAGCCGAGGTTGAGGATTTAAGCTACTGGGGTTCATTCAAGCAGCTGCAACTCTCGTAAGGCGCCTTAAAGCCCCGCCTGGAGGAGTGATCCGATAAGTTGATAATGACCCCCCCTAGTTGAGGTGAGAGTCCCGTGCACGACTCTAGCCTAATATAGTTAAAATAATAGTTGAGGTGAGAGTCCCGTGTACGGCTTTAGCTTAATACGGTTAGGGTTAGAGGTTAGGATCGGCTAGGGTTCGGGTCATTAGCTAGGATTCGGGTTATGGATAGTCTTCGGGTTCCTGGAGTATGTATTTTTCCGTTACTTTTAGGTGAAGTGCACGGGACTCTCACCTCAACTAGGGGGGGTCATTATCAGTTTATGTGTAGACTCGCCTGGAGCCAGTTCATGAATCATGCCGCGTGTCTTTCGCAGTGAAGCTCCCACAACTCGTCAGCCTGTGTCTCTGCGCTATGTTTTTTTTTACCATTTTATGTATCCTGAGGTCATGGCTTGTCTGCTCGGTAACATGGGCTGCGTAGAGAGGTCAAGTGAAAAAGAGATGGCAGCGTGAGCGCGGGCCGCGGGATGGACTCCCAAACCAGTTCCGTTTCTGGAAGACATGGACTGGGAATCAGAGGCGGGAAGACTGTTGGAGAGTGACTTGGGATGGAACACAGTATCGGATGAGACGTGCCGACCTCTTGGTCATGGCAAGTCTTTAGCAAAGTTATGAGACGAAAAAAAATAAAATAGAAAAGTGAATGGCCACTAACTGGCACACAAGCAACCATGAGCAGCGTCCAACCAACCCAGCCCAGTTCTTCTGATACCTATCCCAACGCATGTCAGATTATGGCCTCCCAATAACCACATCTTGGTTCCTGACAGCTGGCGGCCGATCCCATCTAGGAACGACCCTTCACACCCACTTACTTTTTGGGCAGTGAGATAGTACATACAGCATGACTGATCTGCCGCAGTGCAATCGCGGCTCATGAGCAAGCCCAGAGGAGCTTCTAGCTTTCCTGCCCTTCCAGCCATGTATTCGCAGCTTCCTTTACTAGATCAACGTCGTACAGGGATCATGTTGCTCATCGCGATAAAGACTCCTCTTCATGTGGGATTAAGCCCTCAAGGACCAACTCAACAACCAACAGCGACGACAAAGCAAGTATCACTTATCAAGAAGCAGCCCAGAAAAACAAAAATTCCGCCTCCCCGCCGCCTCGCGTGAGCCCGGCCCCGAAGATTGGATTCAGACAATGTTTCAGTTCCGGGGTTGGCTACCCTACTTTTTTCACCTCTAACCTTGCAAGCTAACCGCACCGCAGCGTAGCACTGCTGGACCCCTGAGCAGTAACCGGGCACGGAAGTCATTCCGGGGGCTCTCTCTCGTACATTCCAGGATGAGGCAGAACCCCGAGTCGGGGCAACCTAAGATGGGGTGGGATAACATGATTGCGAAACGAAACGGTGCAACAACTCCCCCGACTCTGTTGTTGGTATCGAGTATCGACCCGACTCGCCCACTACGGCCACACTGCCATTATCGCCACAAGCAAACACGGCGCGTCTCTTGACCAGCCCCCGTCTTGCCGTCTCTCTCTCTCTCTCTCTCTCTCTCTCACTATTTTCAGTGTCCATGTGCCTGTAGTGTATGGACTTTGGAGGAAGCATCGTGGTCTAAGGCAAGCCTAGTAACCAGCAGGTCGAAAGAGTACCGCCATACAGAGAAGGTACGGCAAGGGTAGCTCCTCTTGGCCAACCACTTTTGTTGAGCTCAAGGTGCAACTACGACCGGCGCTTGTGTTTCCTTACATACGAATACTGTCCTTTTTTTTCTCCCCCCCTCCACCCCCCGTCGCCTTTGCCTCATCCCACCCACCACGGCACCACGGGCACCACCACCATCCAAGTCACCAACCACCACCACCCATGCTTAATGCCGGCGTCACTATTATGTTTCCTTAATGCATGACGGGCCTGTCTCTCGTCTATTATCTTTCTTCGCCTCCCGCTCGCTTTCTATCCTTTGGCTCTGAACACACATCTAGCCTGACCAATTTCTTAAGTCGGAACACCCCCATTCGGCCACCCCCCCCATTCGGCCACCCCATCAAAAGTAGGTCCAGGCACATCGCCACTAACTACAGTTAATTAATTAACTACCTTCTACTACTACTATAATATAATCACTACCCTTACTAAGTAATTCGACTTCTATAGTTCGATTAAGACTAATTAAACGTTTACTAATATCTTCTTAAGCCCTCTTTATATCCCTAATATTAGTAAACTTAGTATTTAGATCTATTTAAATACTCTTCTTTTTTTTAAGAACTATATACTTAATTCTAATTTTTAAAACTTAAACTTATTATTAAAATAAGGCTAATAAGAAGGACTTCTTACTAAAGGCTTTTTTAATTTTATAAAAAAGTAGACGTTAAGTATAGTAATTAGGCCTAAGCTTTATAAATAGCTTTAGTTATTTATAAAAATTATTAGTTTTCCTAAGAGTTAACTAGTTAATAATAAACGCTATAGAGGTCTAATTAATAACTTTAATAATATTAATAGTTATTTACTTAGTATTAGTAATATTATTTAATAATATAACTAGGCTAGATAATATTATAAAATTACTAAAAAGTATAGCTATATTAAGTAGTTATAAGCTAGTTACTCTCTAACTACTTTATATATTATCCCTTGTTAAACTAAGTAAACGAGCTATAGTATAATAAGCTAAGAAGTACCGCTTTTTAATAATAATAAAATTATTTACTATATCCTCCTTATTAAGCTCCTTTTTATAATAAGTTTTAATAAAATTAAAAATAGCTATATTTAATAACTAGAGAATATAGGAGGTATATAATAATAAGAATAATAAGTAAACGTTATTAATATAGTACTCTTATATAAATTCTATCGTTATATAACTCCTATACCTATTTAAAATTAATAATTAAGGCTCTAGTTATAAGTTAGGTCCCCTAGTTAAGGGGGGCTTAGTTTATAATAAAAAAACTACTCTTAATTATATAAGAGTAGTTTAATCTATAGTCTACCTATTATCTATTACTATAAACTACTAACTATTAAAATCTTTAAAATTAAGGGGGAACTATTATTATTAAACCGACTTTCCTTTATAAATTAGTAATAGTTTAATAGCTCTATTATTAATAAAAATATATTTAATAATAAAGATTTAAAAACGCAATTTAAGCTCTTTTTTTTATATTACGTTAGTTTTAACTATACTTAAAACTAGCTTATTAAATCCCTTACCCTTAAGGATACTAGTTTTATTTATATTATATTTATTAACTTATTTAATATCCTTAATTTCTAATATATTAAGTAATTAGAACTAGGGCCTAATTACCTTAATAAATACTCTATTAATACGCCTTAAATTTATAAAATAACTTCTCTAAACTTTAATAAATAGGTTTTATTTTAAAAAAATATTTATCTATCTCTTTTTAAAAAGATAATTATTTTCCTAAGTTTATAATACTCGCTTAGCGAATTCTCTAACTTATTTATAAATTAATATAACTCTTAGAGTATACTAAATACGAACTTATTTAATTAGCTTATTTTTTTACTAAGGGGGAAGCCTTTATTAATTTATAAAAATAATTACCTTAGCTTATTAACCTTATTAATAATTCTGAAATATACTCTTTAAAATCCTAAACTTAATCGAGGCCCTCTTAATTAAAGTACTATCTCTAATTACCTCGAGCGCTTAAATAACTTTATTTTTAGTATATAATATTATAATATAATAAAGAATATATATACTAAAAAGAAATTTGTTTAGATAATAATTATAATTATTATGGTGGTTTGTAGATTGAGGGTAGGATTTTAATTAGGGTGGCTAGGAGGGATTTTTGGGGTGGCCGAATGGGGGGGGTGGCCGAATGGGGGTGTTCCGACTTACCTGACCGACTTTTCGATTTTCCTTTCCAGCACACCTAAAGTCGACATGCCAGAGACCTAGAGCTCTCTTCCAGTACCCGCTTCGCCTTTGCCCATCGTTTCTCCCGTTGGCAACAAACGAATTACACCACGTTGGCACAATACACTAGACCAACAATTCTATTCGCGCTACAACGTTGGTATCTTACGTTTTACACTGGCAATTCCTGTGTTGCTGTTCGTCCGCAGTGATATCATCACTCCCAGTACGCGCACCTCAGTTACTAGCCGCCTAGCACGCACCCATCCTTGTCTCTCTTTCTCTCTCTCTCTCTTGCGCCAAAGCCCATTGCGAGTCGCACATAGCTCTACCCCCTCGCCAAACGCCTCTCGCAGCTTCTCCAGAGCTTCAACAAGCTTTCTCTCTTCTTCAACCTGCCATTGACCCTATATCGGTTCTGGTTGGACGTCGAATTTCACATAGCAGAAAGTAATACGCACGAAACGACACATCCAATCGAGAGAAACTGCTGAGCTACCCCTCCCCCGCATCGCAACTCTCGTACACACAATCCCCAATGGCCGCTCCCAACACCTTCGGGGAGCTTGGTCTCTCCATCATTGGCGTCGCCAGCCAATATCCGCCCTACTCGCTCAAGACAAACTCAATAGACTACCTCAGCAACAAGTTCTATCCAGAATCGCCCTCGTAAGCAGATTGAGTAGCCTATCTATTCGTAGCAAGACATCTTCTGACCACAGCTACCATGTAGCATGAAAAAGGTTCTATCCATCAACAGATTCACCGGCATTGATTACCGTTCCTCCATCGGCACACACGAGCACGAAGTCGTCAACCAGAAAGATGCCCCCTCCATCACAGAACTCCACAAGGTCTTCATGAGTGACGGCGTGCCTCTCGCCGTGGAAGCATCCCGCAAAGCCATTGAAGAAGCGCGCATCGACCTCTCTGAAATCACCCACGTGGTATCGACAACCTGCACCGACAGCGCCAACCCGGGCTTCGACCACTACGTCGTCAACGGCCTCGGAATCACACACCAAGTCGAAAAGGTTCTGCTCCACGGCGTTGGCTGCAGCGGTGGGTTGGCAACGCTTCGGACGGCAGCGAACTTAGCACTGGGGCACAAGGCGCGCGGAAAACCCGCGAGGATCCTCTGCGTTGCGCTCGAGGTCAGCACCACCATGGTGCGCAGCGAGCTCAACAGCATCGACGAGTTGCAAGAAACCCGGATCGGTGTCGCGCTCTTCTCTGATTGCGCAAGCGCTGTGGTGCTCAGCAATGGCATCGGCGAGCCAACGGAACCCGTCTATGACCTGTTGGGTTGGGAGCACAAGATCATACCCGACACGGATCAGGACCTCGGCTTCGATGTCGACCCTGTTGGTGAGTTCAAGAACCCCATGGTTAAGCAAGCAAAGTAGGAAATCGACCATCGTAACTAAAGCAACCCAGGTTGGAAAGTGATTCTTACCCCACGAGTGCCAAAGCTCGCATCGGCGGCAATCCCGTCGACATTTGCAGAGATGCTCTCCGATGTACCATCACTACCATCGAATTATCAGAAACCCGAAGACTTCGACTGGGCGATGCACCCCGGAGGAGCGACGATCTTATCAGGGGCAGAGACGACGATGGGCATCACATCGTACCACATGCGGGCGAGCTACGACACATATATCAATCACGGAAACTCGAGTTCGGCAACGATTTTCAGCGTCATGGACAGGCTGCGGTCCAAGGACATGGACGCCGTGGCGCCGGAGGGCCGAGCCCGGGACTACGTGGTGGGGTGTGCGTTCGGGCCGGGGATCTCGGTGGAGATGTGCATGCTGAAGCGGAACATGCGGGCGCGAGGCGCCACGGGGCTGCAGACGCCACCGGAGACGGAGAGCGAGGGCAGCACTAGCGAGGCTGGGGATGATGGCGCGGTGCGATCGGAAGAGCGGGCATCTTCGGGGCGTCAAGCAGACCAGACCTTTGTTGCAGAGGCAATGGAGGAGCTGGATCTCGACTGAGGGGGTTTTGAGAGGCTAGGTTCGGAAAGGGTGCTCTGGTTTAGAGCGGGACATCGTATATAGCGAGGCGAGAAAGAGCAGGACGTGCGGATACATACCCATGACTTGACGGCGCTAATGAAGACATGGCAGGCCGGAGAGATGGCCGAGGCGGCCAGAGTTTCCCGGGATGGAACGCTGGCGAAGATGACGAGTGCTAGATATTGGTTAAGACGGCGGTAGAACTGAATAGATGAGCTCCAAGAGATTCCCAGTTTCGGCGTCATCCATTGGTTGACTTATTGTGAGGTCGCGAAGCCATGGCATGTCTCTATGCAAGCTCGTGGTTTGGACCCGAGATTCGAGATTGCGAGTTCGTGTTTGCGCCGGAAGGTGGACAGGCGAGTTGTTGGAAGTGGAGAGGCACGATATCAGAGACACGAGATGAGCCGAAGCGTGGGTAATTCTTCCGGCAATGAAAGACGGTATCGTGCCTTGGAGGTCGATTGTGCCGAGGAAAGAATGGCGTCGAGGGGCATTTTGAAGGCGTGCAGAGTCGGTTTTCGGCGGACAAAGGATGGAAGCTGGACGCGATCCCGCATCTTTCCGGGCCTTCGGCAATGGACTAAGGCTGGGGGTGGAAACGTGAGGGCGCAGACGGGAAGCGGACGGGATGAGTTCATGGCTCCCCGGGGGAGGTTATCGTCATGGAGCAGCGCGATTGGTCTGGCTTTTCCGGGGCCCGGCGCACATGAGGTAAGGAAATGGTCGGTCGGGATAGCATGGGCTGGGTGTGGGTGGGATGGAGGGGTTGTGAGGCGGAGATTCGTTGTTGCGGGTGAACCTAGAACAACATTAGTTCCAGGTATCAGTTTGGTTTCCCACCTACCAAGTATCTAAGGTGTAGATGGGAAAATTACACCGAGAATCGGTCTCGGTGAGACGTCACCCTGCGTGATGATAATAGTCGCAACCCTAGAGGTCAGAGAGTTGAGTCATTCGATGGGCGACGGGGCTACTACTGTACATTAAATATCGCAGTGGTGGACACAAAATAATAAGGCCGAGAGATCTGGAGGTGGAAAAGTCAAATGCCATGATTGTCAGCAGTCTGCGCCCCGGCCAATGGCGGTGTCGGCGCGCCATTTGCACCAAGGTCGCAGGTGTGTCCGTACCGTTTGCCCAGGTTCAGGTGGTCTGTTGCAGGCGGTTTCGGTGGTGTCAGGTCTAGGCCCCCGCCATTATTGATGGCTCTTTGACCCAAAGAGACCAAAAAAAGCAGAGGCGACGATTGGATCCCTGCAGAAAGTGGTGCAGTATCAATTTTTTGACGTCAATTTGATGGTCGGGTGGGGGGAGGGGTTACTCGCGTTTGACGTGGTGGTAAGAGGAAATAGAGGGGCTGTTCGTAGCTGTCCGAAGTACCCCTCTCGCTGTCCGACCGGTCGAGGTACTTGCCCCTCAACAACTCATAGTGTTCCATTGGGTTGAGACAGGCGCAGTGTTGTTGATGGCTTGTTTCTCTCAATGGAAGCATTGCTCGGATTCAGCCACAGGTCAAACCGTTTGCTTGCTGTCATGGTGTACAATAGGTAATTGAGTGTGTAAAAAGGAAAATGTATTGCCTAAAGTCTCTTACCTAAGTTTGCTCTATTATGTCACAGGTTCATGTTCGTGACTGATGTACAATTCTCGATGGAAGGTGCCAGGACAGGTATGTCCACTTCCTCCCATTACCGGAGTGACCAAAGGCAGGAAAGAACGAGGGAGCATGGGATGCTCGATGGACGGTGGTACCTCCCGCAAAAGGAATTGAAGCTGGCAGAGCGGAGCTCCTCATGGACGGAGTCAGGTACCTCAGAACCACCAGGTAAAGTACTCCCGCTCGGAGCAGTTGAAGGGGAAACCACGGCCAAATCGGCGTCACCCATGTACCTTACCTCGCACTTCACGCAACACGCCCAGCCAGCCAGCCAACGCTTGGTCAAATTGGAAGAGGTGGGAGAGCACCCGCCGGTAACTGGACCGATGCTTGGCCGTAGGCGTGGCCCATCGACGGACGGTCAAGGTGGACCGGGTCTGGCTGGCTTGGTACGGTCAGTAGCTGCAGTACACTGGACCAGTCCTGCTCAGCCCGAGTAAAATCCCGCTCGTGGGAATCAAACATAACTCGCCCGCGTCCACCTCAACCCCGATCCAAACTCTCCTGTTGATTCTTCTCCCTCTTCTCCAATACCTGTCCCTGCATATTCTCTTACCTTTTTATCCTTCTGCCTCTGAGCATCAATCTAGAACAGTCCGACTTTACTCTGGACAAGTTACTATACGCAATCAACCTGAACATCTTTTCTACCCCACGTCAGATACCCCGCCATTCACAATGGGTCTCCTGTCAGAGCTCAACATCAAGCCTGGTGTCGTCTACGGCGATGACCTCCTGAAGCTCTTCAACTACGCCAAGGCCAAGCAGTTTGCCATTCCTGCTGCCAACGTCGTAAGTAGCTTCCCTTTGGCTCCTTGGACCATATCAATACCGATCTTGTCGATCCTGTGACGCGTGCCGAGTTGGCGCCGTGCGGTCCAAGAATGGAGGGGAAATAATATTTGGTGACAATCGGCTAACAACGACCCCGCCTCCCAGACCTCCTCTTCCACCGCCGTTGCCGCTCTCGAGGCTGCCCGCGAGGCCAAGTCTCCCATCATCCTCCAGACGTGCGTAGAAATCCTATACCGATCCCATGGATCCAAGATCAGCCACACCAGAAACTTCAGCAACATGTCTGACAGCTTTACAGTTCCCAGGGCGGTGCCGCCTATTTCGCCGGCAAGGGCATTCCCAACAGCGCCGACAAGCAGGAGGCTTCCGTCGCCGGCGCCATTGCTGCCGCTCACTACATCACCTCTATCGCCCCCATCTACGGCGTTCCCGTCGTCCTTCACTCTGACCATTGCGCGTAAGCACTCAGCACAACTGCCTATCTCAAGACCCAGCAAACTGACCTTCTACCACAGCAAGAAGCTTCTGCCCTGGCTCGATGGCATGATCTCCGCCGATGAGGAGGAGTTCAAGCGCTCCGGCCACCCCCTCTTCTCTTCCCACATGATCGATCTCTCCGAGGGTATGTAGTTGAGTTCCAATCTCGCCCTCCCCATGACCATCACTAACAAACACATAGAGGATGTCGCCTACAACATCGAGACCACCGCCAAGTACCTCAAGCGCTCTGCTCCCGTAAGTCACAAACAGAACCTTTTTCTTGCGCCTATCACTAACGCATTACGCACAGATGAAGCTGTGGCTCGAGATGGAGATCGGTATCACCGGTGGTGAGGAGGACGGTGTCAACAACGAAGACGTCGACAACAACTCCCTCTACACCCAGCCCGAGGACATCTACGCCATCTACCAGGCCCTGAGCCCCATCAGCCCCTTCTTCTCCATCGCTGCCGGTTTCGGTAACGTCCACGGTGTCTACAAGCCTGGGTAAGTCGCGTGTGTCTCAAAACCCTGCAAACCACAGCTCTAACCCATGGCAGCAACGTCAAGCTTCACCCCGAGCTCCTCGGCAAGCACCAGGAGTTTGTCCAGCAGAAGCTGGGCACCGACGACAAGAAGCCCGTTTTCTTTGTCTTCCACGGTGGTTCCGGCTCCGCCGTCGAGGAGTTCCAGAAGGCCATCTCCTTCGGTGTGGTCAAGGTCAACGTTGACACTGACCTGCAGTGGGCCTACCTCACCGGTATCCGCGACTACGTCACCAAGAACATCGACTACCTGAAGACCCAGGTCGGCAACCCCGAGGGTGACGACAAGCCCAACAAGAAGAAGTACGACCCTAGAGTCTGGGTCCGTGAGGGCGAGAAGACCATGAAGGAGCGCGTCAAGCAGGCTCTGTTCGACTTCAACGCCAACGATGTTTTGTAAAGGAAAAGTTCATGGGTGATACCTCCACAGAGATGAGACCAAAAATGGGATGTGGTCTGCTCTGTTCCGTAGGATGATGATGGCGAAAAGCCCACCTACGTAGTTCTCAAAATGAAGTAAAAGAGACAACCAACCGACCTATGCAGATGGTGACTGTGACAACATGCATCGTTCCCACAACGTGAAATGCCCAGCAGTAACGGCGGGGTTTTGTATGAGGATACCTGCAGGGGTTTTAACGGTCGGTCCAACGGTGCACACGGAAAACACCTGCCAGAAGCGGTACGATGGATGCAAGGCCCATATTTGACAACTTGAACCAACAACTTCAAGCTCGGCGACACCTCATTATTATGTGACCAAAGTCTGCAATCGAATATGAGCTGCCCGCACTAAGCTTTGATGTTGTCGGCCCAATTGCCCGTTGAACCCCGCCGGGATTGAGCTAACCCTTCCGTTCCCTTGTGCTGCTACGTCGTCTCATGTCCGTCGGCGGACCAAAGCCGGTGAGGAGAAACATCCCATGCCTTGCAACACCAGCCCCCAGATTGTTAATCAACTTTCCCCTGCAAATGTTTGTTGGTTCACTCATCACTCAATTAATCTCATTCTGACTCTCATAAATACCCACTAGTAGCTGGAGTTGTGAACTGGCTTCAGTTGACTGAGCTGTAATCTGTAATCACACATAAAACGCTTCTTGCATATCTCACCTCCATCACAATGGCCTCCGTCTTCGGCTTCCTACGACGAAACTATCTCATCTTCAACCCGCCCGTCGCACCAAAGCAAGATGGCGCCATCCGCTTCGGCGTCCTGGGTGCAGCCAATATTGCGTAAGTACCATCTCGGACTTTGTCTTTTCATGAAAAGAGAACTCCTACAAATTTACCTTATCATCAATACTTGGAAGCTAACCCGAGACGTAGCCCAATGGCCCTCATCATCCCGGCCAAAACTCACCCAGAGGTCATAGTCCAGTCCATTGCCGCCCGCGACCGTAAAAAGGCCGAGGCCTTTGCCGCGAAGCACGGTATCCCGGACGTCAAGGACTCGTACCAGGCCGTCATTGACGACCCGGAGCTCGACGCAATCTACGTCCCGCTGCCCAACGGCCTGCACTACGAGTGGGCCCTCAAGGCGCTGCAGGCGGGCAAGCACGTTTTGCTGGAGAAGCCGTCCGTCTCCAACGCCGAGGAGGCCGAGGCCCTGTTCCGGCTGCCGCTGCTCAAGGAGAAGGGAGCGCCCGTCCTGCTGGAGGCGTTCCATTACCGCTTCCAGCCGAGTTGGCAGTACTTCATGGGGCTTGTTGACAAGGAGAACGTCGAGCACGTGCACGCGCGGGCGTATATCCCCTGGTTCGCGCTCGGGGACGACGATATCCGGTTCCAGTACGGTCTTGCCGGCGGCGGGCTGATGGATTTGGGCACGTATACCGTCTCGAGCATCCGGCAGACGTTTGGCGTCGAGCCGGAAGAGTGTCTGACGGCCAAGTTCAAGACGATGCCGCCGCCGGAGGAGAGGGCGGATTACGCGTGGGACATCACGTGGCGGATGGCCAACGGCGGGACGGCGCACGCCGAGGGTGCGTTCCGGACGGGGACGTTGGGGATGGGACTGCCGCGGCTGAGCGTCGTTCACAAAGAGGTCAAGGTTGCGGACGACGACAAGTTGCCCGCGGGCCAGGAGAAGACGCGGAAGCGGACGATTGAGTTTGCGAATTTCATGCTGGGCGGGATCTGGCACCGCGTCGACGTCGTGGACGAGTTTGTGGTGAGGCGGACGGGCTCGGGCGAGGTGGTCAAGAGGTGGACGGAGAAGACGTCCAAGAAGGCGTATACCTTTGATGAGGCCGGGTTGGCGGGCAAGGGCGAGGAGTATTGGTTCACGTACCGGCATCAGCTGGAGCAGTTTGTCAACCGCGTCAGGGGCAGGGAGACGAGCGTGTGGGTTGATGGGGAGGATAGTATTAGTCAGATGAGGATGATTGACATGGCGTATGAGAAGGCTGGGTTGCCGCTTAGAAAGTCGACTGGAGTTACGATTTAGGGGGAACGGTTGAACGATAGTCTTTCGAGGTCATTGATGCGAATTCTCGCCCCGGTTTATATCATGGGGATATCTTTATGAATGTACAAACTTTTGTGTGTCCAGTTTCCCATCTTCTTTTTGGCCATTCACACTCCTACACAGCCCTAGTTGCGGAACAACCGTAGACCGGCCTCTTCGGCATCAACCTCATCATCGTCCTCCATCTCCGCATCAGAAGCCTGCTCGCCGAGCTCCATCTTCTGGCCAAACAGCGTGCCGAACAATCTGTCGACGGCATCCTGCTCCCACGCCCTGCGGTCCTCGGGCGCCATGAAGTTCTGCAGCTTTTCGTGGACGTTGAAGCGCATCTTGCGGCCCTTGCTCGCGCGCCTGTCGACGTGCTTCTTGGTCTTTGCCTCCTTCATCGCCGCCCACCGCACCGTGGGCTGCGCGCCCGAGGCGCCGGCGCCGCCGTTGTCGGCGGTGCGCTGCTCGACGAGCTCCTTGAGGAGGAGCTGGTAAAAGTCGGCGTCGTCGTAGATGTCCGGGTCCTCGTTGACCTTGGCCGCGACCTGCGCCGGCGCGCACGAGCGCGGGGTACGGGTGCGCTTGATGAGGCGGTCGGCGGAGAGGAGCTGCTCCTCGAGGGAGGCGACGATGGACGTCTGCGAGGAGATGAGGTTGCGCGACTTGACCTCCACCGTGGCGCTGCGCGTCTTGCTGGACCACGTCTCGAGCACCTTTTTGCGGTATTTGGCCGCGCGTTCCTCGGCCTGCTGGATGCCCTCCCAGATCTCCTGGCTCGAGGTCGCGGCGTCGAACGCTTCGCCCCTCTTGCGCTTGCCGCCGGCCTGCTGCTGCTGTAGCTCTGCGGGGAGCAGGCTGGCGCGGAAGCTGTCGAGGGTGTTGAGCAGCTTAAGCGCCGCCTCCTCGGCCGCCTCATACGGTTCAGAGTTTTGCTCTTCTTCGTCGTCCTCGACGGTGGAGTACGAGTTTGTGGCAACGAGGGCCTTTTGCAGCCTGATGCGGATGTTGAGGAGGCCGTCAAAGGTTTTGCGCTGCTCGCGGACGGCGAGGCCCTTTTGGGCGTCTTGCTGCGCGGCGGCGGAGATGGAGGCGGCGAGGACCTTGGAGCCTTCGTTCATGAGCCTGCGCTGCTCGGCTCTGGCGTCGGCTTGGGAGGACTTGCCGCGAGGCTTGTCGTCTTCGTCGTCGTCGTCCTCAGAATCTTCCTCCGATTCTTCATCTGAGCCCAATTCGTCTTCCTCGTCCTCGTCTGACCCTTCCAATCCGTCCGTCAGACCTTCGTTGTCATCTGAGTCGTCCATCTCGTCGTCCTCATCATCCAATGCAGCATCCTCGCCGTCCTCGTCGTCATCATCTTCCTCCTCCTCTTCCTCGTCGGAGATGAAGTCAGCAGCGGTAGGTCTCTTGCTTCGGCTTCCCTTCTTATCCTTGGGCTGCGAGCTGCCGCGGAAAGCAAAGGCCTCGAGCTTCTCATCGTCGCTCTCGCCGAGTGCGTCATCGCTCGAGATCTCGACGTCCTCGTCTCCGGCGGCTGCAGTGTCGGCAGCCAAGTCGGCGGCGTCCGGGTCGTCGTACTCCTCGCCATTAGAGTCTAGGTCCTCCTGCGCGTCCTCGAATATCTCGCTATCATCGTCGTCGCTCGACTCGTTCAGTGCGTCGCGGCTGACGCGAGCGCCGCGGTATTTCGGGCCTAGCGAGACACCCTCCTTTCCCCGGAGTTTGCTCTTGCTGTGACGGAAGGTTAGTTCTCCCCCAGGCTACATATGCATGCTTTCTGTTGATCGTGTATCGTACCCGACTGCGACATAGTGCTCGGTGCCCGCATTCTCATCTGCGCTTTCTTCACTGCCGCTGTCGTTTTCGCTTTGCTCGACATGCTCAGCCTCAGGATCGAGATCTAGAAAATATCAGAGTCAGTACTGCAATGATGTGCTTAGCAGATTTTTGCATACCCTTTGCTGGCTTGTCTTCCCAATCGGATGTTCTTCTACGGGCCGACATCGTGCATGTGGTTTACGGCTTGTGTGGCAATTCGCAGAGGGGCCTGCTGCGCAATGCTAGGTGAATTTTCTGGGCTTCAGGAAACTTTTTGGTGGTGACGAGCGGCAGAACCAAGGACCCCACCAAGGAAGTTTGACGCATTATGTAAGCTCCGCTCGTGGACCCTGTACAGCTGGCTGCCAAAGGTGGTGTCGGCATGTTCAGTAATACCCTGGGACATGCTTGATGTTGAGGAACACTCAATCTTTGAGAAATAAAGTGATTCAAGCCAACGGGGATTAATTTTGAGACTTGAGGAACACCTCGTAGACTCCAATCTTCAAACTTCCGACCTTTTGGACTTGGATTCTCTCAAGGCCCACAACCTGTAAGATGGATGATGTATCGGTGTTGGAAGCAGATTCCGTGTCTACCTATTACCTAGCTGAACGGGAGGCAACCCTCCATTTCCGGTACTCGGACAAGCACAAGGCAGACTCCTCTTCTGGCTAAGGATCTGAGAGTCGATACCACGCCCTTTAGCGGTTCAGCCTCGGTTGACGACCTGGGCAATGGGAGGAATGCCGTCATTCGAAATGAAAGCCTCGATAGGGCGACCAATCATTCAAGGATCGCATCACGTAAAAGTGGACTTGATGAAGATAACGCGTGACCGAACGCTCAACCGGTCACGTGAAGGTCAGCGGGATTAGCTGAGAGCAGGAAAGCCCCGATACCCGAAAAAAGAAGTGAGGCTAAGAGCCTAAGGGGGGGACAGTGAGGTACCCAGGTACCTGCCTGAGCAAACAGGGGAGAAAATCGCCATTACTCGCCTGCTCCCCATCGCTCAACAGTCGCTCACGATCGAACGCGAGAAACAAACAAAAACAGGTCCGCCGGGGGCCTCGCCATGCGCAATGGAGCAGATTGATGCGCAGGTCAGCGACTTGCGCTACTTGACACAAGCAGCCGTTCCTTTGCCGCCTGACCGCGCTGCCAATGCCGCCGCTTATTCTCCACACAATCACTCTGTCCATTCCCCCCTTTCCGCGACCCCCGGAGACAATTCCGCACAACAACCAGGGGCCTCCAGAGGTGCAACTCAAGTTGGAACGCCTGGCTCAAGCTCCGTTACTGGCTCCAAGAGGAAATCAGAGGATGAGAGCAATGCTGCTAAGCAGCAGAGAAGCAAGAGTAACCGGGTGCGTAGTCTTTGCCGCTGTCTATACGTCGTTCCGTCTTTACCATTCATTACCTTAGCTACCCATCGTCTCCTTGTTCTTGTCATTCCTCCCCTGTGAACACCTTTCCCGCTGTGTGCCATGTCATTGATAAACTTTGTGGAACTCCAGAAAGCTAATTGCCGCTGTAACAGTACATATCCATTGCCTGGTAAGGATACCTCCGTCCCGGCCATGTCTTTGGCATGCGCCCAGCCGAATACCATTGCAACTTCTTCTCCTTGTGGTCGGAGAATCTTGACCCAACCGTCTACCTACACAAATCATTGGCTGTCATAAGCTCCTCCAAGTCTCCAAACTCATCTGTACAAAAGGACGAGATCACTAATTCGGCCCACGCTCTCTCCAACAGTAACGAATGCAAAAGACGCAAAATCAAATGCAATGGCGAAACTCCCTGCCAACGATGTGGCAATCTCAACCTGCAGTGCCTCTATGCCCCGAATTGCTGCTCCAACAGCTTCAAGGACTCGGACGAGTACAAGACCATGACGGAGCAGATGGCCCGCTTGCAAGAGCAGGTCGATAACCTCTATCAGAACATGAATACCCTCCGATCTGAAACCCTGCGTCTGGCGCCCATCCAGGACAAAGTATTGCCTTTCCCCTCAAGCACAGTTCAGGCCTCCCCGGCGAGCTCGCTGTCTCCTCTCCACCGGCCTGAGTTGACCCAAACGAAGCAGGCAACTTTCCGTGGCCCAACAAGTATGGCTTACAGCCTGGACATCGCCAACACTACCATTCACAATATGGGTTACAAGGGCATTGGGGAGGATGAACAAGGCACGCCCCTGGGTGTACCCGAGGACGGTCCTTTCCGCATGCCTCCTCAAGAAAGCCAAATTGACCCCTTGTGGGACTTTGGCAAGGACGAGATGATTCGTTTGTGTCGCCTACATGACGAAGAGGTCGGCATCATGTATCCTGTCATCAAGATACCGTCAGTCATTGAGCATGTCCGTCACCTGACGGCTTACATGGAATCAGCCCGAAAGCAGGGAATCACGCCAAACCTCAATGATGACAAGACACTGCAGCTCAAGATCGTCATGAGCTGCGCTCTTGTGGTGGAAGAGCACGGGCACAGTGAGAAAGCGTGCAAGCTCATTGACAGCATGGACGCCGTTCTCAATCGGAAGCTCATGGTCGAGGCGGTCGACTTTGTGAGTCTTCCAGCTTTGTGTCTTCTCGCTGGATACAGATTCTTGGCCAACGAGGAAATCCTGGCATGGCGCGTAATGGGCCAAGTCACCAGACTGTGCTTGGAGATGGGCATCCACAGAACAACCGGCATCGCCAAAATCAAGAACGAGGAGGATAGGAAAAATGCGTTGAACAGTTTCTGGTCGGCCTACGTTCTGGATCGGCGGTGGGCTTTCAACACTGGCTTGCCGTTCGTCGTTCCGGATGAAGAAATCGATCCAGAATTACCCATGCCTGTGAGTAACCCTGTTCCAACATGAAGTACTGGGCGTGTCTTTACTCACAGTTGCACAGGAAGAATATCCGTACTTGGTTGCTATGATCAGCTACTCGAGGTTGGGAGCCAAGGTCTGGCGTCAAGTCACAGACTTTGGCCCTGTCCTAGCCCGTGAGCTCCGCCATGAAGACATGGAGCAGTTAGACCAAGAGATCCTTCAATGGTATGAGAACGTACCAGAAGAAGTCAAACTACGCAATTGGGATAAGGAGAAGCAAATGACCTCGACTCCGTCGTATAACCTTCAACGCCTGCGCATTTGGACATATCTCCGGTTTAATCAGGTTTGTGTTGCTATATAAGAGATTGCGGCCATGACCTTGATGCTGACTTGTCTGCAGATCCGCATCTGGCTGTATACACCAATCCTGCATAGCGCAACTAGCATCATGGGCCACTTTGCTCAAGCTCAGCGTGTAGTTGATCTCGCGAAAGACACGATCCGCTATCTAAGCCATCTCAACAACACCACGAATTTGTATCGTAAGATACAAGTATTCTACCACCAATTTCTGACATCGGCAATTTCGGTTCTCTTCCTGGCTTCTGTCCATGCACCAGTGAGGTTTAGCTCCACGTGCCGAGAAGAGTTCTACATGGCCCTGGAGCTTGTCAAGGACCTATCCGCCAAAAGTTGGGTGTCCCAGCGGCTGTGGCGTACCATCAGTTCCCTCAAAGAAGTTGCACCAAGCATTGGTCTTCGCAACTTGCCAGATGAAGATGCGCACAGCTCCGCGGCTCTGACAATGGCTGGACTCGCGAGTGGCGGACGCATGCCAAACAGCCCGGCGGGGATTGCGCCTTTCGGACGCTCATCCACAACGCCAACGATACCCCAACAACAAACGCCAAACCTGGATACGGCCCAGTCACCAAATAACGGAGTCCGCATTCAAAACGAGATGAGTCGCATTTTTGAGGGATACTTGGGGCTCAACGGCTTCGCATCTAATGGGGACGATGGTTTCGGTGGCCAGTCCGACGCCAGCATGCCGCCGACCACTGCTGTATCGAACTCATACGTCGAGAATGTCTTCAACCACTTTAGGGAAATGTTCTAGTGTTTATCGAGCAGTTCCTTCACATCCCATATTTAAGGAATCTGTTGATTTCATGTATCTAGCGGGGACTTAGCGCCTGCTTCCATATCTACGCTGTACATGTTGCATGGCATCAATACCAGCTCATTCTGCAACTGTTTCCTCAATCCTCTTGGCTTACCACAGCTATCACAAGCCGAACCACTTCAAGTCCTGATCCTCCTGAACCGGAACAGTGTGTCCAACACCTTGCGCAGAGTATCCCACGAGCTTAGTGCCGTCTCCGTAAATTATTTGCGTGTATCCACTGATGGGCGTGTTGGTGTTGTTCTTCGCAAAGCTCACACCGTGGATGGTAGACCACTCCTTGAGCTGCTCAGCCAAGTTGGGATACTTGACAAGCGAGTCCGCCGTGCCGTGGAACGTCTGCACGCGCGGGTAGCTCCCGTTGTAGCCGGGATACATGGCGCGCACCTGCGCGGCCCACTGCTCCCCCGTCTTCACGACCAGCCCATTGGCGCACGTGGGATCGGCGCTGATGGGGCTCGAGCCGGGCGAGCCCGCCAGACAACCCGCCGCGACGCCCGAGTAGCACGAGGTGGCGGCGAAGAGGTCCGGGTACGTGGCCGTCAGCACGTTGGTCATCATGCAGCCCGACGAGCTGCCTGTGACGAAGACGCGCTTCGGGTCGGCGCCGTACTGGGCGATGGTGTAGCGAATCATGTTGGCTAGCCCCGTGGAGTCGCCGCCGCCGTCGCGGGTTAGGCTGGCGGTTGTGGCGACGTCCCAGCAGTTGAAGTCGCGGGAGGAAGACGGGTAGATCACGACAAAGGTGCCCTTCGCGTCCGACAAGGGGATGTACTCTGCCTGCCGGCTGTAGGCCGCGCCGGAGCCGCCGCAGCCGTGAAGCGCGAGGATGATGGCGGGGGAGGCGGACAGGTTTGGGGGCACGGAGATGTCCATTGTTAGACCTGTTGGGTTTGAGCCGAAGTTTGTGACGCGCTGGAGGGCTGCGTTGGCTTGGGTTGCCAGCGGGAGGGCGGCGACGAAGAGGGTGAGGGGATGCATGTTTAGAAGCGTTTTTGTGAGTAGTGATTTGCGGATCTTGATGTTGCACAAGCTTGTTCTAGATGGAGATGCAGAGATCAGATGGAAAGTCTATCGACAATGAGTTTGTTTAAATACAGGAGATTTAGAACCTTCGAGTCCGATTATCAGAAGTCAGAGACATCTCTCAACAGCCGTTGTGACTTGCCTAAAGTCCAGGGCCTCGGCTCAATGCAGAAGACCAAACGCATGGCAAGCGCCTCCCTGGTATAGTATCGTCACATCAAAGAGACCAGCAAAGAGCTCCTACGCAACACTTGTCAAGAGGGGAAAGTAAGTCGGGCTCGGGACCGTGGATATCAAAAAGGCAAGTTCAAGGCTATAAAGGGGGAAGGTTGCGATTTGCTGGGTTGAGGTTGGTTGGCAAATTACCCCTGAGTATCCAAGAATCTGAAAAAGTGCCCATAGCTTCGGCAGCGATGGTCGGTAGTTGGGGATGTTCCATCTTGGCTCTTGTCCTATATATATTGCGGATCTGCTTGGCTTTCTGGCGGGATAATAGATGAGATTGGTGGCCAATCTAGGCGGAACCAGAAAAAGAAGGTGTTGTTTTCGTCTCGTTTTGGAGAAGGACCGTAGCCAAGTGAGGACGATCCTCGGTTCGCATAACCCCGCGCGGGCAGGGGTACCTCGGTACGCGTATTAGATTAGGTCGCATTCCGATTTCAATTAAGTGGTGCGAAAGACTGCTGTGGGAGAGAGTTTAGAAAAAGCAAAGAAACGATTAAGTTACAGCATGGACATGTCGCGGGAAAGGCCCGTCGCAAGTAGTCCGATCGGCCCCGCCCCCCGGGCCCGAATGTCGGTGAGAAGTGGGGATGCTTTTCGGAGGACTGGCCCTACCTACTGCCTTGTCTCTGTCGATCCATGAGACTTCATCCTAGGGCCCTGTCATGTTCACGAGGCCTTACCTTAGGGACCGATCGACATCTTTCGACCCTCAAGGTCCTTCGATGTCTTTGGTGAACCCGACCTTTGCGGAATCCTAGATATAACCTCATCGCAAGGTAAGGTACATTACGGGAAGGTCGAGGTAGCCGGATGATCTGTACCATGGCTGCGCAAGGGGTCCTGCGAAGGAGCGCCTGCTAGCGGAACTAAACAAGGTTTATAAGACTTCGTATGACGAGCATTAAGCACTTCATGCCCAGCCGTCGTGAAAACTTTCTCCGTTAACATATTCGGAAGTCGTGGTTAGTTGGTATCTCCGAAGCTTGCAAAAAAAGATATACAATGACCCAACTGATCTGCAGACCAAATATTCAAACGAAAACATCATCCCTTCTTCGCATGTCAGCTGAGTCCTTCTTCTAGAATCCGACAGCCATACTCGACATCTTCTCGTGTATATTCAGCAGCGTTACTGCAGCTAGCAACGATAACTACTAATAATCACTAACAACCTCTCGATTAACCACCTACCTCAAGAATTCCTACGAGACAGATCATCGCCATGGAGACCGGCTTAGCAGTCACAATCGCCGTGCTCAGTACGTTAGTAGGGAGTGGCATACTCTACGGCGTATACAAATGCGTCGTCATACAAAAGGGTCCCGAACCGGACCTCGAGAATGCCTTTCCGCCGGCGTACTGCGCGTATCAGATGCCGCCGGTGCAATATCAAGCGCCGGCCCCAGCCTATCAGCCTCCGGTCCAGTACCAACCGCAGGTTCAGTACCAGCCGCAGGCTCAGGCGGGCTTGGTGCCGGCTGCCTTGGCAGCACTGGGGGCCCTGTGGCCGCAACCTCCGCCTGCTGCCGCACAACGTCAGTTATGGTGATCCCGTCTCCCGTCTCCCGTCTCGCCTGGCGTATTCGCTCGATAATAAGACTAGAAGACGGATGGAGTGGCATGCCGACCTTTCACTCCGAATCAATTTCAGCTATCGCCCAGCGCGTCCGAGCTCGCCGACTCCGCGGCCCGCGAGCGGGCCCAAGACGAGCTTGATCGGCAGCTCCTGACCAAGACGAAGTTTTGGGATCTCGACACCCTCGAGGAGGATCTCGACACCCTCGAGGAGAACGCCCGTCTCCTCCAGGAGCACCACCGCGCGGCGGGCTACCACGACTCGAAGACTTTCAAGGTGAGTGAGCGGGAGGAAGGCGATAGCTGCCGGAGAAACTTCATCACAGAAACTAACAACTTAGAAGGTATGGCAGAATCGGCCTCACCAAGTAACGACATCTACCTGCATAGGAGTCTGCCTCGATGTCAGAAATCGAATCGCACAAGTGAACTGGTTGTACGTCAGACAGACATAGCCGTTGAAAAAGGCGCACCATGAAGAGAGGATGGGAGCCGAGAATGCGGCTCGCCAGCCTGTCTTGCACGCTCATAGGTGCAGAAGAAGGCAAACGGTGTAGCGGCAAGGATTCAAGCGCGACCCATCAGACTCAGATGCCGGGCTGACAAGTGGCGGGCAATGGGCGCATCATGCAGCCCAGATTTCAAGGGATGGTGTCGCGCGTGGGCACGCTCGCTGTGATTTGCGTGCCACGCGTGCCACTGCATGGCTCAGATAGGCAACTCAAGTGACCGCAGCCAATGGGTGGCTCTCTTATGTCAGATTCAACCAACAAGGTAGTGAGATAGTTGAATACTGAACAGTAAGAGCATGTGATTGCAAGACAGCCTCAATGTTACTATTCCAAGTCAAGTGAGGAATTATTGCTTCTTCTGACAGCCCGTCGTCAGCCTCCTCCGCTAGTGCCAAGGGCGGGCCGGATTGTGCATCCGAAACACAGAGAGGGCAGGCGCGCGCGCAGGTAGGCAGGAGGTACAAAAAGGCAAGCGAATGTCCGAAATTCTCGACGGCCTTGAAGTAATCCGAACCCTTCAACATTCCAAACCTAAATAAACCTGGTGAAATTTGTACGTCATCACAGACTGCGTCACGTCCGTCCCTTTCCTCGCCATGGCGGCCTCAACGACATCGGCGCACTTCGTCAACGTCTATCAGTCTGTCGACAAAACCAAGCGCCCCGTTACCACATCGCTGGCAGTCGCGAGATCACCACGCCCGCCATCGGGCGACACCGAAGAAATCAAGGCCACGCTGCCCGAATACTATACTGCACCGCCATGGCGCCTTCTCTGGGATGATTTGGTGCTCTTCATTAGATGCATCGGGTCCATCCCCTTCGTCATCACTCCCCTATGGTATCCTCGGCGAGATGGAGTCCGATACCCAAAGCTCGACAAGTCATGGGTGCCGAGATGGCTCCTATGGGGCCCCATCGACAGCGCCATCACGGCCATCCAAACCTGGTATCAAGGCAAAGTCGACCCCTATTATCCCTCCGGCGAGATGGATGAGCTGTATCCTTCGGTCGGAAACCTTTGGTGTCTCTTTATACACGGTATTCTCATCGTTACGCAACTGGCTTTCTTGATTTCACTGCCGTTCCTGGCTACCCTTCCCTTCCAGCTCTTCGTGCTGTACGTCGGCGGATTCATCTTCGTCAACTATATCTTCTGCTTGCAGCTCAATGCCGGAACCGAGAACAACTTGCTCAAGTCTCAGCATGCTTTGTGGCCAGAGGCGGCTAAATGGAAATCGCTGGACCCCAACGAGAACTACAGCGAAGAATGGATCTTTCTTAACGGCGTGTCCGTTGGGTAAGCGCACCTTGATCACACTATGTCTTGTGAATATGCTTCTGACGGGAGGCTAGCTCGCATTGGCTGCAGGGGAACATCAACAGACTATCACGCACTTTTCAGCGTCCCATCACCGGTGTCCATAACAGAACGTAGGTTGTACCAACCTCTGACTTTAGGTGCATCCTTCGCTAAACCAAAATGCCGCAGGTCTGGAATTATCTTTGACCTTATCCAGTGTCTCCTAGAGCGATGCTTCTACTTTGGTACCTCGGACACCAGAACTTGCTATGCGCTCATCACAGCTGCCCTGGACCCTGCGCAGAAGAAAGACAAAACGGTTCTCATCCTTCACTCTCAAGGTGGCCTTGAGGGAAGCATCATCCTCGATTGGCTCCTCTCCAACTACCGCCGAGAGACCTTGCATAAGCTGGAGATCTACACTTTCGGTAATGCTGCCAACCACTTCAACGACCCCGAAACTTCTAAAAATGAACACGTTATCGGGCACATCGAGCATTATGGCAACACTGGTGACTTTGTATCCCAATGGGGAGTCATTCATTTCAAGTCTCTGGTTGCCGAGCAAAGTAATCCTCAGCCAATTGATGGAAGGCATCCTTTCTTGCCCATCGTTGATGATATTTTACGCCTTGATAAGAGACAGAATACTTTTGCTGGACTACTTTTCGAGAACAACGTGTTGGGTCACCTGTTGAACCAGCATTATCTCGACAGACTGTTTCCCTTGAATGAAACCCTCACTGGTGTCGTAGAGAGCAAGGAGTCTTTCATGGCCAAGCGTATGAAAGCTGGAAATGGCAGTTGCGACGTCGAAGGGCACAAGGTCTGCCAAAAGAGCAGGCTATGGGAGTATATCAATGGTGGAAAGCCTAGAGAGTATAATTTGCAGCAGTCGTTAACATGAGGAGAGAAACCTAATGAGTTGTCACGTAATAGGGATAGTAACCGCATCTTACGAAGTGCCCATTACGTACTAAATTACATATCTATCTTAGATATCGTATATATAAACCTTTTCCTTTTATCTATTTCTATTTTAATATATTAAGCTATTTTTATTATACTCTGTATATTTATTATTACGTATTATAACTTATAATAATTATAAACTTAGCTCTTAGTTAAGACCTTATATTATAATAACGTACTTATTAATACGATTTTTATAATCTTTTTAAAATAATAAATATACTTATACTTATTTTAGCCTAAGTTAAATTAACTAATTACGATAGTTAAATTAAATAGTTTAACGTATTTTATATTATAAATAAGGGTATTAAAGTCTAAAAATACGTTAACTTAGACGCTCTAAATTCTAATATACTCTTTAACCCTTTTATAGTATTTACTTTACTTTTAAAATTTAAATAATTAATTATAACCCGTAATAAAAAGAACTACGAGCTTATTAAATATACTATAAAGTATTTAAAAATAACTAAAGAAATTAAGAAATTTTATATTAATAGTTTTTAAATATAATTCTTAGTATAACCCCTTTAATTTCCTTAAGTATAAATAACCTATAGGACTAAGCTAGGTTTTTTTTTATAAAGCTAGTTATATTACTTATTTTATATAAATAAATTTATCTCTATATTATACTTATAAAAAGGATTTATATATTTAAGAGTATTTAAAAATAATAAGAAATCGAAGCTAAATACGAATAATTTAAGGCTTAGGAACGTAATATTATTAATATATATATTAAACTCCTTACTTAGTAATTAATAAAATTAATTAATATTACTCTTTATAAATATATATTTTAAAAAGTTATTAAAAACGGCGCTAAGTTTAATATATAATAAATTATTAAATATTTAAAATAAGAATTTATACGTTTTAAAATAGTAGTTAAGAATACGGTTTAAAAAGAATATTAATAAGCCCTTAATAAAACGAGGATTAAAATTAACTTCTAATATTAATATAAAGAGTAATAGTTTACTTATTTCTAAGCTAAAACGTATAATATTTTAAAAATTAGTAAAGAAATTACTATACTTAACTTTTTAATTATAATTAAGTCTAGACTTAACCCTATATAGGGCTAATATATATATAAAACTTTTAATAAATTAATAGTTTTTAAAATATATACTAAAACCCTTAAAGAGATTATATATATATTTAGCTTAGTAACCTAGGATATATATATTAAATAGCTTTTAAGTTAAAAAGGGGCTTACTTTACTTTTACTAAACGCTCTAACTTAGTTAATAACGTAAATAATAAGGGTAACATTATATACTTTTATAATTATATATACCTATAGTACTTTTTAATATACTAAAAATTAAAATAAGTATTTATAAACTAAAACGCTAGTAAGTTACTAATATAAATATTAAAAAGCTATATAAAGAAAGTCCTTATTACTATTAAATTAAGTAAATAGAAATTACTCTATAGTAAGCTTAAAAAAGTTAGTTAGTTAAAAAACGATAGAACCCCTAAAAAACCGGGGTTTTTAAAAAGATCTTTTAACTAACTTATAATAAGTTTATTAATAAACTAGGACGAGGGCTACGTAGTTATTATATTTATAAAAAGTTAGGACTTAGAAATAAACGCAATTTTTAATACCCCTATAGGTAGTACTTATCCCCTTTTTTAAAGTATAATAATAAATAGTTATAGAGTAATATATCTAGTTAATAATAAGAGCCTATTTAAACCTAAAAGTTACGTACTATTAGGTAATAACGATTATATTAAATTAAGAACTACTATACTATTTATTACTATACGTAATACTTATATTATAAAAAGCGTTTTAAATAAACTTAAAAAGAAGGGAACTTACGATCTAAAGCTTTAGAACGTTACTTATATTAAAGGATTTTATATTAATATAATTTTAGAAATTTTACTAAATAGAAGCGTACTTTAGTATTATAATTTAAATTATACTTTATAATAAGGAACGTTTTATAAGAGTATTATTAAAAAGTAGCTTATTTAAAAAAATAATTTAGTTTTTTTTAAATATAAGCTCTTTTAATCTTATTCTTTTTTTATAAACTTTAAGTATATTTTATAAAGCTTAGTTAGTATTATATTATTAATTAGCTATAAAAAATTCCGTTATTTATATTAATATACTTATAAGAGGTTTAATAGCGCGCTCTTTTAGTACTTTAAAATAAGTTATTTTAAACTTAATACTCTTTATTAATTATTATATAAGACTTAAAGTATATATATTAAACTTTTATTATAAGTTAAGTATAAAGTATATATATTATTCGATATTAAAATAGTAGTCTTAAGAGGACTACTTTTAAAAAGAGCTTTATAGTTATAATATTATATATATTAAGATCTCTTTTATTTTAAACTATTTCTTAGTAAATAATAATATATATTTATAGCTTTTAATAAATATAGTAAGTAGCTTAGGGAGTTCTTTTTAAGAACTAAAATAAAAAAAAAAGTACTTTTTATATTATAAAGCCTCGAAATAGTAATTCGTTATTAAAAAAGGACTTTAATATATTTCTTTAAAAATAGTAATAAGACCGCTCTCTTAATTATAAACGTTAAATACGTATATAAAACGTAATATAATAAGCTAAGAATTAGAATAGAACTTCTATTTTTATATATAAAAAAACCCGTAAGTAATATAAAAAGAGTAAGTTAACTCGTAATTATTAAAGCTTATAAAATATGCTTTTTTATAAACCTTTTTACGAATTTATAAAATAAAATAGTATTAATAATAATTTTTATTTATAATATTACCTTACGAGAAGCTAATAAAAGAAATTCGCTTATTATAATAAAAATTAATTAATAAAAGTAGTATTAATATTAGTAATAAACGGGTTACTAAGTATAGGATTTTAAATTAGTAACCCTATACCTCGGTAATCTCTATATATATAGTTATTAAATATACCTTTTTTATAGGGATTATAAAAGGGGTATATATTAAAAAGAGTTTAAAGTACTTTTTTATAAGTATATAAGATACTTAATTAGATATATATTAAAAATATATAACTTATATAAGGTCTAAATACTTATATTTAAATTAGTATTTATTATAAAGAATATTAAGTTTAATAAAGAAGTTTTTTATAATCCTATATACGAGGAATAAGCTATTATAAGTAAATAAGCAAATTTAGTAATTTAAAAAATATAAAAACTCTTTAATATTAATAATAAGTTAGTTTAAGTACTTAGGAAAGTAGATTTAAACTTTAAAAATATTAATATTTAAAATAACTTTATAATTAAAAATAGTATTATTATTAAATTTTTAATTATTTAGGACGCTAAGTAATTAATAAACGTACTCTAGGGTATAGTTAATAAGGCTAAAGAGGTTAATATAGTCTTATTATTATTATTAACTCCTAAAATAATCCCCTTATATAAGCTTAGGGGTAGGAGTAAAGAAGGGGATATAATAACTAAGTTATAAATAGCTTTATATAATTTATAATCCTTTTTATAAGCGCTTATATATATTATAAAAGTTCTTAAGTTTTTAATTTTTAATAGCTCTTAATAAAAATTAGAATATATAATAAATAAAGTACTAATTATAAAAAAATAATTTTTAATATTAAAATCGATATTAATAAAGAACCCTTATAATAAACCTCTATTATTATATAAAAATAAAGTTTATAAAAACTACCTTATCAAGTACTAAGTAAAGCTCTATTAGGTCCTAGACGTTTAAACCGGGCCTATAAACCTCTATAATACTTTAATAATAGTATTTTTATAATACTCTTATATTTAAATATAAAAAATAGTAATTATTATAACTATTACTAAGACTACTTTTTTTTTATTTTTATACTTAATTAATAAAAAGCTATAAAAAAAGTAATATAGGATATATAATATTTTATTAAGTAGTAAAAAGAATAGTTTATAAGACCTATTTAGAGCGCTCTAGAGGAGTTTAAAAACTATAACTTATTAAAATTAACTTTTATAACTTATTAAAAAAGTTTAGTAATATTGAATATTTTTTATAATAATTATAAAAGTTACTTAGGGATATTATAAATATAAAAATAAAAAAGCTAAGGGATATTAGTATATAAAAAGAAATTAATTATAATCCTAAATAAAGGATCTTATTTTTATTAAAATAAGTATATATTTATAAATACGACGTTAATAACGAGGTTTGCGAAGTAAAAGTACGTATATATATAAGGGGGGATATATAACTACTTAACTTTTTATAAAATACGTATATTTTAATGCTTATTATAAAAGCCTTTAAGCTTATAATAGTAATAGCTACTTAATTCGACTTTAAAATTAACTAGTATAATATTATTAACGTATTCTTTAATACGCTTTTTAAAAATAAGAAATTAGTAATTATTAAACTCTTAGAGGGATATAAGGTTATTAATAAAATAAATAAATTCTAACGCGCTTTATATAGCTTCTAAAACTCGCTAATTTTTTAGTTTTAAACTTTTATTTTTATACTTCGTAATATAAATATAATATATAATTACGAGGAGATCTATATTTATTAAACCGTAAATAAAAAAGTAATATTAGTATTTTATATTAACGACTTTATTATTTTATATTATTAAAACGACTAAGAAGTAGCTTAGAGGATCGTTAATAATATAAAAAAATATATTAATTTTAAAAAGAATAGACTAATTAATTACTTCCTTAGAGTACGGATTTTATAAAACCGTACTATTTATAAAGTTTACCTTATTTATAATATATATATTAAGTAAGTTACTAAGTACTTTAATTTTATAAATTTATTATATTTAATAACCCCCCTTCTTTAAAATAAGTTTAAACTAAACGAGGGGTAAGTAATAAAAAAAAAATAAAGAGCTATTAAAAAAAGGTTAGAAGTATATTTTATATAACTATTATAATTAGACTAAATATTATTTTTATTTATTCGTAATTATTATAGTTCCTAACTAACCTAAGTATAACTTATATTAAAGTAATTAACTACTATATTTAATATCTCTACGTAATAAAATATTTTATACTCTATTATAATAATATACTAAGTATATAATTATTACTTTTAGCTAGAGATACTAGCTTTATAAATAATAAAGTAATATAATGATTATTTTAAGGATATATAATATTCTTTTTTAATAGCCTAATTTAATAGAAATTAGTACGCTAAGCAATAGTTACGATATTAATTATTAAAACTAAGCTTTTTTATTTTAAAAAAACTATAAAAAAGACTATAGCTCTAAAGCGCTTTTTTAAAAATATTACTCTTAACTTAGGAAAAGTATAGTTAGTTAATTATAATAATTAGTAAATAATTTAACTCGTTATAAAAAAAAAAAAGAATAGTTACTTAATTTTACTATATTAATATATAAAATATATAGCTAAAATAAGAGTATATTAAAAATAGCTTCGAAGTTACTTATATATTAATAAAAAATATACTAATAAATAGACTTATTAAAAACTTTTTATAAGCTAAATTCGAATATTTCTATATACTTCTTAACTTTTATAATACGTAAGAAGTTATTATAAATAGCTAAAATAGTTAAAAATAATTAATTTAAGCTATATTTAAAAAAACTTAATATTTAAAAATAAATAATAAATAGAATTTAGAGTACGGCTTAGAAGCTTAAAATAAATAAAATAAAACTTTTTTTAGTTTAAAAGCTTAAACTCTTAAAATAACCTTACTTTATAAAGTATATATATATAAAAATAGGACCTAGGCTTATACTTACTATTTAAACTCTTAGTTTATAAAGTACGTAATTATTAAGATTATAACGTCGTTAGTAAAAAAGATAAGTATACGTACTAAGAACTACGCTTTATATACTTTGAAATTTATAAAACTAAGAGTAATAAAAATAATAAGGGGTATAAAAAGTAAAACGATCGTTAAGTTAATAACTTAGGGTATAAGAGTAAGTAGTATAATAAGAGGTTAGTTATAAATAACTATAATAAGTATAATTAATAATATAAACGTACTTAGAAAAGGGAGTAGGGGGTATATAAAAAAGAAGTTCTTTATATAAAACTTAATATAGTTCTTATATATTTTCTTATTATTTTTTATATAATAAATAATAATACGGAACTTATTAATTTCTTATTAAAACTATAGTTAGGAGTACGCTTTTTAATAATAAAAAAAGATAATATATTTATAATAGAGGGAGCACTACTTATAATAGCCTTAGTAAAAGCCTAGGCTATTAGCTATATAATAACTAATATATTAATATACCCCTTAGCTAAATAACTATTAAAATAATACGTATATTAGCTACTATTTTTTATAAAATAATAATTACTATTCTTAAAGTTAGTATACTAAAGGGTTATTTAAAAATAGAGTATATACTATACCTCCTATTCTTTAAAAACTACTCCTTTAAACTTCTTAAGGATTAAGTATATATTAAATAAGCTTAGAATAATAAAAAGAACTATATTTATTACGAGGAGTACTTTAGCTTTTTAATATTTTTTTTTACTTTTTATTATTTTTTTAAAAAGAGCTAGCCTTATATTTTTTAAACTTTAAAATATTATTAAAAATGAACTTTTAAGATAATAATATATAATATACCTTTTTTAAAAAACTTAATATTTAAAATATTCTTATTTTTATTTTTAAACTCCGAGGGGGGGATAAATAAAAGCTTTTTAAAGCTCTTATTATTACTATTTATTTTATTATTACCCTTATTATAATTATTAATAAAAGCCTCGAACTTAATAAAGTTTTTAATATTTTTATTAATAATTTTAATATCTTTTTAATTAAGAAGAAAGAGCTTAATAACTAAGTTTTAATAAATAAATAAGAAGTTATAAAGGGGGGTAATAACTTAGAGGGGCTTATTAATATTATTACCTATTTAAACTCTTAATAAACCGCATAATATATATATAAAAAGTATTATAAAAATTATGTAAAACTTATTATTATTTTTAAATATATTAAATATTTATATTTAAAATAAAATTAATAAACGATTTAATAGCGCAGGCGCGCGCGTATAATAAATAGGAGTATTTATAATAATTATAAAAAAGTTAAAAAGAAGAAGAAAAATAATAGTTAAGTAACGCTATAAAAATTTAAATATATATAAAGTAGCTAAGTAGCCTCGTTTTTAGTAATTTATATATTAAAAATAATAAAATATATACTATTCTAAGTTAAGATTCTATTTATTTTAAATAAAAGAATATATTTATAATAAACGCGGTTTAAAAAATACGTATTTTTTATACTTATTTTTTTTTATTTATATTTAACTAAATCGGGCCTTTATAAGGGTATTTAGAAGTTTTATTTTAAGTATAATAGCTCTTTAATAATAATAATTAGGGGGTATATTACGTAATAAGAATAGTAATCGTATTTTATAAAGTACCCGTTACGTATTAAATTACGTATTTATTTTAAATATTATATATATAGACTTTTTCTTTTTATTTATTTCTATTTTAATATATTAAGCTACTTTTACTATACTCTATATGCTTATTGCTGCGTACTATAACTCGTGACATGAGTCCATGGGATTTATATTGGTATTGTAGTAAAATAGAGGAATTTTGGGATGAGTTTGCTTCTCTGTGCTATGTGCGTGGCGAGAGTCCGGAGTCACGGGGCGTAATGGGTAACATGGGTACATGGAAACAAAATTGTTTGACTAAGGGTATTTTAAAGTATTCATATTGAGCATTGAATACTGCTGAATAGACGTCGACAAAATCTTGGGCAAGACCCCTTAATTCCGAGAAACAACCTCGAATCCTACTTTAACAGTATTAACGTAGTCTTTTGCTGTACGAAGTTAGTAGATCTGAAAGAGAGGAATAGACCCAAAGATTCCTGTATGCTTCAATCCTAAAGAGATGCACCAGTCCTCACTTTTAACACGAGCACGGTAAGCCGGGCCGGTTAAGCCGGTTGCAACGATGACTCCTACTATTGGATTACGAGGCAGAAAAGGGCCCTATTAGGTAGTTAGGTAGGGGTAGTAGGTAGGCAGTCTGGGCCCGTGCAGACGGACCCTTCTACCTACTTATACCCACAAAGGGATCGTAGGCTCTACCCACGAACTTCCTCTCCTATATATATATACGCGCAATAGACTTATACTAACTTATTAACCTCGTTATAACTAAAAGGTCTAACCTACTTATATATATACTAATACTAATTAATAATTAAATTATATATATATTTTTATTATAAGTTAATAAGGATATAATTATAAAAAAGATAGCTTTAACTTACTTTATTAACTATTCTAACTTATTAACTTAGTTCTATCTATTTAATTAATAATAAATAGCTTAGTTTATATTACTTTAACTCTCCTCTATTACTACTAGTTAATAACTAATTAATTAGTTATAAGCTATTAAGAGCGCGCTCTATTACGTATAATCTCTTTTATTAAAGCTACTATTATAAAAAAATTAACTATTTTACTATTATTATTAACCTCGCCTCTACTATTAATATTATTTTTATTAGCCTTATTATAATTATTAACTTCCCTTTAATTAAGCTACTTATAAAAAAATCTATTTTAAATATATTATAGCTAAGTACTACTTTAAACTAATAATAAGTAAGAGGAGATTAATTACTAAGAGATTAATTTAATAATCGCTAGTATACTAGCGCTTAGTAATAATAAAACCTTTAGAATTATAAATACGTTAATAATAAAATATTCCTCGCAAATAGTAAAGTATTTTAAAATACTAAGGAAAAAAAAAGATCTTAATAGTAGTAGTAATAAGGATCTATTTTATATTATTAATAAATTTACCTCTTTTTAACCTAATAAAAGCTCCGAGATTAAACTAATAAAACGAGGTACGAAAAGTACTAAAAGAAATCGCTAATTAGTAACTAACGGAATCCTCTATTAGTTATTAAAAGTATGGTTATAAAAAGGGCCTTTCTTCTCTTTTTATAACCTTTTACTAACTTTAGTAACTTTTTATTTATATACCTTATTAAAAGAGTAGAATTTTCTAATTAGTAATAATAGCCCGCTTATTACTATTAAAACGATCGCTATAACCGACTTATTACTTATTCTAACCTAACTAACGTTATATTATAATTAAAATACTACGATTATTTTCTATTATATAACTTACTTTATAAATATACTATAGTAACTACTAGCCCTAATAATAAGTAAAAAAGGGCTAATAATTAATTAATATTATCTTAGACCTATTTATACTTTTAAATTATAAAACTATACTTAATTCTAACTCGCTAGTAGGATTATATTAACCTAACTTAATAAGGCTTATTTAATATTATACTTATTTTTATAAATAATAAAAAGCTTAATACCTTTGTCCTCTTTATAATAAGATCCTATTATTAAAACGGTTTAACGGGCGAGGAGCTATAAAAGGACTTTAAAACCGACTTTAATAATTAAGAAATAGGGGACTTTTTAAAAATAAATAGTACGATTCTTAAGAAGCTAAGAGACTTCTTTATAAATAATAGTATTAACTTAATAATTAAGGATTATAATTAAATAGTAAATAAAATCGCTAGCGCTCTTAATACTTAGTACTTTTTTACTTAGATTTTTAAAGAGATTATAGCTTATTATAGCCGTACTAAATACTTTAATATATTATACTACGATCTTTACTTTTTCTATTTACTACTCTTATAATTAATAAATATTAATAATCTTATTTAACGAGCTAAAGAGATAGTAAGGGAGTCTATATAACCCTAGCTAACTTAATTAAAATAAATAAAACTACGACCTTAGCCTTATTACTAACTAACTAACCTACTACTTTTTTAAAAAAAAGAGGAAAAAAAACTAGAAAATAAAGTTATTATTACCTAATAGCAAAATCTATCTAGTTAAATATTATACTTTAATAAAAAAACTAAAAATAATATTATACTTAATACTCGCTAATTAATTAACCTTATTAAGCTTTATAATAATAAGAATAAGTATAGTAGCGAGAAGTACGATATTTTTAATAAGAAGCTTTAGATCTTTAAAGTATTATACTAATAAGCAGGAATTAGTAAATAATACTATTCTAGTACTTTTTTAAATATACTTAAGGAAAGGGTATTAACCTTTTATTTTAACTAACTTAGTAATACCTCTAACTTACTTAGTTTTAATATAATATACTAAAGGACCTAGGAATACTTTAAACTACTTATAAGTTATTAAAACTACCTTACTAAGCTCTATAATCTCTACTAATACTCTATAATTTATAAGAACCTAAGTAAGTCGAACTAATAGATTTTATAAGCGCTTATTAATTATATTACGATCCTTTATAAAGCGCTAGCTACGTAGGGATCTATTTTTAATATAAGTAACTAACTCCTTTACTACGTAAGTAATATATTAAAATATAAACTTATTATACTTAACCCGGTACTTATATTTATTAATATCTATTACTAGCTTAGTACTTTAATAAATATTATAAAAAGAGAGCGTAACTATAATAAGTAATAATAATATTTTTAAGATAGTACTTATAATAAAAAGGTCCTTGCTACTTATTAAACCGATTATACTTATAGTAACTTTAATAAAAAGACCTAGTTTAATAAGTAGAATTAATACGGCCGTAGTATTACTAATAAAAAGTACTTCGTTTATTATAAAACTAACTATTAATTAACTAAGTACTTAAAAAAAAAGTAATATTAAGTATATTAAAAATATAAAAATAATAAAAAAAAGAATAAGAAATTTATACTAAGCTTATACTTATAATTCCTCGCTTTTTATAAAAGAACCGCCCCTATTAATAATAATAATAATAATAATATTATAATTTAATATTTTAATAGCCTCGACTTTAACTATAAGGATAATTACGAGGATAAAGTCTAGATCTTAATAATATACTTTATAACTATTACTAGTAGTAAAGCCCTTATAAATATCCTTATTACTTAGGTAATAGAGCATAGCCTTATTAATATTATTTTTATTAACGAGTTAACTAAGCTTATAGAACTAATAACCTCTTTTTTACTAAATAGGAGGTACTTATTAAGGGATTTTTAAAGTATTATACTTAATACTAGCGCTATAGAATTCTTAATTACGGGCTACCCTTAACTCTTTATATTATAATAATAACGACCTAAAGTTATTCTTAATACCTCTAGAGCTAATAAAATAAATATCTAGTTTAATAATAATAAACTTATAAAATCGTTAAGATCTATAGTTATTAATACCCTATTTAATAATATTATTTTTTACGTCTTACTAACTAATACTCCTTTTTTATATTACTTAAGGGATATAAATAAGCTAAGAGTATATTTTAATAATATTAATAATTTACTAATTAAGGGAGACGTTATAATACTTATTATTTATAAATAAGGATACCCTTAGCTTTTACTCCTTAATAATAAAAAAGCTATTACTAATTACTTAATAAAAGGTAAATTGCGCTACTTATATTAATACTTTAGTTACTTTTTAGTTCCTTATTTTCTAAAGCTACTCTAATAATTAAGTAATAATATAGAGATCGTAGTCCTTAAAAAGCTTATAAAGATCTATTAATAATACTAACTTAACGCTACTACCCCTAGCTAATTTAAATTTACCTTACAAAATAATTACGATTTTAATTATAAGATCGTAATTAATATAATATACTTAATAAATTATAAGGGTACTAATTAACTAGTACTTTACGTTATTAATACTACTACTTCTTTCTAAGTAGTAAGGTTCTTTATAAATATAACTACGAAATATATATAAGAAGCTCTTTAGCTATATTAAATTAACATTTACCTTAGTCCGCTAGACTAAATTATTATAAATATTAATAAGAACTTTAGTACCGTAGAGTTTAAGTTTTTAACTAGATTTATATTTATTAAAGTTAAAGAAGTACCTATCGAAGCTTATAATAATATTAATAAGGCTAAGAAATACTACGTAGTACTTAAAAAAGTATATAATATTATTTAAAATAAATGCTTATTAATAAGCGTAGAGGCTATACTTTAAGCTATAATTAAAATAATTAATAATATAATTAGCCTAAATAGCCTCGTTCTTATACTCCTCGTTTTTAGAGCTTTTTTATATACTTCTAACGAGTCTCTACCGTTACTAAATATTACTTAATAAGTAAAAGTAGTTAAAAAAATAATAAGGGAAGTCCGTAAACTTTATACTAATAAGTAAGTAAATAAAGTACTAGTTATTTAAAATAGACTAAATATTTCTTATATTATTAATCTATTACTATAGTTAAATATTAAAACTTAATAAGAAAGTAAAGGATAAAAAGACTTATTTAAGCTCGTTTTAATAAGTAGTACTACTTATATAATAAACTTATTTTATAGCTTAATAAGTTTTTAAGCTATTATAATTAAACCCTAGTACTTAGAGGAGGTTAACCCCGAGCTATTAGCTACGGTAATAGAGTACGTTAACCGCTTACTAATCCCCGTAATTAACTAACTAATTAATAATAATACCGTTACTAACGAGATCTTTAACGAAATTATCGTAATAGTTAATAACGACCCTTTATTATAAAAAAAGAAGATTAGAAAAATATTAATATAATACGGCCGTAATAATACTTTTATAACTACTACTTACTTTATATTTTAAAAAAAAATAAACCTTAAGCTAATTACTAAACTCCGTAATAAGGGTATTATTACTATACTAAGAGTACTTTTTATAAAATTTATTAATAAAGAGCTTTTAAAAATAGTTAAGAGAGGTATAATTAAATTTATTTAACTTAGCTTTAAATATAAGGATATAAGGATATTTAAGTCTCGATTTATTAATAAGATAAAGAACTTAGGACTTAACCTTATTAAAAAGTCTTATTTAGTTATATAAGGGTATAATAACGAGAGGAAAAAGGAGATCCTTATATAATTACTAATAATTTAAAGAACTAATTAATGTTTAATTTTTACCCTAGCCCCGACTCTAATTTAAAAAGGCTACGTTATTAAGTTATAAAATATTACTTAAATATATATATAATTAAACTAACCTCTTCGCTATAAGGTTTTTACTTAATTACTAGCTCGGATCCGTTACCTACACCCTAAGGGCACTATTTTATATATTATATAACTACTATATAATCTTATAAAATTTAGTACTTACTAATAAGTAATATATAATAAGTATTATTTAAAAATACTCTAAATAATAATATTTACGTTCGACCTATACTTACTAATCTTAATAAAAAAAAGCGGATTATTTAGTATTATTAAAATATAAACTGATAATATAATTAAATTATTAAATAAGACCTTTAGTTGGAAAAAAGAAACCGAGCTTAAGTATACTAAGCTATTAACTAAACTAAAATAATAACTATTAACTAACGAGCTACTTATCTTTAATAATAGAATTATCTTATTAAAAAATAGTAATATAATACTTAAATAAAAGAACTAAGGGAAGAAGCTTAAGTAAGTTAACCCCTTAGTATTAAATATTAAATAATAATTCGTTAAGTAGTAAGCCCGAGGTACTTATATTATATTAATTTACTAACTAAAAATAACTTTTAATACGTCGTTCGCTACTTAATATTAAATAGATCTATCGTTTATTAATTATACTATACTAAACTATTATATTAAATAGTAAATAAATTACTTAAACCGAGGGCTTATATTTATATTATTAAATCTAACTATAACTAAACTCTTCGTCTTTATAAATAAGTTATTTATAAATAACGCTAATTATACTTTATAACTAAGTTATATTATTATTTTTATAAATAAAAAATAAACTAACGAGAGCTTTATAATTAATAATAATATTATTTATTATAGCTCTACGAAAAATAAAAGGATTACTTAGAGCGTACTAATATTAAAAATTTATAATATAGTTATAAGCGTTAATATTACCTATATTATTTTAACTACTCTAGACCTTATTACTAAATAACTCGACGTTCTAAAGATCTTTATAATAGTTTATATAAATTTATACTTACTATATAAATACCTTATTAAGCTAGGTATTATAAAAAAAAAACGCTTTATAATAAATATTATAATACTTTAGTAATTATATAAACGCCGCGAGCTCTATAAAATCCGTTAAATTAGTAATAATAATAACCTAGTTAATAGGTTTATAAAGAGTATACTAAATAAATCCCTTAAGCGATTCGTTAATAAAGGAATTATTATAATTAAAATAAAAGGGTAGGTAATACGTAATTAAAATAGTAGTATATTATAAGTAATAAGTTATTTAATAAACGTATATACTTCTTAAGCTTTAGTTTAGAAAGAAATATACGTATTTAGGGCATAATTAGATTAATAAAAAGCTCTTTTTTAATTACGCTAAATTTAATAATTTCTAAAGAGTTTAAATATATAAATTATATATATTAAAGAATTAAAAAGTAATTAGAAAAAGGGAATAATAAAATTTTTATATAAATAATTATAGTAAAAACTATATTAAAATTTTAATATACGGCTTTAAGTATTTCTAAATAAGGGATTAATAGCGGATTCTATTATTAGTTCTTATTAGCGGGGAACCTAGTCCCTATTCTACCCTTTTTTATTATAAAAATAAAAAAACTATTAATATTAGATTATGAGGTAGAAAAGGGCCTTATTAGGTAGTTAAGTAGGGGTAGTAGGTAGGTAGTCTGGGCCCGTGCAAACGGACCCTTCTACCTACTTACACCCACAGAGGGATCGTGGGCTCTGCCCACGAACTTCCTCTCCTATACACACACACGCGCAATAGACCTATACTGACCTATTGACCTCGTCGCGACCGAAAGGTCTGACCTGCCTACGTGTATACCAACACCTACACCACGATCAGCAATTCCAGGCAGCAACGAGTTAAAGAACCCGTTTTTCGCCTGGTCAAAGTAACATTGTCATCAACCACTGAAACTTTGGAACGTCTAAGAGCTTCGATTTGCGTTTGGGAAATAATTGCCCTCAATGGCAGGAAAGAGGACCACAGAAAATACTACAACTCATGATCCAGCCAACAACGAGTATGGCTTTAGCAAGGGAGCTTGACCACGGTACAACACCTAAAATACCCTGTCCCTTCCAGAATTTGCCTTTCGATATTCATTATCAGATTGCCGTTTACTTGGAATACGCGGACATTCTCAAACTCTCAGCCACCAATCACTTCCTCCACGACCACCTCAACGTCCAAAACCTCATACCGAAACACCAACGGAATCAGTACCTCTACAAGACAGAGCGTTACGGCTATCGCTACGGGCGCCGCGGGTTCGGAGGGCGATGGCCGTGCTACGAATGCGGTCTTATCCTAGAGAGGAAATGCTTTGGCGACCGAATGCGGAGGTATGAAAAGTCGTGGTTCCGCAAATCGTTGATGATGAGGCGGTGCTGGGATTGTGCTGTTCGTGAGAGGTGGTATGGGCACTTGCAGCCGATTAAGAAGGGAGGAGAAGTGTTTTATCTTTGCTGGCGGTGTGGGGAATTGTGGAATAAGATGGAGGAGGAGAGGTGCCGGAAGGTGGATGTTTGGATCAAGGTTGATGATGTACATGGGGAGAAGGATCCGGGGCGGAAGTGTAAGGTAACAGTGTGCAATGGCCAAATGTGATCTCAAGATCAAGTATCGAGCATTGTGCAACAAGGATTGATAAACTTTTTGTGAATAATTTAGCCTCAAGGGAAGGATGGATATACGAAGGGAATGGAAAGTCGTTTTCTTTGAGTACTGCAAGTGAAGAGCGCTTGACCTCTCTAGTGCCAACAAGAAACAGAACTAAGAGGTTTGATCAAGGTTTCCCGCACTCAACACGACCCTTACCCACTAGTGGACTTAGCTTCTGTGTGACCGGCAGATCTGCAGGCGTCTCGAAGCCGATGGGGTATACGTGCAGCGGGTTGCAATCTAGAGTCTGGGGACTAGCAGCCTGGCAGGGCTTTGATCTTGTCCCACCCGGAATGTGGGAGAAGCCGTACCTCACGATGCTTCAGAAGGGCGGAGCCTAGGAGGATCTGATCTAATCACGTCACTCGATGCATTTGACAGGGCATTGATTGATCTTGAACACCTGTGCTGGTATCTTCTAGCTTCGAACCCTGAAAGAACATCTCTACATCTAAACATACCGCAAGCAGACCCTCGACAGTGAAACTCGGTTGCGTTAGATGCATCTTACACCGTTTCGTTGGCCACCTCGAGAGCTTTATCAGCGACGCTGCTTTGCGCTCTTCCCGTGTCATATTCCTTATCTTCATAAGGCTTAGCTCCCATGTTCGTCCAAGCACGCTCGATCATTAGCGTAACCTCCTTCTCCTTTCCGCGGAAGAGCAGCTCTGTGTCCCCAATACCGAAGGCCGTAATGGATTTATGCTGGGTAGCATTAGACTTGAAGCTTCATAGACTGTGGAAAAGTATTTAGGATAAAAACTTACGAGACCCAGCGTCAGCTTAATGACGCCATCTGCCCAGTAGTGCTCGTAAATGTTGGAAGGCTTCTTCGACTGAAGGGCAAGAACGAGGTTATCCGCGGCGTAGATGGCCTGCTTCATAGCGGCTCGGGCATTGGGGTTGGTGACACCGGCCTCGGCAACATCACCGCACACGTAGATGTGCGGTAGCGAGTCGACGTCGATTTGCATTGTTGGCTTGACCTTGATCCTGCCTGACTTTGCGATTGCCTCGGGAACGAAATCGCTGATGAGCTGAGAAGAAGGTTGCTGGCCAGTGGCGTTCACCTAGACGTCCGAAACTTGTTACAAGGCTACCCAGAAAATGGAGGTTCAAAACTTGGCTCACCATGAAATCGCATTCGACTTTCCGCCCAGAGCGAAGTGTGACGAAACCATCCACGGGTGTTTCGGATGTTGTCCGCTCCCCGAGTATGACTTCAATTCCTAGATCCTTGAGGCCCGCGAGAGCTCCAACCTGCAAATCATGACCAAAGCGGTTCATGACTGCGTCTCTAGAGTGAATCAATGTAACATTCTTGTCCGGGTACTGGTCTTTAGCATCCGTAGCAAGCTCGACGCCTGCAGCGCCCCCGCCAACAACAACAAGATTCTTGGCGGCTTTGATGCGTTGCTGGAAGTTTTGCAGCAGCTTGATTCCTTCAGCTTTGCCTGTTGATCCCACTCTTGACGGCAAAGACATGCCCACGCCCGACCCTGTTGCGATGACCATGTACGAGTATGGAATCTTCTCTCCCGTGCCTTGGATCGTCACCGTATTTTCGGTGATCGTAGAGACGCGATCATGAACCCATCGTACAATCTTCTCCGAGCCCGCTGGCAAATAGGGGCCATAGGGAATGAATGTTTTGTGCTCATGTCCCTCGACGACACAGAAGCGAGGCAACGTCCAGGTGAATTGCCAATGATGGTTCGGTTCGACGATGATGAGTCGGTACGGACCGTCTGTAGGAAGGGAGGTTGCGATCACCCTGGCAGCATGATACCCGGCAAAAGAAGCGCCGATGACTACGATGTTGATCGGCTCGCCGTTTTTCAATGCGGGACCGGCGGGGAGTTTCTTGGTGGTGTAAGATCGCGAGAAAAAGTCCGCGTAAAGCCGTAGCGAGTATCCCACAAGCCTCACGAAAAGGACGACCTTCCTGATTTTGTCCATCGTTGAGTCACGGCCAATAACCGGAGTCCGCGGGCTTGTTGGTGGGAAATAGTCAAGGGAGGTGTGGTACAATGATTATTGACAGGATCCGATTAAACGGATGGTCTCAATACTTATCAGATGCATCTGATTAGATCAAAACAGGAACTGGCCTCGTTTAGGAGCGTGTTGTCATTCGGCGGACGAATCGGCTCTGAATTGACCGATGTCGCATCGGCCGACGCTATCCCCGGAACTGCTCAGATTCAGTTGTTGGTTAGCACGCGAGGCGGATTTAAAAGAGGCAGCTCCTCGGGCTTTTGGTACTGACCTCGGCCTTAACTTGACCTAGAGAATTTGCAGTGCCGCTGAGCATGAGATAACCAGGTGTTACTCTACCATAACTTCCATCGTCCCTCAAGAGTTCGGGCGCTAAGACAACGTGCTACACTTTTGGGACGGTTGTGAGCGTTTATTACGTACAAACGTTTCCGCCGGAGGAGAATCCCTCGCCCATTTTCGTTCTACTTGTAAGCTCTAATGGAAAAAAACTGCAGCGTTTTCACCACACCCGGTACGAAGATCCAAAGGCGGCTTAAGCAGCTCCGTGGGCCCGTACGACCAACAGGGACGAGATCTTGCCGACGCCGGTGCCCCTGTCCCGGGACAAGGAGCCTAATTTCCACTCCGAGAACCGAGCCAGGGCCATCCAAGCAACGAGTCATGGTTCTCCATGATGGACCTCGCGTGCAAAAGACCCTTTGAAAGGGAGGGAGGGGAGCATTATCAGACAAAATAAACATTAGAGGAGTCGATTGCATTAACCAAATTGGGGAATTTTCAAGCATGCTAGAACACCGATATCAAATACAAGGTCCCTCCAGTCTTCTCTCAGACATGTACCTCCTGAACCTGCACCTCCACAGCCATGGTACCATTGCTAGCCTTCTTGTCGACACCAATCATATCGACCACGGAAGCGGCCGGGACGCTCTTGACCTCATTGAAGGCAGGGTACCCGGCAGCACGCCACTCCTTGAAAGTCATACCCCCCGCGCATGCAGGCATCTTGACCATGAGGGGAACGACTGTGTCTTCCGGCTGTCCCATGAGCTCCGCGCTGTGAACAATCGTTTCGTCCAGAGTCTCGTAGCCCATCTTCTCGTAGAGCTTGTATGTGGAAGGGGACGACTCAAAGTACAGAGGGAGACCCAGGCTGTCGCTGAGTTCCGCTCCCCACTTACACCAGAGGGCACCGGCCTTTCTGCCCTGGTGCTTGGGATCGACCGCAATAACATGGGAGTCTGGAAAGAGAAGGTCGAGTCAGTCCTTTTTTTGCCAGGGTACCCTTTGTAGGTTTCGTCGACTTACAGATGTAGCGGCGACCGCCAAACAGCTTCTCTCTAGCCTCGTGCAGGGGGTTGAGAACAGCCTCGGCTCGCTCTCTGTCCTTGCCTTCGAGCCAGCCTACACCATGGTTCTTGCGCTCCTCTTCGGTACGCTCTCTGAGATAGATGTCGCCCAGGGCCATGCCCACGATCTCGCCAGTCTCGGTATCGACGCACTTGTAGGTGTACTGGCAGTCGCTGTGATGCCACCAGGCCAATGTGCCAGCGGTGTGTGCCTTGCGGAATTCTTCAGAGTCTACGCCGTTGGGGAAGAGAACTTTGACCATGATCTCTCCCATCTCATCACCAGTGAAGGCACTGAAATATGAATCGTAGACCTTCTGGATGTCGGGAATCAGCGCTGGCAGAATTGCGTAACCCATGTTGACTGATGTTCGAAGCCAATCTAGTTCAATAATGTTTGAGAAATATTGATATGAAGTATGTCAATATGAGTAATGGAAGATGGCAAAGAACAATGATTTGAGTTATCTTTTGGGGTAATAGCTCTGACCGAGGACTGAATCTGGACTTATATATGTTCTCTGTCCCTCCTTGTACGGAGTAATCCATGTATCTATCATCTACCCATAGTCCAACCCGTCTAACCACTCCGATGGAGTACGATAGAGCTTCAAAGTCAACCCCTGCCCTACTTGTTGGATTACGAGGCAGAAAAGGGCCCTATTAGGTAGTTAGGTAGGGGTGGTAGGTAGGCAGTCTGGGCCCGTGCAGACGGACCCTTCTACCTACTTATACCTATAGAGGGATCGCGGGCTCTGCTCACGAACTTCCCCTCTTATATATACGTAATAGACCTATACTAACCTATTAACCTAGTTATAACTAAAAAGTCTAACCTATTTATATATATATTAATACTAATTAGTAATTAAATTATATATATATTTCTATTATAAATTAATAAGAATATAATTATAAAAGAAATAGCTTTAACTTATCTCGCTAGCTATTTTAACTTATTAACTTAGTTCTATTTATTTAACTAACGATAAATAGCTTAGTTTATATTACCTTAACTCTCTTTTATTATTACTAATTAATAATTAGTTAATTAGTTATAGGCTATTAAAAGCGCGCTTTATTACGTATAATCTCTTTTATTAAAACTATTATTATAAAAGAATTAATTATTTTATTATTACTATTAACCTTGCTTTTATTATTAATATTATTTTTATTAGCCTTATTATAATTATTAACTTCTCTTTAATTAAGCCGCTCGTAAAAGAATTTATTTTAAATATATTATAACTAAGTACTATTTTAAGCTAATAATAAGTAAAAAGAGATTAATTACTAAGAGATTAATTTAATAATTACTAAAGTATTAGCGCTCGGTAATAATAAAATTTTTGAAATTATAAATACGTTAATAGCGAAGTATTTTTCGTAAATAGTAAAATATTCTAAAATACTAAAGAAAAAAAAAAGATCTTAATAGTAGTAATAATAGGGATCTATTTTATATTATTAGTAAATCTACTTTTTTTTAACTTAATAAAAGCTCCGAGACTAGATTAATAAAAATAAAGTACGAAAAGTATTAAAAAAAATTGCTAATTAGTAACTAATAGAATCCTTTATTTATTATTAAAAGTACGGTTATAAAAAGCCTTTTTTTTTTTTATAACCTTTTATTAACTTTAGTAATTTTTTATTTATATACTTTATTAAAAGAGCAGAATTTTCTAATTAATAATAGTAGCCCGCTTATTATTATTAAAACGATCGCTATAACTAACCTACTACTTATTTTAACTTAATTAATATTATATTACGATTAAAATACTATAATTATTTTCTATTATATAACTTATTTTATAAATATACTATAATAACCGTTAGCCTTAGTAATAAGTAAAAAGGGGCTAATAATTAGCTAATATTATTTTAAACTTATTTATATTTTTAAATTATAAAACTATACCTAATTCTAACTTATTAATAAGACTATATTAACCTAACTTAATAGGGCTTATTTAATATTATACTTACTTCTATAAGTAATAAAAAGCTTAATACTTTTATCTTCTTTATAATAAGATTTTATTATCAAGATAGTTTAATAAGTAAGGAGCTATAGAAAAACTCTAAAACCGACTTTAATAGCTAAGAAATAAAGGATTTTTTAAAAGTAAAAAGTACGATTTTTAAAAAACTAAGAGACTTTTTTATAAATAATAATATTAATTTAATAATTAAGGACCGTAGTTAAATAGTAAATAAAATTACTAGCGCCCTTAATACTTAGTATTTCCTTACTTAGACCTTTAAAAAAATTATAGCCTATTATAACTATATTAAATATTTTAATATATTATATTACGATCCTTATTTTTTTTATTTATTACTCTTATAATTAGTAAATACTAATAATCTTATTTAACGGGCTAAAAAAATAATAAGGGAGTTTACGTAATTTTAACTAGCTTAATTAAAATAAATAAAACTATAACCTTAGCCTCGTTATTAACTAATTAACCTACTACCTCTTTAAAAAAAAAAGGAAAAAGAACTAAAAAATAAAATTATTATTAACTAATAATAAAATCTATCTTATTAAATACTATATTTCGATATAAAAACTAGAAATAATATTATACCTAATACTTACTAATTAATTAACTTTACTAAGCTCTATAATAATAAGAATAAATATAATAATAAAAAGTACAATATTTTTAATAAAAAACTTCGGATTTTTAAAGTACTATACTAATAAATAGGAATTAGTAAACGATACTACTCTAGTACCTTCTTAAATATACTTAAGGGAAAGGCGTTAACTTTTTATTTTAACTAACTTAGTAATACTTTTAACCTATTTAGTTTTAATATAATAAATATACTAAAGAACTTAGGAGTACTTTAAGCTATTTATAAGTTATTAAAACTACTTTACTAAGCTCTATAACTTTTATTAGTACTTTATAGTTTATAAAAATCTAAGTAAGTTAAATTAATAAATTTTATAAGTATTTATTAACTATATTACGATCTTTTATAAAACGCTAGCTACGTAAAGATCTATTTTTAATATAAATAACTAGCTCTTTTACTACGTAAGTAGTATACTAAAATATAAACATATTATACTTAACTTAATACTTACGTTTATTAGTATTTATTACTAGCTTAGTACTTTAATTAACGCTATAAAAAGAGAGCGTAACTATAGTAAGTAGTAATAGTATTTTTAAAATAATATTTATAATAAAGAGGTCCTTGTTATTTATTAAACCGATTATACTTATAGTAGTTTTAATAAAGAGACCTAATTTAATAAATAGAATTAATACGGCCGCAGTACTATTAATAAAAAGTACTTTATTTATTATAAAACTAGCTATTAGTTAACTAAGTACTTAGAAAAAGAGCGACGTTAAGTATACTAAAAATATAAAAATAATAAAAAAAGAAATAAAAAATCTATACTAAGCTTATATTTATAGTTCTTCGCTTTTTATAAAAGAACTACCTTTATTAATAATAATAATAATAATAATATTATAATTTAATATTTTAATAGCCTCGACTTTAATTATAAAAATAACTATAAGGACGAAGTCTAGATCTTAATAATATACCTTACGATTATTATTAATAATAGAGCCCTTATAAATATCCTTATTACTTAAGTAATAAAGTATAGCCTTATTAATACTACCTCTATTAATAAGTTAACTAAGCTTATAGAACTAATAATCTCTTTTTTACTAAACGAGAGGTATTTATTAAGGGAATTTTAAAATATTATACCTAATACTAGTGCTATAAAATTCTTAACTATAGGCTACTTTTAATTCCTTATATTATAATAATAACGACCCGAAGTTATTTTTAATACTTTTAGAACTAGCAAAGTAAGTATTCGATTTAATAATAATAAACTTATAAAGTTATTAAGATTTACGGTTATTAATACCCCGTTTAGAAATATTACTTTTTATATTTTATTAACTAATACTCTTTTTTTATACTACTTAAGGGATATAAATAAGCTAGGAATATATTTTAATAATATTAATAACTTACTAATTAAGGAAGATATTATAATACTTATTATTTATAAATAGGGATATTCTTAGCTTTTATTTTTTAATAATAAGAAAGTTATTATTAATTACTTAATAAAGGGTAAATTATATTACTTATATTAGTACTTTAGCTACCCTTCGGTTCCTTATTTCTTAAAACTACTTTAATAATTTAGTAATAACGTAGAGATCGTAGCCCTTAAAAAGCTTATAAAGGTCTATTAATAATACTAACTTAACGGTACTACTCCTAGCTAATTTAAATTTACTTTACAAAATAATTACGATTTTAATTATAAAATTATAAGTAATATAATATATTTAATAAATTATAAGGGTACTAACTAACTAGTACTTTACGTTATTAATACTATTATTTCTTTTTAAGTAGTAAGGTTCCTCGCGGATATAATTATAAAGTATATATAGGAAGCTTTTTAATTATATTAAATCGACGTTTATTTCGGTTTACTAAACTAGATTATTATAAATATTAGTAAAAACTTTAGTACTATAGAGTTTAAGTTTTTTATTAAATCTATATTTATTAAGGTTAAGGAAGTGCTTATTAAAGTTTATAATAGTATTAATAAGGCTAAGAGATATTATATAGTATTTAAAAAAGTATATAATATTATTTAAAATAAGTACTTATTAATAAGCGCAGAGGCTATATTTTAAACTATAATTAAAGTAGTTAATAATATAATTAGCCTAAATAGTCTCGTTTTTATATTCCTCGGTTTTAGAGCTTTTTTATATACTTTTAATAACTCTTTATTATTACTAAATATTACTTAATGTATAAAAGTAGTTAAAAAGGTAATAAGGGAAGTCCGTAAACTTTATATTAATAAGTAAATAAATAAAGTACTAGCTATTTAAAATAAACTAAATATATCTTATATTATTAATTTATTACTATAGTTAAATATTAAAGTTTAGTGAGAAAGTAAGGGATAAAAGGGCCTATTTAAGCTCGTTTTAATAAATAGTACTACTTATATAATAGACTTATTTTATAACTTAATAAGCTTCTAAGCTACTATAATTAAACCTTAATACTTAAAAAAGGTCGATTCTAAGTTATTAATTATAATAATAGAGTATATTAACTACTTACTAATTCCTATAGTTAACTAGCTAACTAATAGTAATATTAATACTAACGAGATCCTTAATAAAATTATCGTAGTAATTAATAACGACCTTTTATTATAAAAAAAGAGGACTAAAAAAATATTAATATAGCGCGGCCGTAGTAATATTTCTATAACTATTACTTATTTTATATTAAAAAAGGAAGTAAACCTTAAGCTAGTTACTAAACTTCGTAATAAAAATATTATTACTATACTAAAAGTACTTTTTATAAAATTTATTAATAAAGAGCTTTTAGGACTAGTTAAGAGAGGTATAATTAAATTTATTTAACTTAGCCCTAAATATAGAAATATAAGGATATTTAAGTCTCGATTTATTAATAAGATTAAGAACCTAGGACTTAACCTTATTAAAAAGTCTTATTTAGTTATAAAATATTACTTAAGTATATATATAATTAAGCTAACCTTTTTATTATAAGGTTTTTATTTAATTATTAGCTCGGATTTATTATTTATACCCTAAGGGTACTATTTTATATATTATATAATTACTATATAGTCTTATAAAATCTAATACTTATTAATAAATAATATATAATAAGTATTATTTAAAAATACTCTAAATAATAATATTTACGTTCGACTTATACTTACTAATCTTAATAAAAAAAAGCGGATTATTTAGTATTATTAAAATATAAATTAATAATATAATTAGATTATTAAATAAAACCTTTAGTTAAAAAAAAGAGACCGAGCTTAAGCATACTAAGTTACTAACTAAACTAAAATAATAATTATTAATTAACGAGCTACTTATTTTTAATAACGGAATTATTTTATTAAAAAGTAATAATATAGTATTTAAATAGAAAAACTAAAAAAAGAAGCTTAAATAAGTTAACCCCTTGGTATTAGATACTAAATAATAATTCGTTAAGTAACGAGCTTAAAGTACTTATATTATATTAATTTACTAACTAAAAGTAGTTTTTAATACGTCGTTTACTACTTAATACTAAGTAAATTTATTATTTACTAATTATACTATACTAAACTATTATATTAAATAATAAATAAATTATTTAAACCGAGGGCTTATATTCGTATTATTAAATCTAATTATAACTAAACTCTTTATTTTTATAAATAAGTTATTTATAAATAATACTAATTATACTTTATAACTAGGTTATATTATTATTTTTATAAATAAAAAATAAAATAATAAGAGCTTTATAATTAATAATAATATTATTTATTATAGTTTTATAAAAAGTAAAAGGATTACTTAGAGCGTATTAGTATTAGAGGTTTATAAAATAGTTATAAATATTAACGTTACTTATACTATTTTAACTACTTTAGACTTTATTACTAAATAACTCGACGTTTTAAAGATCTTTATTATAGTTTATATAGATTTATACTTATTATATAAATACTTTATTAAGCTAAGTATTATAAAAAAAAAGCGCTTTATAATAAATATTATAATACTTTAATAATTATAAAAACGTTATAAGCTTTATAAGATCTATTAGATTAATAAAAATAATAACCTAGCTAACGGGTTTATAAAAAGTATACTAAATAAGTCCTTCGAGCGATTTATTAATAAAAGAATTATTATAATTAAAATAAAAAGGTAAATAATACGTAATTAAAATAGTAATATATTATAAGTAATAAATTATTTAGTAAATGTATACGCTTTTTAAGCTTTAGTTTAAAAAAAAAACGTACGTATTTAGGGCGTAATTAAATTAATAAAAAGCTTTTTTTTAATTATACTAAATTTAATAATTTTTAAAGAGTTTAGATATATAAATTATATATATTAAAGAATTAAAAAATAATTAGAAGAAGGGGATAATAAAATTTTTATATAAATAATTATAATAGAAACTATATTAAAATTTTAGTATATAGTTTTAAATATTTTTAAATAGGGAATTAATAATAGATTTTATTATTAATTCTTATTAATAAAGGACCTAGCTTTTATTCTACCCTTTTTTATTATAAAAATAAAAGATTATTAATATTAAATTATAAAATAAAAAAGGGCCTTATTAAGTAGTTAGGTAGGGGTAGTAAGTAGATAGTTTAGGCCTATATAAACGGACCCTTCTACTTATTTATACTTATAGAGGGATCGCGGGCTCTGCTTACGAACTTCCCCTCTTATATATACGTAATAGACCTATACTGACCTATTGACCTAGTCGCGACCGAAAGGTCTGACCTGCCTACGTGTATACTAACACTACTCATGCGGAGTCTCCTCCCGACTAACTTACCAAAGGAGGTAAAAATGGTCTGGTCTCGCCCAGACCAAAGAATCCTCCGGCTCAACCAACCTACGGAGAAGTCTCTGCGATGCGGAACTTCAAGTCTTCTACGTGGACCAGGTTAGTACGGAAACTCCAAAGGGAGATGCCAGTGGGCCAGTCAAGTTGCTAAGTTAGCGAGCACTTCGGCGCGATTCCACCTGGTCCAAAGTCCAGACTCGTTTAGAGTTATCAGATCCGCCATTCTAGCAGCAAAAGTCTGCTCGCGCCCTCGTGTTGGTCCCCCGCTCTGCTACGCCCTAGACCCCTGAGGATTTTCGGCCAAGTGTTGATGGCTGCAACCTTTTTTGCGGACTCTCAGACTCTGTGACTCGATTTCGCCCACCCACCCAAATGGGCGGGACAGCTATGAACTCATGCAGACCCGACATACGAATGAACTAGCAAAAGACCACTGATCCATGGCCAACGTGTCTGTGGAACTGTTCCCCGCCGTGTCGTTGCCAAGCTTTAGACATATAGCTACAACCAACAGCTGGGCCCAGCGAGTGTAATTCAAGGTACCTCATGTCTTGCCTTGTGCGTGTTGGCATCCACATCATGATATTCAAAAACGATTGGTTCCAAAGCAGCCAGACTAGAGTGCAGTCTAAAACTTCCCAAGAGGAACACGAAGAACCCTCAACGGTCTCCAAGTACCTCATAAATGAGAAGTATCACGAATTGCCTCGCTTAGAATTGGTGGCGCAAACGCCACAAATCCAAGTCAAAGTTCCTCGCCGAATTATTCTCTTGCACATGATGCCAAGTCAAGTTATCAGATCCGCTCTGCTACCCCACCACCCTCGTTATCTGATCCATCCGTCCAATCCGGCCTTCGGCATCGTGGAGTCCAGGCAAGGTCCTCTACCGGAGGATCATCTCAGCGTAGACTAGTGGCAACGCTAGACAAGGGAGGTTTTCAGCCCTGGGGTTGCATTTGTCTAACCGAGGGCTAGACATGGGGGGTCCGCAACTTGCAAGAGTCCCTTTGCATCGTGGGAAATGACTTGGCGCCTTCTTTCTTCGGAACAGACCGAGTTACTTCGCATGTGGCAATCGGTTCGTCTCAAGTTGGAGCAGGAATGAGAGCGCGTTCAAGGGGCACCCCTGATGGGCATGGTCTGACTTTTCGCCTAGTCTGGTAAAATCTACCTTTTGACAAGAATCGATCACTTACATTACTAAAGAAGTTTGTAAGTCGCTACTCGCGAAAGTCTTCATTACACATGTAGCTCTTCCTTAGGCCGAATTTGCTTCCGTAGGGCGTAGCTGATGGACGAGAAAAGTGGCCGGGAGCCAAGCTGGAGCCAAGCTGCAGAAGAGAAACGCATGATGGGCTGCGTCTAGACTGATGCGCACACTGCGTGCGATCGGTTATTCTGACCTTGACATCTCCGACCCACTAGAGCCTTTACTACGTAGATGGGGATCCATCTGAAGGACAGAGGATGGAGCAAAACCTTGGTGCAGGGTCACTCATCGCCGGCTTGGCATTGCGGATGCCACACGGCGCGGCTAGAACCAACCTCGCTGTTGGCGAATCCATAGTCACATGTCACCCTGGCGAGGCGGTCTTGTCGACATGGACCGTGGAGAGGGCGGGATAGATTTCCAAGGCTGCTTTCAAGGGGCTGCAGGCAGAGGATCTTTGCAGCACCTACATGACTACATGACCGCGCACCTTGCCCTCCTCGGCGAACAGGAGGCCTGAAGTGAGCATTTGCTTTGGGAGCTGCCAGCCTGCATTACTCAGTGTTGTCTTGACAATGCTAACGTGAGCAAGCATTTGTTGGTGCAGTGCATGTACCTCTCAGGTACTCAGTAAGACTTACTTGAGAGCAACCAAACTCTGAGTCTATAACTTGGACTTTGGTTATGTACTTTTTTTGCGTAATGTTCTGTCAATTAGCCGACTTGATTGCCGCCTTTGTCCATAAACACGAGCCAGCTCACTCCCAGTATGCGCATTCTGTAGATTGGTGACATGCCTACTTGCTTCACCACCTCGTCAAGAATCCAAGACCGAGAACGAGAAGAGTTTGGTAACGCGACATCTTCGCCACGCCAAAAACTAGTTGTTCTTGGCTAGGATACGTACTTCAAAAGACTCATTCCCGTCCAACGTCCTCCGAAGACCGGCTGCAAATGATCGAACAGTGCCAGTGTATCTTCCTCCTCGACTCCAGAGATGTCATCATACACAAGTAGCTTTGATAACACGTCCTTCCCTTCTTGGGCTAGCTTTTCCGCATCCTTTGACATCTTGCCACCATTCCACGCCTTCAATATTTGGGATAGATGGAACTTGGCTCTCGCGGTCGCAGCATCTGACCAGACACTTTTCCCCGGCTTACCTTCGGCTTTCTGCAAGGCGTTGTTGACCTGCCACCTGGCATTCTATTAGTCAGGACGAGATTTAAATTACACTGAATTAACTTACTCGGCGTCGTTCCATCTTTCTAGATAGGAATACAATGCACCCACAGCATACTGACTTTGTAAAGTGAAGTAGCTGTCTTTACCCTGAAGCCTAATCCTCTCAGCTAGGATAATCTCATGCTGGTCTAGGGAGCCCTTCAAGTCGCCACTCTGCAGCACGATGCAGGCAAGGTCGAACTGAAATCGCAGAACAAGCAACTTGTCGCCAAATACTTGCATGAGTCGAATAGCCCTCTCGGCAAGCAGGATGGCTTCCCCGAAATCGTGCCGATACATACTACAATAAGCCATGTGATGGGCAAGCTTTGCAAAGGAGAAGGGATCCGATTCTTCAGAGGTGATGGTAAGCAGTCGTTCATGACAGCCTTTGTAGATCGACTCGGCAGCTTTGAAGTCGTTGCCCTGGAGCAATGAGTTGGCGTAGTCCGCGAAAGCGTTGATGACTCGGATCCTGTCCACATCGCTGAGCTTGCCTGAAGCTTCCAGCTGCCTTGCACGATTTTGGTTGAAGTCTAGTATCTTCTTCGCCCGCTCACTGATTTCCTTGCGACGGGAAATACCAAGATATTGGAGCAAGAGGTTCATTGTAACGTGGATCTCAGCTCTCAGCTCATCGTGATTCGTTTCCAGTTGGTCGAGGATTCTCTCTGCAGCCAACAGAAGCCGCATGGCGTCATTTCGGAGGAACCTTTGCCACAGGAACACTCCGCCATCCTTGAACAACTCGGCAAGTTCGACGAAAGGTGTCAAAGCGATAACCGTACCCTGATCGGAATAAATCTTCTGGAGGGTCGCAACATGTGGCAAGTATTCCTTGAAATGGCTCCATTTCTGTTGGTCTGGGAAGTCCAAAGAAGGCCGCGGGAGCCGTCGACGGACCAACTCGACAGTCAGTTTGAACAGCTCCTCAGCTTGTCGAGTCTTCTTGTGAAGCTCTCGGGAGATTCTGATCTGCACAGATCGGTGAACGATGTACATCTTTTTGTTGTCTTGTGTCTTCTCAGAGATGAAGTGCTTGGAAATCAACTGACTCAAGATTTTCTCGATCCTGAGGGAACTTAGCCAAAGGATCACAGCAACAATTGGGGCTCGTACCTGAAGGCTTGTAAATATGGCGGCCCACTTTGACCTTTCTCAACGACCAAAAGGTCTTTTGGAACTCCGTCGCTGTCTAAGAAAGACAATATCCGGAGCACCTTGTTTGCATCGCTGCTGAGATCCTCCGTGGAAATTTTCATGATTGTGTCAAGCTTCCCCTTGGTGGTTTTCTGGTCTTCTGGACCAGAGCCTGGATTGTTGTCCATCCACCACGAATCCCAGTAGGTGGCAAACTCAGACGGCTTACAATTCATTGCCTTCATGTACCCAGTGATCAGAACAATTACCAATGGCAAGCCGGCTAGAGTTGCCAGATCTCCCGCGGCCTTGTACTCGGGATCTCTCAGGGAGTAACTGGACGGGCGAAGATCCAGGGGAAGCCCGTGAAGCAGAAGTTCCCTTCCCTCCTCCGTTGGCAGCTCCTCGAGTGTCTTCCGATAGTAGTTGATTGGCCTTGATGGTGCTGTGAGCCCTTGGTATCTCGTGGTGATCAGAATACTTCCTGTTGTCGCCGATGTTTTCATCGGCGTGAACCCGTCAATATTTTCCCACTTTTCCACGTTGTCGAGAACCATCAACCATCGCTTCTTGGTGTTTTCCAAAAACTCACGCCCGATTTTCGTAAGCTCCTCTTGATCAGTGCCAGGTGCTGCTAGGTCTAGTACAAGAGCAATCTGGTTGAAGGTTTCTGAAGCACCAACTTGTGTCTCAGCCTGAACCCAGAATATGTACTCGAAAGACTGCTCGTATCTGTATGTGAACTCAGCGGCCAGAGTTGTTTTCCCCATGCCACCCTCGGCACTCAGAACATATACTCGGCCAGGTTCTGATAGTATCTTGTAGAGATTGGCCAGCTCTTTTTCACGTCCTTTGAAACTTTCATCTTTAGGAAAGGTTCTTGTTTCGACAAGTGGAAACCTCTGTGTCGAGTCAGTGTCGGATCGAGGTCGATGAAGGATTCGTCCTGAGCTTTGTTCGACATGGCGGCTCGGACGAGTGCCATCACTCATCAACTCCTGCACTCTCCAAGCACCCGAACCGGGTAATCGACCCCCAGCTGCCCTAGAGTAGTCCGATAACGGTTCGTCCTCGTCCGAAACATCAGCGATATCGTTTTCATCGATGTTTTCGGCCGGTTTTGGACGTTGTCCGAACTGTGCACCTTGCTCTTCAGCAAAGGCATGCAGCATCCGTAGTTTAGTTCCCCTCTCAGACATGGTGTCGCTAGCGCTTTGAGACATGATATCATCGCTGTCATCTTCTTCCGTAGACTCCTCCCCACACACAGCAGTCAAAGCCAATTGCTCCAAGTGCTCTGCTATGTGCTCCTTCATCTGTGCGGGGTCCAACGGACACGGACACAGCGGACATCTTTCTCGCGAGAAGGACTCGCGAGAATGAATCGGCCTTAGAAACGACACCATTTGAGTAGCCTCATCCGGTGAGAAGTCAGTTGAGTGTGACCTCAACAAATGTTGTTTCAGGTCTGACTTGGTCTTGAACTCCTTCTGACAAGACTCACAACTCCACACTTGAGGTATGAGATGACTTCGTAGCTCGTGTTGATACCACTCGTCACGCGCACCGTATGCTTTGCGGCTCCAGTCGCATTGGTCAAAAGTGCAGAGATAAGCGAGCAAGTCTTCAAATACATGAGCTTCCCAATCTTCAGTGGTTGTCAACTCTTTGTAAAGATTGACCTCAAAACAGCAATACGGACAGGTGAATGGCTGACCATCCAAGGATCTGGGCGGCAATGGTACTTCTCGATGCTGAGGCCCCTGTATAAAAGGCGGTGGATCTGGCTTCCGAGCTGTGGACTGCGCGTAAGAGGTGAAGGATGCTGCACGAGAGAAATGGGGACGAGAGAACAGGGACGGTGCAACAGAAATCTCTGCATGTGATGAAGAGCTGTAGTCCGAGACAGAGACGGAGTCGTGCTTGGGCGGTATTTCCGAAGTCTCTTCAATTCTAGGGATCGATGGTTTCGTGTAATCGCTTCCGCCCTTGAGGGCTGGCTGCTGGAAGTTGAAAGCGTCGACAGCGACATCACGCCGGGGGCCCTGCCGAGGACCAAGTTTAGAGATCTTGGCCTTCGTGCTCATAGCAATAGCCCTTCTCTCCCGCACAACACGCAGGGATTGTTGTCGTCTCCAGTTGGCTCGTCCAAGCCTTTCGATTAAGACTTTTGATGCGCCAGGAAACATCGATCTAGTCAACTCTACATGGTCGCTCAATGGATTCTCCAGTTGGTCGCTGGAAGCATTCGAGCTTCCAGAACCGCCATTTAGGTCCTCCGGGTAAGCCTCTCTCAGAGCAGGATTGAGGGACTTAAGTTGGTCCAGTGACTCCTCGGCACAAAGGAAAACCTCTTGGATTTCAGCAGCTATACGTGTGCCTTCGGTCTGCTGCAGCGGGCTCGCTAGACCCAATTCATCGTCAAAAGAATGTTCGGCCAAATCTGTGTCGTTCAGTTGGTAGGCTCCGTACTGAAGAGCTTCAATGTCTAGAGATAGACACTATCAGTCAGCAATCTGGGAAAGATGGAAATAATTACGAGGTCGGTGTAGTAAGGGGTAATCACCTTGCTTTAATTCATCTTGAAAGACATTCAATAGCGCAACAACTTGATCACGAAGCCTTTGGTTCAGCCGCAGACTTCGGTCCAGATTGTAACTGGAGGCCCCGATGTCATTGCCCCAGGTTTTGAATGATGTCAAGACTTGATCGGCAATATCAAGTTCAATCTCAGGGTGGTTGCTCTTGAAATTTTCGCAAATCGTGCAGACGCTTTGTAGAGTTTCACGACACTCTTCGAACTTGGCTGCTATTAGGGCCTTTTCGCCGAAAGCTAATTTCCGGTCTTTCCCAGAACGCATGGTAGCATACACTGTCGATGAGAAACGAGGATACATCATGTGACCACAAACTATCAAGGTCGATTCAATAGCGTCCGAAGCTCTGAAGTTTGAAAGACCTTGGACAAGATCAGCGAATGGATAGGGTGCGACTGAAGGTCAAATGATGCTAGCGGGTTCGCCTTGGTAAATGGAGAGGCGGTCATGCTAAGTACCTGAGTATGCCTTGGAGTCCTCCACCCCGGGATCAGAGATGGTGTGTGAGGCAGACTGCTGACGTCCTTCAACAAAGAAGTACCGTGCTTCATACACAGCACAGAGTGCAATGCGAGTATAGCCGAACAAAATCGCCCATTAGATGCACTGTTTCCTAACACCCTCCCGCCATGCGGCACGAAAGAAGACTTGAGGCTTGGATGCAGTAAGCATGCCGGGCAACTGCAGTGGTCAGACACATAAGTCATCGGCCAGGCCTCAAGAGTACAACTCATCCATACATTACCACGACCGGAAATGATGTTGACTTACAAGGGTAGACGATGGCTGCTGTGAGCCGAAGCGATGGCTCCGGACCCAACGTCAGTAGCCAAATCAAGGCTGCGTGGCTTGGATTCGGACCGTGTGATGAAAGTACCCCGCTCCTAGAATCCTCGTCACCGAATGCCTCCTAAAAGATTGGGGGTGGGGGTCGTGTGTAACCACATGTGAAGGTCCGATCAGGCTGCGATTGACAGGCCCTTTTCTTCCTGTCTTATGTCCAGTTGAGAGATTTAATCATGATAATCCTGTCCGAAATATCGTCCACTCCAAAACATCACTCTTCTTCCACGCCGCGTGCCAGCATTCCACCATTGCCAAGCCGAATTTCGAAAGCAAAATGTCAGGCGTCGAAGCGGTAGGCCTGGTCCTCGGTCTATGGCCTATCATCACAAGTCTTGTCAAAGGATACAAGGCAACTAAGGATGGAGATGACCGCAGATCGTTTCTCCTCAAAATTGATATCCAGCAGACCATTTACGAAAGCTGTGTGAGACAGCTTATCGAAGAAAATGAGGAAAGTATTGACCTTGACTTGACGAATGCGAAAATCAGGCAACTCGACATCTCATTTTGGCAAAGACCATCTTTCCGAGTGAAGCTGCACGACCGTCTTGGGTCAAGAGACTTTGAGTTGATGGAGTCTGTTCTGAAGCAGATCGAAAAAACGATGGAAAGCCTACGCAGCCAACTTGAAAATGGCCAAGCAGACCTTGTGAGCCCATGTGAATCCTTCAACAAGTACAACCACCCTAACTAAGGGACCGGATAGACCGCGACTGGCACGAGGCGAGGCCGAATGAGGCATCACTTTCACCAGATAAGAATTAACATGCCGCACTCGGAATTTCAGAAATCATTCGAAAAGCTGAAAGAACACAACAAGGAGTTACAGCAGCTCGTTCAGGTCTTTGAACAGACTCAAAACAGGCCCAGATGGAAATCTCCAGCTTCAGTCAGGAAGAGACGGGCTCCAAACATGATGAGAGCGAGACGCGTGGCACCAAAACAGATAAATGAATTCTCCCGGATTCTCGAAGAGAGCTATCATTGTAGCTGTAGAGGTGGGCACGATGCAGATCTCAACATCAACGGGGACGCTCAGTTCCAAGTGTATTTCCATGTTGATGACGAGACCGGAAGGGCCTTTTCGGGAGCCTCCCTAGAGCCCCAGATTCCTATAATACCGGGGGTGTCAGCCATCAACATTGGGATTGAAGGTGGCTCGGACAGGTCGGGACGATTTGTAGCGCCCGAGATTGTGGGTACACCTGAACGGACGGAGTTCAGCAGAAGTCCAGGGTGAGTATCTGATTACTTCCTACTAATCGTATCTGGAGCTGACGGTATGGAAGTCATGACGATGCTAGGACATCATGGTCTCGATCTCGTCACAACAGCACTAGCAGTGGCTCTTACGAAAGGAGAACCACTCGAGCACTCCCAATCATATTCTACCGGCCACTCTCCGAATCCAACGATAATGGGAGGCAAATTGACGATATGTGCGATCTGGTGAAGAGTCTAGATAAGAACGTCGCGAACACTCGGAGATCGTATCAAACAGTTGGTACACTTGGTCACGGCGACAGACATTTTGCAGCTCGCCACATAGAGCCAGCGATGACAGACAACCATGTGATATCACTCGATGAGAAGCTTCCAGAATCCGAGGATTGGCTGCTGTCCCGCCAGAAGCGTGTCGACATTGCACAGAGGCTTGCTCTAGCGATTGTGCAGTTTTGGTCAACATCTTGGATTGACAGGTGGTGGACGTGGAGGGATTTCTCAGTCAAGGATGATAATTCCAGGGAGGTTCAACTATTCGTGACACGCACCATCTTTGCGCCAACATCCGAGGGAAGTTCAACCGGAAAGCCAGCAAGAATCTGGCGATTTCTTCGAGAACCACTACTTGTTCGACTAGGGTTTGCATTGATCGAGTTGGCGCTGGGCATGAGACTATCTCGGTGGAGAGAATTGCATAAGTATGGCAGCACGATTGGTGAGGGGCTTGGAGAAGATAGTCAGGATGAGAGAGACTATGATACCGCTTTGACTATTCTTGGTCGGAAGATATTGCAAGAGGACATCAGTGTGGCATATCAAGCTGTGGTAGAAGCATGCTTGATGTGCGAGGTAATTCGGGAAACAGGTGCAATTTCTCTCACAACGGCTGCGAATTCTTTCTCCGAAGATGTAGACCGCGAGATCTTGCAGCCGCTCTCAGAATACTTCGAGACTAATTGGGGGGATATGAAGTTGGATTAGGACAACCGTATGGACAGGCCAGTATTCTCCGTCAGTCCCATTGAACCAAGACACGCATTTCAATGCTTTCCCTTCTGAAGTCCCCTTTGCTTGTGATGGGATTGTCGAAAGAGGCATGGGGAACCCCAGGATTCGCCCCCAGGGGCTCCTGCGAGTCAGCGTTCTTGAAGATCAGCAATTCTGTCGGCAACTGATTTGAGAGGTAAAACCATCTTTGTCCTTCGTTGAAATGAACTTGCGTATTCTCAAAAACGTGGTCACGATCGACGACATCGCCCGCCATCGTATCCCGTGCGAAGTCGACGGTCTGGGCATCGCACAATGCCAGAGGCCAATCAACCAAAGGCCCTCGAAGAGGATGCCACACGCTTGCAAGCCACCTTGTCAGCCCAATCACAGCATGATGTGGGTGGTTCCATATGTGATGTATGTGCAGAAACAGACGTGGCAGAGTCTCGGGGCAGCCGAGTCGATGGTAAATATGCTTCGGGAACCACGGAAGCTAGTGACACGCTAGACAAGGCCTGGATATCGAGGCTTGCGAGAATGTTGTGTTGGGAACAGGAGCACAGAATTAAGGCTTACTTGACACACTGCCAGCGTCGCGCCAATATTGCATCTGCCTCCCCACCAAAGGTTTCCTGAATGATGGCCCTGCCACCTTCGTAGGTATGATCTGTATGGGGTAATGTCAGTAAGGCTTTGGGGCGGGGTATTCGGAGACGACAGCTCACCGATATGCGCCCTCGAGGCAGGCTGATTAAAGGCGTACAGACTTCCTGTTGCAATTGGCCAGTTCGGATCTCGCCGGCGCACCTACGTCGTACATGAGCAGGCGTGAGCCAGAGCCTGCTTCACTAGTCTGTCAACTTTCCAGACTCAAGGTGAGTACTGACCACGTAGTCAAGTAAGTCAACTGATGTTGCTCCCAATGCTAGTCTCACCGCAACCATGACTTCTGGAGCATGTGTTTTCTCGATCTTATCGGTGTCTGCGTAGTCGTCATACTGCAGGGTGGATGAGCAGTCGGTCACTGTGAAGCCACACTCGCTGTAATCTAAGGACCGAAGGCGCAGATCATTGAACTTGACTTCATGTTGGACTCGGTCAATGTTGCTCTGAGAAAGGCCGTCTTTGGGGCTTGGGATATATCGAAGCGTGTAAGGCTTTTCGTATTCGTATTTGGGGTTGCGAGCTAGAAAATGCAGTTGCGCCGTCAAACATGAAGGCGAAGGCAATGCCATTTTGATTGAGGTCGTAGAACGTGGGAAGCCAGCTTCGAACACTCAAACTGATTAGCCCCGGCGGTTACTTTGGAGGGGTAAGGATTTATGTTGAAATTGTATGTGAGGAAACGGGTGCTTACTCGAAGGTTGTGGAAGCCATCCTTCCGACTTCGGACAACTGAGAACACAACACACCGCATTATCCTCTTGCTGTATCTACGTGGCTTCTTGGTTTGTAAAACATGCAGATAGCCACTAAACCTAAGGAGACTTGCAGGTCACCAGGTCAGCATATGTTGCTTATGTGTGACGTTCGGTCAACCTAGCATGTACACCAAAATGTTCCTGTGATCGTTAATCTGTGGCTGAAATCTGCTTTTCGTGTGCTGTTCGTGTCAGCTCATAGCGACGCTCTGAAACAATTTTGTCATAATGGCTATAGCGAAGCGTGGCTCATTCAGCTCAAAATATGGGTGTGCCCGGGAAACTTTAGGCTTTAGAAGTGATTCACCTCACTCACGACATTTAAGTGTGGCCGTTGATCGTTTGACCGGTTTGGTTGCGAGCTGTTCGGTGTACTAGGTAAGTTTTCAACAAATCCATACATATGAGAGAAGTTGATGATATCGTGGATTTCTTGACGCAATTGCTTACACGGAGCGCAGCTAATTCAATAACTGGGGTTGCCAATCGGGTTGTTGCTCGTTGGACGTAATTTTCCACCCATGATACCGCGGATCTTTATCTCTAACCGCCACATCATTGCTCGGCAGTAGGTTGAGCCAAGCGGTGTAGATGTCACGAGTTATGGCACGCAGCAATAAGTATACGGAGTATAGTAAAAGTGGCTTAATATATTAAAGTAGAAATAAATAAAAGGAAAAGGTCTATATATATGGTATCTAAGATAGATATATAATTTAATACGTAACGGGTACTTTATAAAATACGGTTACTATCCTTATTATATAATATACCCCCTAATTACTACTATTAGGGAGCTATTATACCCAAAATAGAACCTCTAAATACCCTTATAAAGGCCCGATTTAGTTAAATATAAATAAAAGAAAAAATAAATATAAAAGATATACGTTTTTTAAACTACGTTTATTATAAATATATCCCTTTATTTAAAATAAATAGAATCCTAACTTAGAATAGTATATATTATATTACTTTTAATATATAAATTACTAAGGGCGAGGCTACTTAGCTACCTTATATATATCTAAATTCTTATAGCGTTACTTAGTAATTATTTTTCTTCCTCTTTTTAACCTTTTTATAATTACTATAAGTACCCCTATTTATTACGCGCGCGTACCTATATTATTAAATCGTTTACTAATTTTATTTTAAATATAAATATCTAATATATTTAGAAATAATAGTAAGTTTTTCGTAATTTTTATAATACTTTTTATATACGTATTATATAGTTTACTAAGAATTTAAATAAATAATAATATTAACGAGCCTTTTTAAGTCGTTATTCCCCCCCATAACCTCTTATTTACTTATTAAGGCCTAGTTACCGAGCTCTCCTTCCCTAATTAAGAGGATATTAAAATTATTAATAAAGACGCTAAGAACTTTATTAAGTTCGAGGCTCTTATTAATAATTATAATAAAAATAATAATAAAGTAAATAGTAGTAATAAGAGCTCTAAGGAGCTTTTATTTATCCCCCCCTTAGAGTCTAAGGGTAAGAATAAGAATATTTTAAATATTAAGCCTTTTAAAAAGGGTATATTATATATTATTATTTTAGGAGTTCGTTTTTAATAATATTCTAGGGTTTAAAAAACGTAAGGCTAGCTTTTTTTAAAAAGGTAATAAAAAGTAAAAGAGAATACTAAGAGGTTAAAATACCCCCTATAATAAGTATAGTTCTTTTTACTATTCTAAGCTTAATTAACGTATACTTAGTCCTTAAGAAGCTTAAGGGAGTAGCTCCTAAAGAACGGGAGGTATAGTATATACTTTACTTTTAAGTAGCCCTCTAGTATACTAACTTTAAAAATAATAGTTATTATTTTATAAAAAGTAATAGCTAGTATACGTGCTATTTTAACGGCCGTTTAGCTAAGGGATATATTAATATATTAATTATTATATAGCTAATAGCCTAGGCTCTTACTAAAGCTATTATAAATAGCGCTCCCTTTATTATAAATATATTATCCTTTTTTATTATTAAGAAGCGTACTCTTAATTATAGTTTTAATAAGAAATTAGTAAGCTCTGCGCTATTATTCGCTATATAAATAATAATAAGAAAATATATAAGAACTATATTAAGTTCTATATAAAGGACTTCTTTTTTATATATACCCCGCCCCCTCCCTTAAGTACGCTTATATTATTAATTATATTTATTATAATTATTTAAAACTAACTTCTTATTACGCTACCCGCTTTTATACCTTAAGTTATTAACTTAACGGTTATTTTATTCCTTATTATTCTTAGTTTTATAAATTTTAAAGTCCATAAGGCGCAGTTCTTAATATACGTACCCGCCCTTTTTATTAGTAATATTATAATCTTAGTAATTACGTACTTTATAAATTAAGAGTTTAAATAATAAATATAAGCTTAGGTCTTATTTTTATATATATATACCCTACGGGGTAAGGTTATTTTAAGAGTTTAGGCTTTTAGGCTAGGAAAAGTTTTATTTTATTTATTTTAAGCCTCTAAGCTATACTTTAAGTTCTATTTATTATTTATTTTTAAGTATTAAGTTTTTTTAAGTATAGCTTAAATTAATTATTTTTAACTATTTTAGCTATTTATAATAACTTCTTATATATTATAGAGGTTAAGAAGTATATAGAAATGTTTAAACTTAGCTCGTAAAAGGTTTTTAGTAAGTCTATTTATTAATATATTTTTTATTAATATATAAGTAATTTTAAAGCTACCTCTAGTATGCTCTTATCTTAGCTATATATTTTATATATTAATATAATAAAGTTAAGTAACTATTTTTTCCTCTTCCCCTACGACGAGTTAAATCGTTTACTAATTATTATAATTAACTAACTATACTTCTCTTAAGTTAAGGGTAATATCCTTAAAAAGGCGCTTTAGAGCTATAGTCTTTTTTATAGTTTTTTTAAAATAAAAAAGCTTAGCTTCGGTAGTTAACGTTATAACCGTTGCTTAGTATACTAATTTTTAATAAATTAGGCTATTAAAAAGGAATATTATATATCCCTAAGATAATCGTCGTATTATTTCGTTATTTATAAAGTTAGTATTTTTAGTAAAAAGTAATAATTGCGTACTTAGTATATTATTATAATAGAGTATAAAATATCTTATTATATAGAGATATTAAATATAGTAGTTAATTATTTTAATATAGGTTACGCTTAGGTTAGTTAGGAACTATAATAATTATAAGTAAGTAAAAGCGATATCCGGCCTAATTATTATAGTTATATAAAGTATACTTCTAACCTTCTCTTAATAGCTCTTTATTTCTTCCTTTATTACCTACCCTTTATTTAGTTTAAACTCGTTTTAAAAAAGAGAGGTAGCTAGATATAGTAAATTTATAAGGTTAAAGTGCTTAGTAACTTGCTTAATATATATATTATAAATAAAATAAATTTTATAAATAGTACGGTTTTATAAAATCCGTACTCTAAAGAAGTAATTAATCGGTCTATTTTCCTTAAGGTTAATATATTCTTTTATATTATTAACGATTCCCTAAGCTACCTCTCGGTTATCTTAATAATATAAAATAATAAAGTTATTAACGTAGAATACTAGTATTACTTTCTTATTTATAGTTTAGTAAATATAGATCTCCTCGTAGCTATATATTATATTTATACTACGAAGTATAGAAATAAAAATTTAGAACTAAAGAATTAGTAAGTTTTAGAGGCTATATAGAGCGCGTTAGAGTTTACTTATTTTATTAATAACTTTATATTTTTTTAAGAGTTTAATAATTACTAATTTCTTATTCTTAAGAAGCGCGTTAAGGAATACGTTAATAATATTATATTAGTTAGCCTTAAGGTCGAATTAGGTAGTTATTATTATTATAAGCCTAAAGGCCTTTATAACAAGCGTTAAAGCGTACGTATTTTATAAGAGGTTAAGTAGTTATATATCCCCCCTTATATATATACGTACTTTTATTTCGTAAACCTCGTTATTAATGTCGTGCTTATAAGTATATACTTATTTTAATAAAAGTAGGATCCCTTATTTAAAATTACGGTTAACTTCTTTTTATATACTAATATCCCTTAGCCTTTTTATTTTTATATTTATAGTATTTTTAAGTAGCTTTTATAGTTATTATAAGAAATATTTAATATTATTAAACTTTTTTAATAAGCTTTAAAAGTTAACTTTAGTAAGTTATAGTTTTTAAACTCCTCTAGAGCGCTCTAAATAAGTCCTATAAACTACTCCTTTTATTACTTAATAAAGTATTATATATCTTATACTACTTTTTTTTATAGCTTTTTATTAATTAGGTATAAAAATAAAAAAAAAGTAGTCCTAGTAGCGGTTATAATAATTATTATTTTTTATATTTAAATATAAGAGCGTTATAAAAATACTACTATTAAAATATTATAGAGGTCTATAGGCCCGGTTTAAACGTTTAAGACCTAACGGAGTTTTACTTAGTACTTAATAAAGTAGTTTTTATAAGCTCTATTTTTATATAGTAATAGAGGTTTATTATAAGGGTTCCTTATTAACGTCGATTTTAGTATTAAGAATTACTTTTTTATAATTAGTACCTCGTTTATTACGTACTTTAACGTTTTATTAAGAGCTATTAGGAATTAAAAACTCGAGTATTTTTATAATATATATAAGCGCTTATAAAGAGGACTATAGACTATATAAAGCCGTTTATAACCTAGTTACTATATCCCCTTCTTTACTCCTATCCCTAAGCTTATATAAGGGGGTTATTTTAGGGGTTAATAATAATAATAAGACTATATTAGCCTCGTTAGCCTTATTAACTATACCCTAAAGTACGTTTATTAGTTACTTAGCGTCCTAAATAGTTAAAAATCTAATAATAATACTATTCTTAACTATAGGGTTATCCTAAGTACTAGTATTTCTAAAGTCTAGATCTATTTCCCTAAGTACTCGAACTAACTTATTATTAATATTAAAGAGTTCTTATATCTCTTAGATTATTAAATTTATTTACTCGCTTATAATAGCTTACTCTTTATATATAGGATTATAAAAGACTTTTTTATTAAACTTAATATTCTTTATAATAAATACTTACTCGAGCATAGGTACTTAGACCCTATATAAGTTATACGTTTTTAGTATATATCTAACTAAATATCCTATATACCCGCGGGGAAGTACTTTAAATTCTTTTTAATATATACCCCTCTTACGATCTTTATAAAGAGGGTATACTTAGTAGTTATATATATAAAGACTACTAAAGTACGGGGTTATTAATTTAGAATCCTATACTTAGTAACCCGTTTATTATTAGCATTAATACCGCTTTTATTAGTTAATTTTTATTATAATAAGCGAATCTCCTTTATTAGCTTCTTATGGGGTAATATTATAAATAAAAATTACTATTAATACTATTTTATTTTATAAATTTATAAAGAGGTTTATAAAAAGGCGTATCTTATAAGCTTTAATAATTATAAATTAACTTACTCTTTTTATATTACTTATAAGTTCTTTTATATATAAAAGTAGAAGTTCTATTCTAATTCTTAGCTCGCTATACTACGTCTTATATATATATCTAACGTTTATAATTAAGAGGGTAGTCTTATTATTATTTTTAAAGAAATAAATTAGAGTCCTTTTTTAATAACGAATCGCTACCTCGAGGCTTTATAATACGAAAAGTACTTTCTTTTTTATTTTAGTCCTTAAAAAGAACCCCCTAAGCTACTTATTATATTCGTTAAAAGCTATAAGTATATATTATTATTTATTAAAAGATAGTTCGAAGTAAAAAAGATCTTAGTATATACGGTATTATAGCTATAAGGCTTTTTTTAAAAGTAGTCCTCTTAAGATTACTATCTTAGTATTAAATACTATATATACTTTATACTTAACTTATAATAGAGGTTTAATATATATACCTCGAGTTTTATATAATAATTAACGAAGAGTATTAGGTTTAAAATAATTTGTTTTAAAGTATTAGAAGAGCGCGCTATTAAACCTCTTATAGGTACGTTAATATAAGTAACGGAATTTTTTATAGCTAATTAGTAGTATAATACTAACTAAGCTCTATAAGATATACTTAAAGTTTATAAAAAAAGGATAGGATTAGAGGAGCTTATATTTAAAAAAGATTAGATTATTTTTTTAAATAAGCTACTTTTTAATAGTGCTCTTATAAAACGTTCCTTATTATAAAGTATAATCTAGACCGTAATATTAGAGTGCGCTTTTATTTAGTAAAGTTTTTAAGACTATATTAATATAAAATCCCTTAATATAAGTAATATTTTAGAGCTTTAGATCGTAAGTTCTCTTCCCCTTAGGTCCGTTTAAAACGCCTTTTATAATATAAGTACTACGTATAATAATAAGTAATATAATAGTTCCTAATTTAATATAGTTATTATTACTTAATAATACGTAACTCTTAGGTTTAAATAGGCTCTTATTATTAATTAAATATATTATTTTATAACTATTTATTACTATGTTTTAAGAAAGGGGGTGAGCGCTATTTATAGGGGTACTAAAGATTTTATTTACCTCTAAGTCCTAACTCTTTATAAGTATAGTAACTACGTAGCCCTCGTTTTAGTTTATTAATAAGCTTATTATAAGTTAGTTAGAGGATTTTTTTAAAAACTTAGGTTTTTTAGGGGTTCTATCGTTCCTTAGCTAATTAGCTTTTTTAAGCTTATTATAAAGTAATTTTTATTTATTTAATTTAATAGCGGTAAGGACTTCTTCTATATAGCTCTTTAATATTTATATTAATAACTTATTAGTATTTTAGCTTATAAGGGCCTATTTTAGTTTTTAATATACTAAAGGGTGCTATAGGTATATATAATTATAAGGGTACGTAATATTACTCTTATTATTAGCGTCGTTAACTAAGTTAGAGCGTTTAATAAAAGTAGAGTAAGCCCCTCTTTAACCTAAAGGCCGTTTAGTATATATATTTTAAATTACTAAGCTAAATATATACGTAATCTTTTTAAGAGTTTTAATATATATTCCGAAGGCTATTAATTTACTAAAAGTTTTATATATACGTTACCCTTATATAGGGTTAAGTTTAGACTTAACTATAATTAAGAAGTTAAGTATAGTAATCTTTTTATTAATTTTTAAAATATTATACGTTTTAGTTTAGAGGTAAGTAGATTACTACTCCTTATATTAGCGTTAGGGGTTAATTTTAGTCCTCGTTTTATTAAGGGCTTATTAATATTCCTTTCGAACCGTATTCTTAACTATTATTTTAAAGGGTATAAATTCCTATTTTAAATATTTAATAATTTATTATATACTAAACTTAGCGCCGTCCTTAGTAGCTTTTTAGAATGCGTATTTATAAAGAGTAGTATTAACTAATTTTACTAACTACTAAGTAAGGAGTTTAATATATATATTAACGGTATTATATTCTTAAGCCTTAAGTTATTTATATTTAGCTTCGATCTCTTATTATTTCTAAATACTCTCGAGGGTATAGATCTTTTTTATAGGTATAATATAAGGATAAATTTATTTACGTAAAGTAAATAATATAGCTAGTTTTATAAAAAGAAACCTAGCTTAGTCCTATAAGTTACTTATACTTAAAGAAGTTAAAGGGGTTATACTAAGAGTTATATTTAGAAGCTACTAATATAGGATTTCTTAGTTTCTTTAGTTATTTTTAAATACTTTATAGCGTATTTAATAGGCTCGTAGTTCTTTTTTATTACGGGTTATAACTAATTATTTAAATTTAAAGGGTAAAATAAGCGCCGTAGAAGGGTTAAGGAGTGCGTTAGAATTTAGAATATTTAGGTCGATATACTTCTAAACCCCGATACCCTTATTTATAGAACGAAGTATATTAAACTATTTAATCTAATTATTATAGCTAGTTAATTTAGTTTAGGCTAAAGTTAGTACGAGTATATTTATTATTTTAAAGAGATTATAAGAATCGTATTAATAAGTACGTTATTATAATATAGGGTCTTAATTAAGAGCTAGGCTTATAATTATTATAAGTTATAGTACGTAGTAATAAGTATACGGAGTATAGTAAAAGTAGCTTAATATATTAAAGTAGAAATAGATAAAAAGAAAAGGTCTATATACACGGTATCTAAGATAGACACGTGATTTAGCACGTAACGGGCACTTCGTGAGATGCGGTTACTATCCTTGTTACGTGACAGTAGATTAGCCTGACAGCACCTGCAGAATGTTGAGGAAGCTTCAGGCTACTCTCTTCCGAGTGATACACCAGTCAAGTATTTAAAATCTTCTCAATTGCGCTTGCCGCCCTCTCGCGTCAGTCGCGGCCTGACTGAGAGAAATCTTTCCCTAGATCCACTTCATCTCCAAATTCATAAAGATTACATCCATCCTTACGATCAAGATTGTCTCAACTTTATCTATAGCTTCAAATTAGACATACTTTACCATCTCCAACGATTGAAAAAGTTACGTGCAACCGCTTCCCGAGGTTCTATGACCACCTTATAATCTTGAGATCAAAGGAGCCGAACGCCCCCTCCAAGACTTAAGTTAGATCAAACAGCATACATCATCTAGTAACCCGGAAAATCAAGCTATTACTACATTCCATCACGATGAACTGTTCGAAACCTACGAAGTCCCAACCTTGGAAGAAAACCTGGCCACCTCGAATTCAGGATGCAGACACCAAAGGAGCGACAGCTGGAGTGGACTACGGGGTTAAAAAAGGCGATATCGTCGTAGTTGACGGGACTAGCGCCAACCTCAAGCCTATTCATGGCCGTGTCTCGGACAAGATATGAGACCGGAGAGCTTCAACTTGTGAGTTAATTATATCTTGAAACTATTTATGTGTGAGGTAGTTTGGCTAACGCTTTGAGGGTAGTTTGGTCTTAGTTATCATACCTTGCTAGAGAAAACACAATGATCTTTTGAGAAGTCGTAATCTTCACGCTTCATAAGTTCTTGCAACTTTTGGCTGGGACTCAGAGGCCCGGACTTCCAAGACAAATATGTAGTGGGGAATCAAGATGATGTCTGTTTTTCTGGCAAGTAAATATCATATCTCTACGATCAATGACTAGTAAAATTCCTAGATCACCAAAGCAAATATTCATATGGCATTTCACCGTGTGCTATCAAGTTTGCATTGCGAGATGGAGTAGTTGTTGGTAGTGCGACGCGATGATGGGTCCGATACGGCTCCGTGATCCACTCAACTGATGTGCCACGGACCTTTCTACCCCCGTCTCACTGGACATCGATGTGTCTATTGGTCGCCTATCAATCATCAAATTATGGGAGAATATTGGCCGCGGAAGAACTGGCCGCTGGGCCAAGTTTCAGAGGTCATTTGTTGCGCAGTCGCCTGCTTCGCCAAAGAGACCATCTGTTTCTTGCTGGTGGAGAATACATCCTCGTCCTTGAACCCAATGGGAAAACGACTGGCATGCCCAACCTCGCCGCGGTTTTATTCCTTTAGAAGCAATAAAACCGCGGCGAGGTGATGGCAAACTTACGACATAAGATGAATATGAACTCCACCAGGACCGGTGTCCAAGCGGTGATGGCAGTGCCTGGCCCAGGCTCCAAGCATCCTCTGTCTTCTTTACTGGCGCTTCCAAAAAACAACAAGTCTTAGCCAGGCTCCCCACACACAAATGAAGTTGAAAGTCGCATATGAAATGACTGCTCTCTTGGCAACCTTCTTAAGCCATGTTACCTGCCACGCTTTGCGGTTGCGCCGATAAAAGCAAAGCACAAAGCTGAGACATAGGCCGAAAAGCGGTGGTATTCGCACCATTGCAGCCATTGTAAACATGGCAGCTCGGACAGAAGTCTGCCACGGGTGGTTCTTTTGGGAGGCATCAAGGACAACTTCGTAGTGGTAGTAGTCGACTTGGGCATTGTTGGCGCAGACCCGCAGAGAACCCATGCAGAGGTGTGAATGAGATAGACACCAACCAGATGGCGCCCTCCATTCAGCTACGACGTGTCGAATCTAGTATGAGTGGCAGCATCACGGCCAGCACATAGAAGCTGAGCCTGAGACGATGAGTTGTAATGATGAGCGACACTCGTATGCGCTGGGTCTTACTTGGCTGTAGATGACAATAGCCTGGATTTCGACAAAAAGAAATGCTGCGGCCGTAAACAAGTCATATTTGGTGCCTTTAATTGCATCGTAAGCGCGATAAAAGAGTCTTGATTTGCCGTTAGATTGCGATGCCTGAAGCATTTTGACCGAGGTGGATGATGTTTTTGTCGTGCTTGGCGAAAGCTAGAAGAGCAAAGCAAAGTAGACGGTGAGTAAAATACACTCAATTCCGTAAGAAGCAAGAAGTTTCCAGATGGTAATATTGTTATTGATTAAGAGAGTTGTTCAGTCCTATGTGTACCACATAGCCTTCGAGGCCGCCGTCAATCTCGGGCCTAATTGAATGGCACATCGAACTGTGGCATAACCATTTGTCGATCACTTGGCTGGCCAACTTAGTTCATTCCGTTTGAGCGTATCCAATTGTGCCAATCAATAAACTCGCGCATTAGTTGCATTGGTGCAGTCATGGCCTTCGACAGCCGTCAGCAAGCCGTCAATTGCTTTCGCGTCAGGAGTAAAAGATAAAGTCGACAAGTTTCTCTCCTCTCGATGAAAAGACCGTAATAAGAAAACACCATTTACGTGGCGTTTATTTACAATTATTTCTTATTTGAAACATTTACTTTAGCAATACAATTTCCTACGTATGGGAAGATCTTGGGAAGATGATCGAGGTCCTAATTCTCTTCGCGGGCTTATCTTCTACTTGAAGAATGGTATCTCCAGTGGCAAGATCAAAGTTTGTCCCCGAATATCTCTAGCCAGCGGCGCTAAAGATGCTCTACCCTTACAATATTGCAAAATAACTACATGCCTTACTCCTCAGTGCGCAAAACGGAAGTCAAGTCTTTGCTGTCCCTCGTCCATGGTGTTGATAGAGTAGTCCTCCTGTTGCTCCTTGGTCATGGCGTTCCACCGCCTGTCGCGAACCTTGTTCCGCCAGATATAGAAGGCCTTGACAAAATAAAACAGAACAATGTTGAAACAGCAGATTCCGAGCAAAATTTTGTTTCCGCGGCGATACAGAGGCTGGTCGTCATCACGGTAGATGTTTGAAGCCGCGATGTTACCCGCCTGAACGAACATGTTGTACAGCGCGGCACTAACAGCTCTTGTTCGCACGGCATTGCTGTTCTTGGCATTCCATCCGACCAAGATCGCGTGACAGTAAGGGTAACTCAGCAGGCCCGTCAACAGCGCATATCTGATCCAAGTGCTGGTATCGGCAGGGAGTGCAACGAGAGCAACCAGCCAGGGGAAGATCCAGATGTTTGAGATGGAGGAAACGATGGCGCGCTCCTTGAACTTTCCGGAAACCCAAGAGATAATCAAGAGGTTGACGGCAAACAAGAACTGTGATGGGATGGCGAGAAGATTGGCCTGGAACGTCGAGAAGCCCAGTCGGCGCAGGATGTAGGACAAGTATGTGCTCGGCGGGGACGGCGGGATATAGGTGGTAAGGCCGATCAGGTACAAAGGCCACTGCTCCCAGTCCTTGATCGCCTTGAACAGAAGAGACGGTCCAACAGCCTCGCTGCTCAGTGAGTTAGTTGATGTCCACAGTGAGAGTCGTAGAGTATGAGTATCCATACCGGTTGTGCATGTCACCTTTGCTTGGGTCGTCCCGCAGCAAACGGTTGACCATAATCAGCTCTTCGTGTTCGGTGAACCATCCATCTTTCCCACGGAACCAGTTCCTGGTCTGTGTAGGACCGGGCGGCATGAGACCCCACGAGAAGAGACCAATGATGAGTGTTACGATACCCTCGATAAGGAAGCTAGCCAAAGTCAGTTTTGAACAAAGAGCCCCGGTTGCGACAAAAACTTACAGCCATCTCCAACCGGCCCATCCTGCGACACCTCGCATCTGAAGGACACCAGCAGCGACGAGTGAGCCAACGATATTGACAGTGCTGAGGGCTGTCCAAAACCATGCGAGTCTCAGAGGCAACTCATTAGACTTGTAGAAGTATGTAAGCCATAGAACAATATCACTGCTTTAAGTTAGTACCTTGCGCTCTCAAAGCAAAGGTGGAAAGGATAGAGATTACGGGATGAATCCACCCATGAGAAGACCTAGCAGAGCCTTCACAGCGTAGAAGCCGGCACGGTTTGACAAGAAAGCCTGGCATCCTGCCGTAATTGACCAGCCAACCATGATCGAAGGGATCCAAACATCGGCGCCAAGCTTCTTGCTGACCAAACCACTTGGCAACTCGGCAGCGAGGAATGATAGAAGGAAAATCTGGACCATGCATAAGCCTATGAGCCTCGCAAGATATCTTGTCGCATGCGGATACTAACAGTTTGTCCATAGTTGAAATCGTTCGTGGTCATGCCGAGCTCGGGAAGCTGGTGTGCGAGTTAGCGTCTTCAATACTGCCGTAGTTTACGCCTTTCACTTCTTACCATGTTGTCGGAGATTGCACGATTAATGTTGCGCCGGTGCAAATCGAGAGCACAGAACATGACCTTTCAATGCCGTTAGCTTAATTCCATCATCAATATGCTCAAAAGATGTATTTCTTACCCAAGCCCACACCATGATTTTCCTATCAATCTACGCCGAGTCGAATTAGCATTCACTTGAGTCCGTGTTGACTAACTCCGATGCGCAGGTGGACAAAAGTATACCTTCCTGACCAACTTCTTCTCATCCTCGGCCGACCATGTGTAGTTGGGATCGAAACGGTGACGGTTCTCGTACGAAGCCTTTTCGTAGACCTTCCGCCAGTGGTCGGCGATGCTGGGATCTGAGAAGACATGTTCGTCGGTGGACCCGTACTGCTGGGCGACCTGCTCTTTCAAAGACGAAGCTGAAGTGTCGGTAGCAGCTTGGGTCTGGATGGTGTTGACCTCTTTAGTCGAATCCCTGAAGGGACCTTCAACTGCTTTCGAGGCCATGGCTGGACGTGACTGGCAAACAATTGACAAACCAATTGTCGTGTTGAATGCAGAGTCCTGTTGAAGTCTTTGAGCTCTAGCCACACAGAGGTACCGGGAGCATGGTCCGGTCCGCGGAGATGCAAAGACCTTTATACATTCCATCCTTGGACCCGACAATCTGGTAGTGGTATTCAAACCAGATCCATCTCAAACCTCCTTCCCGACATTAGATGACAGGGGCTCTCCAGAGACAGAAAAGCCTTTACAGTGTCGCGATGATCCAAGGCAATCACCTCATGGGCGATTTTCTCCCTTGAGCGAATAGAACTTCTTATCTATGGTGCAATTGCTTGACTGAATTGCGCCGCACGTCAATGGTCCAACGAGTTGTGCTGGGCAGCGTGGGGGGTGTGATCCGGGGTGGCTCCGGCCATATTCAATGTCGTCGACGATAGCTGGGCGGCGGCCCTTACCTGGGGGCATGGAGCGCGCTACAAACAGCCAATTCAAGCTTACTGTACAGAGGCTTCAGCTAAGCGGAAGGAATCCCGTCTGGACTGCCGGGAGTGATTGGGGGAGTGGATGTGTGAGGGTCTAGATGCCGACTGAGGAGAGCTGCTCAAGGCCGCAAAGATGACGAGTCAATCACCATATGTGGATAGTGCGGCCGACAACGAGAATAATCCATGCCCGTCCCTATTGAGCCTTGTGTGTCTCAAGCGGCATGAGCATCCACACGTTTGTTGACGAAAAAGGCTTGGAGAATTTATTGCGTGATGGGGGCCATGGGATTGCGACAGACTCTTGGGCCGAAGTGTGAGAGATTGGCCAATCAGATAACAGCAAAAGAAACAACCCGCGTCAACTGCCAACCCCTCCGGCGGTCCCTTCAAATCGGCTGTGCAACTTGACGCCAAGAATTCATTACAACCCAATGCCTCAATCGTTCATTACTACGAGTAGATACTTAATTAAAGGCCGTAAGGTCTTTGTCTTACCCAGAGGTCTGGGTCCGACGGTGTGATTCCAGCCCTCAGCGGTGGCTTGTCAAGGGCAGAAAATGCCCCCAAGTTCAAAATAGCTCGGAAAATATACTTCAGCTCTACCGAGCTAACCATTCATTTGGGATACTGGAACTATCTCATTATCCGCTAGTAATGTTTGACGGTGATAAGGGTTAAGGAAAGGTCTCAGACGTTGGTACCAGCAAAAAGGAACTCGGTATCTTCCCGGGACCAGGATTGGAGTGAACAAGAAGGTTTCTCCTCTCACAACTGAGGCAACTGGCTGATAAGCTTCAGAGAAGTAACAATGCATGTTCCGCAGTTATCATTTCCCGGCTAACTCTAGCGGTGGGCAACGAAGACATTTTTTGAGTTCACACATGGTGTCGATCACTAAGTACATTTTGACTTGCGTTGGATCCAATTCACAAGTACGTAAAAATCAATCATCAGTTTGGCATTTCCTTCGTAACTACCTGGCTCATACGGCTGGTCTTGCAGACTATTGCTCAGAAGCTTGCTCGTCTCTACCGACGGCATGGGTCTTTGATGTACACAACACAGAACTCCTCACCCCTGCAGCGCTCTAACCCTTGAAGGGCGTCTCATATGGCCGCTCAGCCTGTGGTGTGATTCTAGCCAAGTGCCTTCTTGAACCGTTGTTCCAGTCAATGAGAGCTGAATGCTGGGTGACGCGGTTATCCCAAACAACTACAGTGCCCTCCTCCCACTTCACGCGGGCATGGAAGTCAGCGCCCCAAGCAATGTGTTCGTAGAGGAACTTGAGCAGAGCATCGGACTCTTCCTTCTTGAGGCCAACGATCTCGCGCGTGACTAAGATGATGATCAGTATTCAAGTGGAGATGGTGTGGGATGTTCAAACTCACATTGAGGGTTGATGAACAAAGCCTTCTCGCCGGTGACAGGGTGTGTGCGGACAATAGGGTGAGTGTTTGCAACAGGCTCGCGACGCTTGATGCTACCCTTCTTGACAGAAGCAGCAACCTGCTCAATACCAGAGTGGACAGCCTGAAGGCCGTGAAGTCTCTCCTGGAAGAGCGGGCTCAGTCTGTTATAAGCCTCAGCGGCATTGCAAAACAGAGTATCACCTCCTGTCTCAGGCTTGTCGAGGATGTAGAGGAAAGTTGTGCCAGGGGGCTGCTGCTCGTATGAGACATCGGAGTGCCACGCGATAGAGCTGGTTCTGGTGGCGAAGAATTTCTCTGCTGACCTGTCACCTGCGGCACGGTGGACAAGATGGACTTCGGGGAAGTTCTCAGGGGATCCTGAGGTCGGGTGAATGTGGTGACGACCAAAGTAACCGCCGAACTCGAGGGCCTTGTCGATAGGAAGATCGGCGAAGTCCTGTGCGCGAAAAGCGACGACCTTACGCTCGGCGACGAAGCGAGCGAGTTGATCACGGCCAGCGTTGCTGAGTGTGCTTAGTTGAACGCCTCTGACTTCTGTGCCGATTGAGGGTGTGAGGTCGGTTACTTGTGCGTCCTTGGGAAGAAGATCGGGGTAGCTAGAGTCTGCGTCTCTGCCATGCTCGACATGCTGGAAAGGCTGCAGGGGAGGGTATTGTTGTTCGGGGTTCCACGTGGGTAGGTAGTGAGGGTACTACATTAATAAAGTCAGTCTTTCTTCTTCCAATCAAGCATGATTTGTTGGGCTCTTGAGGCGGTACTGACCTTCGCGCCCTGGTGACCATCGCCTCCCTTGGCTTCAGTGTCCTTGTCATAGGTTGTTGGTGAGAGCTCCTTGTAATCCCCGGAGCCGTCGGCGTACAGGCGGAGGTTGTTGACTGGGAGGGTGGCCGGGTCGGTCACAGTCGCTGTCGTGGTTGCTGAAGGGGCCATTGTAAATTACTATATTGCCACTGATGCTTTTTCTCCTTTCTTAACGTTGAATCAAGGATGGATTATCACGTCTAGGGTCAAAGACTCGAAGTGGTGTCCGTGAGCTTATATAGACTACCCCTCCAAAACGTCGTCTATGTCGGAGTATATCCGATGAGGGGCAATCGTTCCAACTATTGCATACTGACAAGGATTCGATTGCGTTGCCTTTCGGACTTTTAACAAGACATAGCCAAGTAGTACCAGCCGATGCGGTACCGACTGATGGGTTCATGGAACATTGTAATGTTATTGGCCTTCAGTACCTCCTGAGACGAAAGGATGGAGGAGTCGGGTCTGTTGAAGGGGGGAAAATGACGCCATTCATATCTAACAAGACCGATCTCATGGTGGGATGACTACCAAAGAGACCATCAGAAATGGCTTTGATTAGCAATGGTGGTTGCAATGTTGCTATCCTGGGCGTTGAGCACGCAATCTGTTGATGCGACTCAGTGTGTGTTTGGTGACCCCGCAATTTGGGCGGTGCCGGCTTGTACTCTGGTCATCACAAGGAGAATCAATAGCATCTGTGAAGGAGTTCAGCCCGATGGTTTTCGACACAGGGAGAGTCAATGAGAGCCTGAGAAATGAAATAGCTTCAGTCGAGTTGTGACGAAGAACTTGTAGGAGCAACGGAGGTTGAGTACAATTAAGTAGGTAGTGCCATATTAGCTCCGTGGACGAAGTCCGTTCATTGTGGGGCGGGCGGTTAAGTCCCTGTGCCTTTTGTCGCACGGCGCAGACCTGGAAGTCGGTCGGCACTCGGATACGCTTCCATATTGAGAAGTTGATGGTGATTTGCTGCCTGCAGTATTCCCGGCATGGTTGGGCCCCGGAATCGGATGGCTTTCCGGGGATTATTTCGGAGGTTAACCGGTATCGGCCGGCAAACTCCCGGTTTCCACCGTTTGGATCGAGCACCTCATTTTTTATCTTAAGACTTGTACGCATATCTTCTTCCGATTCAGCTACAGTAATCGAGTATGGTGGTCGATCTTCTAAATTGGTATTTGATATAACCGTAATGAACGGAGGCTGGTAATCTAGTCCCAACAGCGTGGAGGCTTTCGCACATCAGAAAGATAAATCTCTAGTCAACACTTCTGGACCTTATGTGAGGTCATTCTAACACTTAACTTGTGGACAACCACTGAGAGTTGTTGTGGCAGCTCGGCGGACAATGGCTGTTACTTAACTTTCTGAGGAGCATGAGCATTCCTTCCAAGTCTGCTAGCCAGTATGACACAGCATGAGAAAGATTTCATATCGTATCAGCTTTGAACCGTGCCGAGTGCAAATATTTACCCAAGACCAGCGGCTAGAAAATACGGAACAATGGGCCATGACTTAGAAATGTGATGTCAACATGAGACAGTTCATCAAGCGTGCCTAGCATAATAGAGTTTTGATGTAGTAGAGAACTGTTTAGTGAATACTCTGTTCATCACCCCACCTGTGCTCTTCAGCCCAGGTAAGCAGGGCGTCATAATCATAGCACTGATGTTGGTAGCCCCATCCCAGGCTTCCAGAGAGCTCATCTGACACCTGCCACTCGATGGTGGTGTCAGCACGACACTGGATGGCTTGTCTGACAAAGTCCCAGCAATGACCAAGGTGTCCAAGGTCGATCTCAGTCGAATTGCCATCGCGCAGTAACCGAAAGAAGGCCTCCCGAGTAGCCCACTGTTGAAGTTGTCGTTTTCTCAGCATCTTTAATGGAAAGTAATTGCCTTCTTGGCAGATACTTTAATTGTAGAGGATGCTGAAAACTTACCACGCAATGGAGCTGGTGGAAGACCGAAATTACTCCCTTGTACTCACTCATGGTCGCATTGAACTTTGGCATCTCAGGAACAGCCGTCTCATTCTTGATGATAACAAAACCGCGGCCGTCTGGCGTACATGTCAGATCTTTCGATTCAGAACCAGGTGTCGGGAACATATGCGGCATCAATGCATCCCAAGCCTCCTTGCTCTCATTCGTAATCGGGCCTCCATATATCGGTTCGGAGTTGAGCGTCTTCTTCATCGGTACTGTAGCACAGCTAGTATTAGAAAATGTCTGTGATTCTGGTTTTTACAATTCCTTGAAATAGCAAGAAAGGGAACTGAGCTATTTCGTTACTTTGTGGTGGAAGCCACGAGGGCCCGGAGGTTGCAACGGTGTGTGGTGCAGTTTCTGGTGCAGGTTGGCCACCTACTCGCAGCATGAGGCACACGCAGAGAGCGGCGAGAAGAAGGTTCGAAGACGCAAGTACCGTGATGATACAAGGCGCCCAAAGTCGCTGGCTTACTCTACGTGGCTGTTCACCGGTGTTGGGGTCATCGTCGGACCACGCAAGCAGCCGGCCCTTTTCACGACATGTCTCAGAATCCATTACCGCTATCTATCCCATTAACGTTTTGCGATGGAAAGACAATCATCCGAGATGGGGGAAAACGAGACATTTGTATTACGGCCTCAGCGATGCGATAGAAAATGAATATAAATAGACCGGCTTCGAGATCTTCGTGAAACGAGTCAGCAGCTTCAAATGTTCGACTTTTGGCATTGCCTCATCCACCCTACGTAAAATGCATTCACCTCGGTGCCCCACGTCCCGGTCATGCCCGCCGACTTTGCCAGGCTAGCAGGCTCCAACATACTGACTGATCGACAATCTCCGCCCCAGAATCAACCCGCTTTCAATCTCATGACTTGAAACCACGCCATGACAAGAATTTGGGCCTCAGAGCTCTTGCCGTCTTTCCGGATCGACGATGAGCGGAAAGTCAAATAAATTATGAAGAAGCCTCTTTGGCTTCACCAGAAAACCCCATACCTTGCCCTTAGCACAATTCCCCAATTGATAGAATATGTCATTCTGCTTTTGCTGAAGCTGCAGAAGGAGGATCCTGAATCTATTCTCTATGTGTTAGTATCCCTATTATAGGGTAGTTAGTTCGAACCGTGGGTTAACAAAGAGATTAATTAAACTATATAAATTTCTATATAGGTATAAAAAGGAGGTTCTAACTATAAGTTAGGCTAGCTACGATAATTATAAATAGGGCCCCTAAATTAGCCCCTACGTAGTTAGTAATATATTATAATTAAATTAGATTTCTAATCTAATACTAACTTTCTTTTTTTTTTATTAATTTATTTACTATAGTTAGAGGTATAATTCGACCTCGGGCCTTTTTACTAAGTCGTCTCTTTTTCCCCCTTTTCTCTACTCTTTTTATATAACCTATTCCTTTATTTATATATTAACTTTTTTATTACTTATAAATTACTTTAACCCCTTATTAAGTATTACTTTTATAAAAGCGTTAGCGAGGTTATTATTATTATTTATTTAATAAATCTCGAAGATTTTATACTTTTTATATAATTACCTAAGGGCTATAATATTAATTATAAACCTCTTTTCCTTCGTCGTTCCTAATTTAATAAAGTATTTATATAATAAGTAAGAATTAGTATAAATAACCGTTAGGATTAGTAAAAGGTTAAGTTAATTAATAATCCTCTTTAGCGTTATTAAAATTACGTAGGTAAGGTTAATATTATTAACTATACTATAAACTTCTAATACTAATATACTTCTTATTACTTATTTATTTTTAATTAATAAGTAGTAAATTATATTACTATATATAGTAAATTCGCTCTTATTTATACTCTTATAAACTAAGATAATAATATACCCTAATTACGAAATAAGGTCGTCGTTATTTATAAATAACTTATTAATAAAAATATAGAGTTTATTAATAGCGAGGTTAATTAGGTAATAAACGAGGCCTCGATTAAGATTTATTTATTACTATATAAGCTACTTATTAAGTACCTCGATATTTCGTTTATTTAGCTCTATAGCTTATACTACTCTAGTATAATTAAAAATTATTTCGGGTTAGTATATACTTATAATATATACCTCTTTCGTAAGCTTAGCCTTATATTACTTTTTAATATTAATTACGTTTAGGTTAACGAGGGTAATTCTCTTACCCTACCCTTTTTATTAAAAAATAACGGTTTCCCCTTTAATTATAAAAATCCTATTATTAAATACTAATAAGTTATTTATTATAAAGACCTTTTTTAACTTAGTTATAAAGCCTACTTTTTAGAGCTCCTTATCCTCTTTTTTTATAAAGTTAATATTAAATAAGCTTAATATATTATCGGTCTATATTCTAACGATTTTAAATTAGTTACTTTTATATTTAAAGATTAATAAGTACGGGTCGTACGTAAATATAATTATTAATAATTAATTAATATAAAAATCGTAGTATGTAGCTTACTAATAGGTGCCCGATTTTACGAGTTTATATAATAATTTAAGTACTTCGATAATCGTGCTTTCTAAGTACTTACTAACTATTTCCTTCGGTAAGTAGGCTAGGATTTTCCTTATAAGCCCTGTAGCTAATTAAGTATAGGCCTAAGTAATATTATAGCTCTAAATCTTATATCCTTTTTTCCGTAGTAATGTTATTAGTACTATTATTAATCGTTAGTTATAGTATTATACTATAGGTAATTAGGTAAGTAGCGTCGCCTTTTTAACGTTACCGTACTTTTAAATTATATACTTAGATTTCTCGTATAGTTAAAGTATTCCTTTTTCTTTAATTTTATATACTATTCGCAATTTAAATATATAGAGACTTTTATATTTCTCGGGGTTATAAAAGATAAATTAATAAACCCCTCGATTATATAGAGTATTTATTTTAATAAAATCTAATCCCTTATACGGCTTTTTAATAGTTATAATAATACTTTCTTTACGTAGTTTAATTACTAGCTCGAAATCGGCTTTTTCTTTTATTATATAATAAGTATTAAATACCTCGTTACTAATAATAAATTATTACGTTAGGGCTTATTATCGTAGTTTTTTATAACGTCTTATTAATAGTATTAGTACCCTTTTAGTAATTTCTTCTTTTTTATTATTTATTAGTACTATTATAATAATTTCGTTAAGGATAATTTCTTATGCTTTTACTACGAGTTATACTATTTCCCCTAGCTCTTCTTTTTTTTATAAGTTAGAAATTACCTTAATAAGATCTATATAATATAGTCTAACTACTATAATTAATACTTCGAGTAGCTAGTTATAATCTCTTATAACTACGTAAAACCGCTCGTTAATAGAAATTAATTTATATAGCCTAGTTTATTACTAAGTAATTTTGCGCTATACTTATATATCCGAATTTAGGAATATATTTAAATTAGCCCCTATATTAGGCCTATTGTGCGTAATAATTACCTCGTTAACTTATTTTTTTATATTTACTTTGCGCAGTGCCTATATTATTTTTTTAATTACTTAGGCTTATTAATTTACGTTTAGTAATAGTAACAAAGCTAAGGTCGTTTTTAAATATACTCTAAATACTAATAGCGTTAATATAAGCCTATTAGGCCTTATAGTATTATTATAGTACTTAAGTACCGTTTAGAAGTATTTATCGTTAGTAAAATTAGGATTTTCTTTTTTAATAATTCTAAACGCCCTTTTTAGTTATTAATATACCCTTTCTACTTTTTTAATACTATAGTACGCTTCTATAAGTACGACTTTTAGCTATATACTATAGGCCGTTATATTTTTTTTAAATTTTATTAACTTAAAACTCATATTAGCGTCGGTTTTAATACTATTTAGCAGTCCTTAGTATATATCGATTTAGTATTTTCGCAAGGCTACTTATACTATCTTTATTTATAAATCCTATAAGAATTACCTTATTTAAAATAATATAGCCTCGTTAATTATATATAAAACTAGTTAACTATTTAAATATAAAATATTAATAACGATTTCCTAATTAAAGTTAAGCTTATTACGTAATTTAAATTTAAATTTACGTAGGCTCTGCGTATTTATTAAATATTAGTAATATACTTTTATTAACTACTCTAGCGCCCCTATTTTAATATTATTATTACTTAATTACTTTAGGAGGTTATATAGCCTCGTAACTAATAAGTAACTAAATTTCTAATATAGTTATCTAAGCTTATTTTCCGTTAAGTAATTAATTAACTTTATATTATTAAAAAGCCTTATAAATATATACCCCTATTATCGTTCGACTATTTCGAAATACTTATTACTAAAGATTCTATTCCTCGTATTATTAAATATAATACCTAGTCGATCTATATTTTTTAAATATAAGAGAAATAGGGTATTAATAAATAAAATATAAAAAGTTATCGTTCTGAAGTACGTCTTTACTTTTACTATACTTAAGGTAACGATTTCTTTACTTAGGCCGAAGTTAATTCTTATAATACTTATTATTAACGTATTAAGCATTATTAGCGCGATTTTTTATAGCACTTAGAATTACCCCTTTCTTTTTATTAACTATTATAATACCCTAATATCTAAGATAATCTTATAGAAATTATTTAGGCCGTACTTTTTACTTATATAAAATATTTATATAAGCTTAGTATTTAAGTAATTTAAGTAATATAAAAAGGGCCCCTCTAGCTACCCTTAGAATTTTTTAGTACTATATTTCTTTTTTTTAAATATTAAGAGAATAGAATTTTATATTATTAAATTCGTCCTTTCGTTTACCTCCGTATTTATCGTCTAAGGGACTTTCCTTTACTATTTATAAATAAAAGCCTACTTATTTAGAGCTTTTATTACTTTTTATTTATTTAGCCTCGTATATCCTCTAAATACTAACGGAGTAAAAAAGGAGTAGTTAATATTATTAATTTCGTTATAATCTAATTTATTAATATAAGGGGTAAGATCTTCTTTATTTTCCGAATTTTTTATAGGGGGTAAATACTCTAGGCTACTACTATAACTACTATTACTAAGTTCTATACTCCCGGATTTACCCTTATATATAATAAAGAATTAGCTAAACTAATAAGGGCTAGTTTTACTATCTATTACCCTTAACTTTCTATACTATTCGTATAATTTAGTACGCTCTTCTTTAGAGTAATTACTTAACTAATATCTATCCTTTTTATAAATAAAATATTACTTCTTCTATTACCCTATTTACGAGTTAAATCTTTACCTATTTAATAAATCTAGGCCTCTCTATTAATAATTACTATACCTAGTCTCTTTTCCTTTTTTATTATATATTTAGTTAACTTAATATTATTAATAAGGGCCGTTATATACCTATAAGTATATTTAGTATAGTATTCTTACTTTAATATTAAAGCTAGATCTTAGCTTTGAGTAGAGCGTTTTATAATTTTCGGGTACTTAGTATAAGGTTATTTTTACCTTTAGTACGTACTAAACTGCGGTATAAAAATATTTAACTTTCCGCTTATTAGTCCCCTTATTTAGCTAGGTTTTTACTAGCTTATTAATTTAATTAATAAGCTCTTTAAAAATTTCTACTCGTAATTTATCCTCTATTATCTTAGCTATAAATATAAAAGAAATTACTTATAGCTTAGATAGGAGCTTTAGATTCTTATTATAAGTCTCGAAGCGGCTTTAGATTACGTTAATAATACTAAAAAAGTCGTTCTAATTGAGATTACGTACTATTTCGTAATAGTAATTAAAGGTTTTACTAACGAGTATAATATTAATTACTAAATAGTACTAATATTCCCTAATCCTAACTTTTTTATAATAATTATAAAATATTATTAAGGTTTTTTATAAAACCTCGTACTTCCCCCTAAAGTATAATTTCTCTTTTAAAAAGATTTTTTTAAGATTTATAAATTACCTCGTATTTATTATTATATTTTTAGTATTTATATACGATCCCTATGTTATTATGTATTATTAATAACCTCGGGTCGTTTATTTTATTTTTTATTAACTAATTAATACCGAATTTCGTATTAATAACGGTAATAAGCTATAGATTAAAATAAATAGAATTATTAATTATTATACGTCTAGTACTATATTTTACCTCTATATATCCTTTTATAATAATAAATTATTATTAATAATTATAAAAAGGAAATCTAAGTCGTTTACCCTTTTTTTAAACTCGTTAAAACGATTATACGCTCTATTAACTTATACTTAGTTTTATAATATAAATTCCTCCTTTATAATCGTTACTACTAAGATTTTATATAGTTTTTATAATTATAATTACTCTAATAATACCCCTCGTTTATAAAAAAATCTATTAACTACTTTTATAATTCCTAGGCTTACGCTTACGAACTATTTATTTAGCTAGTAGCTAAGGTTATTTACGATTTTATAAAATAAAAGTTACCCCTATAGCCCCTTTTTTTTATAAACCTTAGTTAAATAGATTAATATTATATTAATTTATTTATTATTAAACTAATTTATAATCCTATATATTTACGTCCCCTAATAATCTAGGTTAATATTTACTTATTTATAAGGGATTAGGATTCTATTTAGGATCGGGTTTCTTTTTTTTCTCTTTTACCCTAACTTACTAAGGGTCGTGCTCTAGCTTATACCTATATTAGTAATCGCTAGCGTATTTAATTTTAATAAGGATATACCTAATCTATACGCTAACTATAATAAATCTATATTTTTATTACCTAACGAATTTATTAGGGTTTAAGTAATTCCCACTTCCTCTCGCCGCCTCGCTACTACTTTCGTTTTTATTATTTTTAATAATTACTACTACCCTTCTAAATTACTAATTATCGTACTTACTAAGATCCTCTTTTTTATTTAATATAAAAAGGTAAGTTCTAGTAGTTCCTTTTTTAATAGTAGTAATAGACGTTTATATTACTATAGGAAGATATAATAATTAGTTTTAGGATTTTTATTAGTTACTAATTTCTACTATTTCGTGCCCTTCTAACTTCCTAAGCCTCGTACTCTCTATAACTTCTAAATTACTTCTCTCTTTAACCTACCTCTTTTAAAATAGTATTTTAAAATAATACCTAGGGGGTAGTTAAGGGAGCTCTAAAGAGGTTATTTAGATCGCGAGCTTATAATCGTATTTATAAAATCTTTATAATAATAAACCTTTTTATATATTATAAATTTCTTAGCTTTATAACTCTTATAAAATTACCTTCGTTATTAAGTAAGAATATTTATATTTAGAAATCCTTTTTTTTAATCGCGCGGTACTTTTTTATATTATATTATTAAGCTTATTTATTGCGCTAATTAATTAAGCGGGTAGTCGTTACGTAAGTATTTCGTTTTATTAATTTAACTAGTTTATTTCTAATTATAGGCCGGCTATAGAAAAGTTATTTAGTAAAAAAGCTACTTAAAGTAATAATAAAAAACTAGTTACTTAAGTAGTTCTATTAATTAACGTAATTTAATATAATAAACGTTAACCTCTCATAAGTAATAAAGGGCTACGATTACTTAATTCCGTACAGTATTTAAGAATCGCCTCTTTTTTTATTTACTTTTATAAAGTTAATTAGTATAAATCTCCTATTTTATATAGTATTAAGAGGTCGTCTTTTTTACTTAGTAAGATACCTTATTAATTTATAATAATAGAATTTAATTACTAATTAGTATTAATATCCCTATTATAGGGTAGTTAGTTCGAACTATAGGTTAACGAAGAGATTAATTAAACTATATAAATTTCTATATAGGTATAAAAAGGAGGTTCTAACCGTAGGTTAGGCTGGCTACGATAATTATAAATAGGGCCCCCAAATTGGCCCCTGCGCAGTTGGCAGTATGCCGCGGTCGAATTAGACTTCTAATCCGACACTATAAGACTCGGTCAACCTCGCCAATGGTTCAAAGCCAGGGCAGGTTGGCACAGTTGAAGTGATACAGGATAAGTCTATAGGACTCATTCCCTAGCGAGGTGGTCTGGGGTTTGAGACGCCTATTTGCTCATAAATCACAAAGACCTGCACGGCGAGTTTTTGTCCGTCTCAAAGTCAAAGATCCGGAGAAACACGAAGTCAACAACCCTGTACATCCCGTCGGGTTAGAGTCATGCAGCAACCGACGGAATACTATTGCTCCGCTGAGACTGACCCTACTTTACCTACGAAAGTAATTAACTCGAGCAGAGGTCAAGGGTACGTTGAGACTTTTGGCGAGGTTATACGGAGTAAGGTAATCAGAGAGACTTTGTCTTGGTTTAGAACACACTGCCGCATCTCTAGAACACCAACCTAGTCGCATTGGGCATATATAAATGAGTACGTTGCAACCATCAACAGACTCTGCTCGCTATACATCAATCTCAACCAAAATCATCATTCGTTAGCCCATTACTGCCGCAGCGTCATCATCATGCAATTCAAATTCGTCTTAGTTGCTGCGTTCGCCGCCATTGCCGCCGCCACTCCGCTCGGTGAGCACCCGTTTTCGAGCGGCGAGCTGAATGCCCGCCAATGTTGCATTAGCAAAGTCACCGGTCAGCGTTGCTGTGGCTTCTGCCGCACTGGGAATAACTGCAGATAAACAGTATTCGTACGTATGCCTTTCTTTCCCATCGTACAACCGGTGTATGCTAACTAGTCAACTTGTAGTGAATCCGTACGAGACATCTTTTTCCGGCCATCCCCGCAGATTTATTGAGCTTCGGCATATCATCAGCCCGCTCATTTTGGGAAATCTGAAGGGGAGGCAAGGAAGTGAACGTTGTTATTGCAGACTTCTTCAATTGGCCGCCACATTAGTCAATAACTATCACGAGTTATGGCACGCAGCAATAGGTATATAGAGTATAATAAAAGTAGCTTAATATATTAAAATAAAAATAGACAAAAAGAAAAGGTCTATATACACAATATCTAAAATAGACACGTGATTTAGTATATAATAAGTACTTCGTAAAATACGGTTACTATCCTTATTACGTAATATACCCCTTAATTATTATTACTAAAGAGCTATTATACTTAAAATAGAACCTCTAAATACCCTTATAAAGGCCTAATTTAGTTAAATATAAATAAAAGAAAAAATAAATATAAAGGATACATATCTTTTAAACTGCGTTTATTATAAATATATCCTTTTATTTAAAATAAATAGAATCTTAACTTAAAATAGTACGTATTTTACTACTTTTAGTATATAAATTACTAAAGGCGAGGCTATTTAGTTACCTTATATATATCTAAATTTTTATAGCGTTACTTAGTTATTATTTTTCTTCTTTTTTTTAACTTTTTTATAATTATTATAAGTACCCCTATTTACTATATACGCGCACTTATATTATTAAATTATTTACTAATTTTATTTTAAATATAAATATTTAATATATTTAAAAATAATAATAAGTTTTGTACAATTTTTATAATACTTCTTATATATATATTATATAGTTTATTAAGAGTTTAAATAAGTAATAATATTAATAAGCCCCTTTAAATTATTACCCCCCCCTATAACTTTTTATTTACTTATTAAGGCCCGGCTATTAAGCTCTTCCTCCTTAATTAAGAAAATATTAAAGTTATTAATAAAAATATTAAAAACTTTATTAAGTTTAAAGCTCTTATTAATAATTATAATAAGGGTAATAATAAAATAAATAATAATAATAAGAGTTTTAAAAAGCTTTTATTTATCTCCCCCTTAGAGTTTAAATATAAAAATAAAAATATTTTAAATATTAAGCTCTTTAAAAAGGGTATATTATATACTATTATTTTAGGAGTTTATTTTTAATAATATTTTAAAGTTTAAAAAATATAAGGTTAGTTCTTTTTAAAAAGATAATAAGAAATAAAAAAGAACGTTAAGAAGCTAAAATACTTCTTATAATAAATATAGTTTTTTTTTATTATTTTAAGCTTAATTAACGTATATTTAGTTTTTAAAAAGCTTAAGAGAGTAGTTCTTAAGGAACGGGAGGTATAATATATACCCTATTTTTAAATAGCCCTTTAGTATACTAACTTTAAGGATAGTAGTTATTATTTTATAAGAAGTAGTAGCTAGTGTTACGGCAGTGGGCATCAGGGCCCTGTGGGCCCTATGGCTTAGCCTTAGGCTGCGAGGCTGAGCTCCTAGTGGTTACGTGACGAGCTAGACCGCTGGGCCTAAAGGGCTAGCCCGCTAGCTTCTACCTATTGTTCTGTTTTTTCCCTCTTTACGTTAAGTCTATAGTTTATTAGGTTAATATAGTAGCGTTTTAATTTACCTCGAGTTCCCTTTTATAATACTACTTAACGTTACTTAATTAACTATTTTTTAAAAACGGAATAATAATATCTTAATTAATTAACTAGCTACCCCTATTAAAAAAGCGTATTAAAAAGCTAAGTAATAGCTAACTAAATTAATTACGCATAAGTAGCGTAATTAATACTCCTTAAATATATACCCTTTTTATTAAACGTAATAGTTAGAGGATATAGCTAGGAAGGCTAGGTCTCCTTTTATATTAACGGTTTTTAGTAGAGCTACCGCTTTTATAAGTCTTAATAAAGCGTTATAAGCCTTAATAAAAGTACTAAGCTTTTAGTTATTAACCCTAAAGTTATACTATTTAACTAGTTAATAGAGCGCTTCTTACCCTCTACTACTTAGGCCGATTATTTAGTATACTTTAATAACGTAACTAACTAGCTTACCTTACCTATTTATATTTATAATAATATCCTTTTTAAAAAGAATACTAAGTAGTATATCGACCTCGACTTTATTTAAGAGCTATAATTTAAAAACGACGAAAAGACCTTATTTAAATAGATTAAATAATAACTAAAAATACGCATTACTTAGTACTAATTAAAGTAGGTCCTGGCTTTAGCTATTAGCTAACTAAGTAATAATACTAAGTATTTATATATAATAACTCGTAAGAACCTTAACTTTATATATATTATTATTATAGAGCTCCGTATTATAAAAAAAGCCCTTACTTAAGCCTATATTAATAATATAACTATAATTAAAAAATTAAAATAATTAAAGAACGGCTCCCTAGCTAGCTTTATTTAAAATACGGCTACCCTTAGTATACTAGAGTAACGGCTAGTACGTTTAGAAATATAAAGTAGTTATAAAACTACTCTAGCCTCGTCCTATCCTACCCCCTACGGCTCTTAAAAAATACTTAACGTACCCGTTTTTATTAATAAAAATACTAATTTTAAGTTTAACTATTAGCTCTAGCGTATTACGAAGCGCTTAAAGAATACTAATTATAGTATTAATAAGTACTACTTAGAGTATATTATTAATAAAATTAGAAATAGCGCTATAGAGTTTATATATTTAATACTAATTTCTAACGAGATTATTATAGCTAAGTAACTATTTTATAAACTTAAGTCGGCTTATACTAACCTAATTACTATAAATAACGCTAATTATAAACTAAATATATTTATAATTACGCTTAAGGACGTTTATTAAAAACGCTCTATATTTACTAAGCTTGTGTATATTAATAAGCTCCTAGAGCCGTAATAGAAGTACCGTTTTTATAATAAGCTACTTATATATTTTCGTAATTAGGCTATGTCGAAGTACTTAAATAATACGGCTATTTTTTAGAAGTATACTAAGTACGTTACTTAGCTAGTTAATATAATATAGCCCCTTTTTATAAAGGACCGCACGGTTAAGGCTTCGGGCTAGGCTTATTAAATTTTAGGTAAAGGTAATAAAAGTAGTAGAAATAATAGAGGTATTAGAGGTACTTAATAAGACTAAGGCCGTACCTCTACCCGTAAAATAATTCCTAAAGCCCTATATTAAAAGTTTAAAAATAGTAGCGCTTACTTTATTTATAGTAATACTAAATATATTTTTAAGGACTACCCTAAAAAGCTAAAGACCGCTATAGCCGCTATTAACGCTACTACGGGCCCTATTAAAATAAAATTAGGTTTAAAAAACTAAACCCCTTAGTAAAAATAAACTCCTAACTAGGGGATATATATAAAAAGGACGGAAAATTAGTAATTAATTTAGTAAACTTATAGGATCTTATAGGGGGCTAGCCCCTTAAAATAGAGCTTATATTAGTATTTAATAAATATAGAATTTATTTAAAAGCCTTATTTAATATAGGAACTAATAAGTATAGATTTATAAATAACTACGTAACCCCTTTATTATAATAGTTCTACGTAGCCTTATTTTATAAATTATAATACCCGATCCTTATTACTAGATTTAATAAAAAACGACTAAATAATATTAGCGTAGTATAGACTGCTAACTTATATATTAATTAACGGGTCTTTTTAAAAGTACCCCTTTTTTAATTTAATACGGGCTATTACGACCTAATCCTAAGCTAGAAGTAGTTTAAATACTATAGGGTAAACCCTAATATTCGCTATTAATAACTAATATAGCCTAAGGACCTACTACTATAGGAGACGCCCTCTACTATTATTAGGGATATTAAGGACCTCTATACCCCGGAAGTTATTAACGTATAATACTAAATCGATACTAATTATTAATAGGACCTATTTAAGATAAATATAGCTTATTATAACTAAAGGCTTTAGTAATAGTAGGTAAAGGGTATATTAGTTAGGATATTACTATACCTACCAAAGATAATAGCCCGTTAGACGTAGTAATTAGATAAGGTTAAGAATATAAGGAAGATAGAACGCGCCCTTAATAATACTAATATTACCCCCGTAAAGAGGGTAAGATAATAAAAACTATAACTAGTAGTAATATAAATAGATATTATTTTTATTAGTACCCCTATTTTTAAAAAGAACTTAAGGTAGAACGACGTTAAGCTAAGCTTTATATTACTTTATAAACTAAACTATATTATAAAAAATAAGAAGGAAGAAGTAAACCCCTTATATAATAATAACTAGGTTATTTATAACCTCGTAATAACGAACTTATTAAATTATTTATAGCCCTAGACCGACGTCTTTAATAAGGTAGCTAGTAATATACTAACGCCTTATAAGCTATATAATTATAAAATCGAGCTCTTAGATAGTAATAAGGAAAAGCTAACTTATTACCCTTTATATAAATAGTTAATACCCGAGCTAAAGGCTACGAGAGCTTATTTATTAAAGTATTTATAAAAAAGATTTATCGAGCTAAGTAATACTCCTTTTATATTACTAATACTATTTATAAAAAAGTACGATAGTAGCTTATATTTCTATATTAAGTTTTATAAATTTAATAAGGTTACGAAAAAAGACTACTATTTATTATTATTTATTAATAAAACCCTTGCGTAGCTAGGTAGGGTAAAGGTATTTACTAAACTAAATATTAAATAGGCCTTTTATTATATTTAACTTAACTTAGTTTCTAAGGACTTAATGACGTTTAGGACTCGTTACGGGGTATATAAATATAAAGTAGTACTTTTTAAGCTTTATAATAGGCTTATTACGTATTAATAATATATAAATAAGATATTAATAAAGTACTTAGACGACTTTTATATAGTATATATAAATAATATTTTAATTTTCTTAAATAACCCCCTTTAGTACTAAGAATACGTTACTAAAGTACTAGACTATTTATAGAAAGTAAGCTTATAAGCGGATATTAAAAAGTATAAATTTAGTATTATTTTTATAAAGTACTTAGGCTTTGTAGTTTTAATAAAAAGTATATAGCTAAATAAAGAAAAAAGTCTTTATAATTAGAGACTAGAAGCTACTTATATTACTTAAGGGTATTTAGTCTTTTTTTAAGTTTTATAATTTTTATAAGAGGTTTATAAAAGATTACGGCTACTTAACTAGGCCCCTTATGAGGTTAATAAGTAAGGGAGTTTTTTTTAATTTTAGTACTAACTACAAAACGGCTTTTAAAATTATAAAACTAGTATTAATATTAATACTTATTTTTTATTATTTTAGGCCGGAGTTACTAATATAGCTAAAAACTAACGCTTTTAATTTAGTATATACCGGAGTATTATTATAATAATAAGAGGATAACGGGTTATAGTACTTAGTAACTTTTTATTTAAAAATAATAAGCGGCGTAGAACTTAATTATACTATTTATAATAAAAAAATACTAGTAATAGTACTATGCTTAGAGGAATAGTATGCGGAGCTTATGAGCTATAAATATAGGTTTAACGTTATTATAAATTATTAATTACTACTATTCTTTATAACTAAGTACTTACTTAACTTATAATAAGCCCACTAGGCCGGCACGCTAGCGGACTTTAATTTTTAAATTTATTACCGCTTAAGAAAGGAGAATGTACTAACTAATGCCTTTTTATAAAAAATAAAGGATATTTATACTTAGTAAGTACTAAAAGAGGTTAATAGGACTTAAGTCTTTTTATTACTAAGACTACTATTCTTTAATATTATAGCGGAGCTATGGGCGCTATTAAGTACTATAATTAATTAATTATAACTTATAATTAGCTTACTCTTATTAAAAAACGAGCTCTAGGGGTATTTATTAGTAAAGAAAATTCTAAAGCTTAATAAAGACCTTATTATAGTATTCTTTATACTAATATAAGTGCTAATAATTAAAGGGCACAAGCGCTAATTTATTTAAAATAACGGACTATTAATAATAAATAAGAAGCTTATAGTACTTAAAGAAGAGAACTTTCGTATTATAATTATTTATAAGGTTTATAAATAAAAGCTCCTTACTTACTTAGGGCGTAATAAAGTTATAAAAATAATTAAATAATAATATTATTAGCCGGGCTTAATAACGGATACTTATTAATACGTACGGAACTACTATACTTATTACTAATTATAAAAGCTGCGTAATAAGCCCCTAGGGGAGCTAAGGCTACTTTTAGTACTTAATTACTTATAATAGTATATTTTTACTAACTTTATAACTATCCTTACTAATTAAAAAGGATTTAATAATATTTAGGTAGTAATAAACTACCTAAGTAAGTAGGTAATATCTATTTTTTATTATAAAACTATTATAATAAAAAATATAAGCTAAATATTCTATAAATAGGTACTACTTATCTTTAGCTTATTAAAAACTATTATATCGAACCGAGGCCCCTAATTTATTTTTAACTTCTAAGGGGAGCTTTATAAAATCTGCGGGGTTAAGCTATAGTTATTAATAACGGACTACCCTTAAATAGATAGCTAGATAGAGGTACTAAACTAATATATCCTATAATAGTTAAGATTACTAATTAACTAGTACTAAAATAACTAGAGTAATATATTACTTATAGTCGACTTTACTTATACTACTTAGCTTAGTAAGACTACGGGGCTATTGTTATATAAAATAGAATTCGGTTATTAACTACGGCTCTCTTTTAATTAGTCTAAGCGAACCTATTAATTCGGCTTTATAAAGGAGAAGCTAAACCGTACTAACGTATAATATATAACCTATAGGATATATAAAGCCTAGGAAATTACTAAGGGTAATATAAAGGTTATTTAAGTACGATATAAGAGGTATACTAACTATTACTAATACCCGGACGACTTAAAGCTAAGAGACTAGGTCTTTATTAATACTTTATACTAAAAATTTATTAACGTAAATAAGTTATAGTAGCCGTAGGCCGGGCTATAGCCTATTATTAGTACTAGATAAAGGGGTATATAAATTATTAAATTATTAATAAGTAACTGGGTATACCCTATTTTCTACTTAAATAAGCTAAAGAAGGCTACTAATAACTTACTACTTAAGTAGAACTAAGACCCGCTATTACTAATTATTAATAATAATAATAAACTAGAGTACGAGGTTTTTAAAGTTATTAAGTTATAATTATATAGAGGAAAGCTATAGTACTAAATAAATTAAAAAAGATACGATATAAACTTAACTTAATATAATATAAAGAGCTTTAAGTATATATTAGCGGTGCTTTAAGCGTTTTATTACTAATACTTAACTATTAAGGGCTTATTATAAAACTTAAATATATAAATAGAAGCTATTATAGTTAGCGATTTATTATTACTAAGGGATAATAATAATATAATAATAATAATTATAACTATAAATTCGCTAGAATAAGAGGTAATTTAGAGGTTTATTTTTTAGTACTATAAATAGTGCCCTTTAGTATAGAGGGGGGGGTAATATTATAATAATAAGTATTAGGGCCCTATAGGCCTTATAGCTTAGCCTTAGGCTACGAGGCTAAGCTCTTAGTAGTTATATAACGAGCTAGACCGCTAGGCCCAAAGGGCTAGCCCGCTAGCTTCTGCTTATTATTTTTTTTTTTTTTTTTACGTTAAGTCTATAGTTTATTAGGTTAATATAGTAGCGTTCTAACCTGCCTCGAGTTCCCTTTCGTAATACTAATATATATACTATTTTAATAACTATTTAGCCGAGGAGTATATTAATATACTAATTATTATATAATTAATAGCCTAGGCTCTTACTAAGGCTATTATAAATAGTGCTCTTTTTATTATAAGTATATTATCCTTTTTTATTATTAAAAAGTATACTCTTAATTATAGTTTTAATAAGAAATTAATAAGTTTTATATTATTATTTATTATATAAAGAATAATAAAAAGATATATAAGAACTATATTAAGTTTTATATAAAAGACTTCTTCCTTACGCACCCCTTACCCCCTCCCCTAAGTATACTTATATTATTAATTATACTTATTATAATTATTTATAACTAGCTTTTTATTATATTACCTACTCCTATACCCTAAGTTATTAACTTAATAATTATTCTACCCCCTATTATTCTTAGTTTTATAAATTTTAAAATATATAAAATATAGTTCTTAATATATATACTTACCCTTTTTACTAATAATATTATAATTTTAGTAATTACGTACTTTATAAACTAAGAGTTTAAATAGTAAATATAAGCTTAGGTCTTATTTTTATATATATATACCCTATAGAATAAGGTTATTTTAAGAATTTAAGACTTTAAGCTAAGAAAAGTTTTATTTTATTTATTTTAAGCCTCTAGGCTATACTTTAAGTTCTATTTATTATTTACTTTTAAGTATTAAGTTTTTTTAAACATAGCTTAAATTAATTATTTTTAATTATTTTAATTATTTATAATAACTTTTTATATATTATAGAGGTTAAGAAGTATATAGAAATATTTAAACTTAGTTTATAAAAGGTTTTTAATAAGTTTATTTATTAATATATTTTTTATTAATATATAAGTAACTTCGAAGCTACTTTTAATATACTCTTATTTTAACTATATATTTTATATATTAATATAATAAAGTTAAGTAGCTATTCTTTCCCTTTTTTTTATAATAAGTTAAATTATTTATTAATTATTATAGTTAACTAACTATACTTTTCCTAAGTTAAGGGTAATATTTTTAAAAAGGCGCTTTAGAGCTATAGTCTTTTTTATAGTTTTCTTAAAATAAAGAAGCTTAGCTTTAGTAATTAACGTTATAACTATTACTTAGTATATTAATTTTTATTAAATTAGGCTATTAAAAAAAATATTATATATTCCTAAGATAATTGTTATATTACCTCGTTATCTATAAAACTAATATCTTTAGTTAGAAGTAATAATTACGTACTTAGTATATTACTATAATAGAGTATAAAATATCTTATTATATAAAGATATTAAATATAGTAGTTAATTATTTTAATATAGGTTATATTTAGGTTAATTAGGAACTATAATAATTATAAATAAATAAAAGTAATATTTAGCCTAATTATTATAATTATATAAAGTATATTTCTAACCTTTTCTTAGTAGCTTTTTATTTCTTTTTTTATTACTTACCCCTCGTTTAGTTTAAACTCGTTTTAAAAAAGAGGGGTAGTTAAATATAATAAATTTATAAAGTTAAAGTGCTTAGTAACTTGCTTAATATATATATTATAAATAAAGTAAATTTTATAAATAGTATAATTTTATAAAATCCGTATTCTAAAGAAGTAATTAATTAGTTTATTCTTTTTAAAGTTAATATATTCTTTTATATTATTAATAATCCCCTAAGCTACTTCTTAGTCGTTTTAATAGTATAAAATAATAAAGTTATTAATATAAAATATTAATATTACTTTTTTATTTATAGTTTAGTAAATATAGATCTTTTTATAATTATATATTATATTTATATTATAAAATATAGAAATAAAAGTTTAGAACTAGAGAATTAGTAAGTTTTAAAGGCTATATAAAGCGTATTAGAGCTTATTTATTTTATTAATAACTTTATATCTTTTTAGAAGTTTAATAATTATTAGTTTCTTATTCTTAAGAGGCATATTAAGGAATATATTAATAATATTATATTAGTTAGCCTTAAGGTCGAATTAAGTAGTTATTATTATTATAAGCCTAAAAGCTTTTATAATAAGTATTAAAATATATATATTTTATAAAGAGTTAAGTAGTTATATATCCCCCTTTATATATATACGTACTTTTACCTTATAAACCTCGTTATTAGTATTATACTTATAAGTATATACTTACTTTAATAAAAATAGGATCTCTTATTTAGAATTATAATTAACTTCCTCCTATATATTAATATCCCTTAGCTTTTTTATTTTTATATTTATAATATCCTTAAATAGTTTTTATAGTTATTATAAGAGATATCTAATATTACTAAACTTCTTTAGTAAGCTTTAGAAATTAATTTTATTAAGTTATAGTTTTTAAACTCCTTTAAAGCGCTTTAAGTAGGACTTATAAACTACTCCTTTTACTATTTAATAAAGTATTATATATCCTATACTACTTTTTTTTATAGCTTTTTATTAATTAAGTATAAAAATAAAAAAAAAGTAGTCTTAATAATAGTTATAATAATTACTATTTTTTATATTTAAGAGTTTTGCTATTGGGGCAGTACTATTTGGCTATTGGGGCAGTAATCCACTTTATTAGCCAATCAGAGCCTGCCTTCCGAACTCTAAATATTTTGGCCCCGCTGCACCTGCCTACGGGCCACCAGGCGTAATTGCCCACGGTCGCAATTCCCTACGGTCGTAATTACGTAAAGTAGCTGCGGGTACGTACGGTTATAATTACCTACGGTCGCAATTTCCTATAATTATAATTACCTACTTAATTACCTATTTAATTATCTTTTTTAATAAGTAATTACGACCGTACGTGTCTGTAGTTGCCTTATGTAATTAGGTAAGTGCGACTGTGGGTAAGTGCGACCGTAGGTAATTATAACTGTACGTGCCCGCAGCTGCCTTACGTAATTGCGACCGTAGGTAATGACGCCAGGTGGCCCGTGGGCAGGTGCAGCGGGTATAGGTGTGGGGTTATGGTCCGAGCTCTATGGCTGTGAGCCCTCATTGGTCTAAAAAGTGGATTACTGCCCCAATAGCCAAATGGTACTGCCCCAATAGCAAAACTTATATTTAAATATAAGAGCGTTATAAAAATACTATTATTAAAGCGTTATAGAGGTCTATAGGCCCGGTTTAAACATCTAGGACTTAATAAAGCTTTATTTAGTACTTAATAAAGTAGTTTTTATAAGCTCTATTTTTATATAGTAATAAAGGTTTATTATAAAAGTTCTTTATTAATATTAACTTTAATATTAAGAATTATTTTTTTATAATTAGTACCTTATTTATTACGTACTTTAGTATTTTATTAAAAGCTATTAAAAATTAAAGGCTTAAGAACTTTTATAATATATATAAGCGCTCGTAAAGAGGATTATAAATTACGTAAAGCTATTTATAACTTAGTTATTATATTCCCTTCTTTACCCCTATTCCTAAGCTTATATAAGGGGGTTATTTTAGGGGTTAGTAATAATAATAAGACTATATTAGCCTCGTTAGCCTTATTAACTATACCCTAGAGTATATTTATTAGTTACTTAGTATTTTAAATAATTAAAAATTTAATAATAATACTATCCTTAACTATAGGGTTATCCTAAATATTAGTATTTTTAAAGTTTAAATCTATTTCCCTAAATACTTAAATTAACTTATTATTAATATTAAAGAGTTCTTATATTTCTTAGATTATTAAATTTACTTATTTATTTATAATAACTTACTCCTTATATATAGGATTATAAAAGACTTTTTTATTAAATTTAATATTCTTTATAATAAATACCTACTTAAGTATAAGTACTTAGACCCTATATAGGTTATATATTTCTAATATATATTTAACTAAGTATTTTATATACTTATAACAAAGTACTTTAAACTCTTTTTAATATATACCCCTCTTATAATCTTTATAAAAAGGGTATACTTAGTAACTATATATATAAAAATTACTAAGGTATAGGGTTATTAATTTAGAATCCCGTACTTAGTAACCCGTTTATTACTAACGTTAATACTACTTTTACTAATTAATTTTTATTATAATAAGTAAATCTTTCTTATTAACCTCTCGTAAGGTAATATTATAAATAAAAATTATTACTAATATTATTTCGTTCTATAAATTCGTAAAGAGGTTTATAAAAAGGCATATTTTATAAGCTTTAATAATTATAAATTAACTTACTCTTTTTATATTACTTACGGGTTTTTTTATATATAAAAATAAAAGTTCTATTCTAATTTTTAACTTATTATACTACGTCTTATATACGTATTTAATATTTATAATTAAGAAGGTAGTCTTATTATTATTTTTAAAAAAGTAAATTAGAGTCCTTTTTTAATAACGAATTATTACCTCGAGGCTTTATAATACGAAAAGTACTTCCTCTTTTATTTTAGTCTTTAAAAAGAACCCCCTAAGCTACTTATTATATTTATTAAAAACTATAAATATATATTATTATTTACTAAAAAATAGTTTAAAGTAAAAAAGATCTTAGTATATATAGTATTATAGCTATAAGGCTCTTTTTAAAAGTAGTTTTTTTAAAATTACTATCTTAGTATTAAATAAGATATATATTTTATATTTAATTTATAATAGAGGTTTAATATATATACTTCGAGTTTTATATAGTAATTAATAAAGAGTATTAAGTTTAAAATAACTTATTTTAAAGTACTAAAGGAGCGCGTTATTAGACTTTTTATAAATACGTTAATATAAGTAATAGAATTTTCTATAGTTAACTAGTAATATAATATTAACTAGGCTTTATAAAATATACTTAAGGTTTATAAAAAAAAGATAGGATTAAAGGAGCTTATATTTAAAAAAGACTAGATTATTTTTTTAAATAAGCTACTTTTTAATAATACTCTTATAAAACGTTCCTTATTATAAAATATAATTTAAATTATAATACTAGAGTACGCTTCTATTTAATAAAGTTTTTAAAATTATATTAATATAGAATTCCTTAATATAAGTAACGTTTTAGAGCTTTAAATTATAAGTTCCTTTTCTTTTAAATCTATTTAAAACGCTTTTTATAATATAAGTACTACGTATAATAATAAGTAATATAATAGTTCCTAATTTAATATAGTTATTATTACTTAATAATACGTAATTCTTAAGTTTAAATAGGCTCTTATTATTAATTAAATATATTACTCTATAGCTATTTATTATTATATTTTAAAAAAGGGGGTAAGTACTATTTATAGGGGTACTAAAGATTACGTTTATTTCTAAGTCCTAACTCTTTATAAATATAATAATTATATAGCCCTTATCTTAGTTTATTAATAAGCTTACTATAAGTTAATTAAAAAACTTTTTTAAAAACCTAGGTTTTTTAAAAGTTTTATTATTTTTTAATTAACTAGCTTTCTTAAGCTTATTATAAAGTGATTTTTATTTACTTAATTTAATAATAATAAGGACTTCTTTTATATAGCTCTTTAATATTTATATTAATAACTTATTAGTATTTTAGCTTATAAATACTTATTTTAGTTTTTAATATACTAAAGAGTACTATAAGTATATATAATTATAAAAATACGTAACGTTATTTTTATTATTTATATTATTAATTAAGTTAGAGCGTTTAGTAAAAGTAAAATAAGCCCCTCTTTAACTTAAAAATTATTTAGTATATACGTCCTAAGTTACTAAGCTAAATATATATATAATCTCCTTAAGGGTTTTAATATATATTCTAAAAACTATTAATTTATTAAAAGTTTTATATATATATTACCTTTATATAAGGTTAAATTTAAACTTAACTATAACTAAGAAGTTAAGTATAATAATCTTTTTACTAATTTTTAAAATATTATACGTTTTAGTTTAAAAATAAGTAAATTATTATTCTTTATATTAGTATTAGGGGTTAATTCTAGTCCTCGCTTTATTAAAGGCTTATTAATATTCTTTTTAAACTATATTCTTAACTATTACTTTAAAGAGTATAAATTCTTATTTTAAATATTTAATAATTCGTTATATACTAAACTTAGCACTATCCTTAGTAATTTTTTAAAATATATATTTATAAAAAGTAGTATTAACTAATTTTACTAATTACTAAGTAAGGAGTTTAATATATATATTAATAATATTATATTCCTAAGTTTTAAGTTAGTTATATTTAGTTTTAACTTTTTATTATTTTTAAATATTTTTAAATATATAGATCTTTTTTATAAGTATAATATAGGGATAAATTTATTTATATAAAGTAAGTAGCTTAATTAGTTTTATAAAAAGAAACTTAGCTTAGTCCTATAAGTTATTTATATTTAAAAAAGTTAAAAGGGTTATATTAAGAGTTATATTTAAAAGCTACTAATATAAGATTTCTTAGTTTTTTTAGTCGTTTTTAAATACTTTATAGCGTATTTAATAGGCTTATAGTTCTTTTTTATTATAAATTATAATTAATTATTTAAATTTAAAAAGTAAAATAAGTATTATAAAAGGGTTAAGGAGTATATTAAAATCTAAAGCGTCTAAGTTAATATATTTCTAAACCCTAACGCCCTTATTTATAATACGGAGTACGTTAAACTATTTAATTTAATTATTATAATTAATTAATTTAGCTTAAGTTAAAGTTAATATAAATATATTTATTATTTTAAAAAAATTATAAAAATCGTATTAATAAATATATTATTATAATATAAGGTTTTAACTAAGAGCTAGGTTTATAATTATTATAAATTATAATACGTAATAATAAGTATATAAAGTATAATAAAAATAGCTTAATATATTAAAGTAAAAATAAATAAAAAAAAAAGGTTTATATATATAATATTTAAGATAGATACGTGATTTAGTACGTGATGGGTACTTCGTAAGATACGGTTACTATCCTTGTTACGTAACAACAATATCATTAAACTCAACGCTTAAAAGAGATGTTTATTAGTATCTGAACTATTTTCGTTTACTAAACGTTCGGGGCGCTACGGTAGACCAGAAACAGCTGCAAAGCCACAAATATATCTTACACACTATTCTTTAGATCTGATCTTCATGCATTGTATACACCACTCTTACGGAGGGTGAGTGATCTGTCTGCATTTGAATAACATAATGGCAGCGGCCCATAATTAATCAAGAACTTCCGTCGGTTGCGGCTGTCCTTCAACTCTAACAAGATCTGATCTGTTAAGAACTCGAAGAGTCCATCGGTAGTCTCACTCCCCCCTCAATTCCAGGGATCATGGTTGGGAGAGCCATGATGGCGGCCACGGAGCCCAGAATGGACGCCATCGTCCCCAAGGTGACCAAGGCCTCAGATTGAATAGAAGAATGGAGACTGATGATAAGAGGCGCGCCAACACCGATGTTTACGGCCATGAAAGTTATCGGAAATATAAGGAATGTGCCAATGAGATGGTGTTACGTAATAAGGATAGTAACCGCACCTCATAAAGTACCTATCACGTACTAAATCACATATCTATTTTAAATATTATATATATAGACCTTTTTTTTTTATCTATTTTTATTTTAATATATTAAGCTACTTTTATTATACTCCGTATACTTATTATTATATATTATAACTCGTAATAATTATAAGCCTAGCTCTTAGTTAAGACTTTATATTATAATAACGTACTTATTAATACGATTTTTATAATCTCTTTAAAATAATAAATATACTTATACTAACTTTAGCCTAAACTAAATTAACTAGCCGCAATAGTTAGATTAAATAGTTTAATATATTCCGTATTATAAATAAGGGCGTTAGGGTTTAAAAATATATTAACTTAAATATTCTAAATTCTAACGTACTCTTTAACCCTTTTATAACGCTTATTTTACTTTCTAAATTTGGATAATTAGTTATAACTTATAATAAAAAAGAACTACGAGCTTATTAAACATATTATAAAGCGTTTAAAAATAACTAAAGAAACTAAGAAATCCTATATTAATAGCTTCTAAATATAATTCTTAATATAACCCCTTCGACTTTTTTAAATATAAGTAACTTATAGGACTAAGCTAGGTTTTTTTTTATAAAGCTAGCTAGGCTACTTATTTTACATAAATAAATCTATTTTTATACTATATTTATAAAGAGGATCTATATACTTAAGAATATTTAAAAATAATAAGAAATTAAAGCTAAATATAAATAACTTAAGGCTTAAGAATATAATATTATTAATACGTATATTAAACTCCTTACTTAATAATTAGTAAAATTAGTTAATATTACTCTTTATAAATACGTATTTTAAAAAACTACTAAGGACGGTACTAAGTTTAGTATATAATAAATCGTTAAATATTTAAAATAAGAATTTATACCCTCTAAAGTAGTAGTTAGGAATATAGTTTAAGAAGAATATTAATAAGCCCTTAATAAAATAAGGACCGGAATTAACCCCTAATACTAATATAAGGAGTAGTAGTTTACTTATTTCTAAGCTAAAACGTATAATATTTTAAAAATTAGTAAAGAGATTACTATACTTAACTTTTTAGTTATAATTAAGTCTAGACTTAACCTTATATAAGGGTAACGTATATATAAAACTTTTAATAAATTAATAGTTTTTAAAATATATACTAAAACTCTCGAAGAGATTATATATATATTTAGCTTAGTAACTTAGGACGTATATACTAAATAGCCTTTAAGTTAAAAAGGGGCTTATTTTACTTTTATTAAACGCTTTAACTTAGTTAACGACGTAAATAATAAAAGTAACGTTTTATACTTTTATAATTACGTATACTTATAGCGCCCTTTAGTATATTTAAAACTAAAATAGGCCCTTATAAACCGAAATATTAATAAGTTATTAATACGAATATTAAAAAACTATATAAAAAAAGTCCTTATTACTATTAAATTAAATAAGTAGAAATTATTCTATAATAAGTTTAAAAAAGCTAATTAACTAAGGAACGATAGAACCCCTAAGAAACTTAAGTTTTTAAAAAGATCCTCTAACTAACTTATACTAAGCTTATTAATAAACTAAAACGAGGGCTACGTAGTTATTATATTTATAAAAAATTAGGACTTAGAAATAAACGTAATTTTTAGTATTTTTATAAATAATACTTACCCCCTTTTTTAAAATATAGTAATAAATAGCTATAGAATAATATATTTAGTTAATAATAAGAGCCTATTTAAACTTAAGAGTTACGTATTATTAAATAATAATAACTATATTAAATTAAAAACTACTATATTACTTATTATTATACGTAGTACTCGTATTATAAAGGGCGTTTTAAATAGACTTAAGGAGAAGGGAACTTATAATTTAAAGCTTTAGAACGTTATTTATATTAAGGGATTTTATATTAATATAGCTTTAAAGACTTTATTAAATAGAAGCATACTTTAGTACTATAGTTTAAATTATACTTTATAATAAGGAACGTTTTATAAGAGCATTATTAAAAAGTAGCTTATTTAAAAGAATAATCTAGTTTTTTTTAAATATAAGCTCTTTTAATCCTATCCTTTTTTTATAAACTTTAAGTATATTTTATAGAGCCTAGTTAGTATTATACTACTAATTAGTTATAAAAAATTCTATCGCTCGTATTAATATATTTATAAGAGGTTTAATAGCGCGCTCTTTTAATACTTTAAAATAGGTTATTTCGGACCTAATACTCTTTATTAATTATTATATAAAACTCGAGGTATACGTATTAAACCTCTATTATAAGTTAAGTATAGAGTATATATATTATTTAATATTAAAATAATAATCTTAAGAGGACTATTCTTAAAAAAAGCTTTATAGCTATAGTATTATATATACTAAGATCTTTTCTATTTCGAACTATTTCTTAGTAAATAATAATATATACTTATAGTTTTTAATAAATATAATAAGTAGCTTAGGGGGTTCTTTTTAAGGATTAAAATAGAAGAGGAAGTACTTTTTATATTATAAAGCCTCGAGGTAGCGATTTATTATTAAAAAGGGACTCTAATTTACTTCTTTAGAAATAATAATAAGACTACCCTCTTAATTATAAACGTTAAATACGTATATAAGACGTAGTATAGTAAATTAGGAATTAAAATAGAACTTCTATTTCTATATATAAAAGAACCCATAAGTAACGTAAAAAAAGTAGGTTAATTCGTAATTACTAAAGCTTATAAAATACGCCTTTTTATAAACCTCTTTACGAATTTATAAGATAAAATAATATTAATAATAATCTTTATTTATAATATTACCTTACGAAAGGTTAATAAAAGAGATTTACTTATTATAATAGAGATTAATTAGTAAAAGTAGTATTAATATTAATAATAAACGGGTTACTAAGTACGGAATTCTAAATTAATAACCCCGTACCTCGGTAGTTTTTATATATATAGCTACTAAGTATACCTTTTTTATAAAGATTATAAAAAGGGTATATATTAAAAGGAGTTTAAAGTACTTCTTTATAAGTATATAAGATACTTAGTTAGATATATATTAAAAACGTATAATTTATATAAGGTTTAAGTACCCGTACTTAAATAAGTATTTATTATGAGGAATATTAAGTTTAATAAAGAAGTTTTTTATAATCCCGTATACGAGGAATAAGCTATTATAAGTAAGTAAGTAAATTTAGTAATTTAAAAAATATAAGAACTCTTTAATATTAATAATAAGTTAGTTTAAGTACTTAGGGAAGTAAATCTAGACTTCGGAAATACTAGTACTTAGGATAACCCTATAGTTAAGGATAGTATTATTATTAAATTTTTAATTATTTAGGACGCTAAGTAACTAATAAACGTACTTTAAGGTGTAGTTAATAAGGTTAATGAGGTTAATATAGTCTTATTATTATTACTAACCCTTAAAATAACCCCCTTATATAAACTTAAGAATAAGAATAAAAAAGGGGATATAATAATTAAGTTATAAATAGCTCTACGCAGTTTATAATCTTTTTTATAAACGCTTATATATACTATAAAAGTTCTCGAGCTTTTAATTTTTAATAATTCTTAATAAAATACTAAAATATATAATAAACGAGGTACTAATTATAAAAAAGTAATTCTTAATACTAAAGTTAACGTTAATAAAGAACCTTTATAATAAACCTCTATTATTATATAAAAATAGAGCTTATAAAAACTACTTTATTAAGTACTAAATAAAGCTTTATTAGGTCCTAGATGTTTAAACTAAGCTTATAAACTTTTATAACGCTTTGATAGTAGTATTTTTATAACGCTCTTATATTTAAATATAAAAAACGGCGATTATTATAACTACTACTAAGACTACTTTTTTTTTATTATTATACTTAATTAGTAAAAAGCTATAAAAAAAAGTAGTATAGGATATATAATACTTTATTAAATAATAAAAAGAGTAGTTTATAAGACCTATTTAGAGCGCTTTAAAAGAGTTTAGAAACTACGACTTATTAAAGTTAATTTCTAAAGCTTATTAAAGAAGTTTAGTAATATTAAATATTTCTTATAATAACTATAAAAGCTACTTAGGGATATTATAAATATAGAAATAAAAAAACTAAGGGATATTAATATATAGGAGGAAGTTAACCGTAATCCTAAATAAGGGATCCTATTTTTATTAAAATAAGTATATATTTATAAATACGACGCTAATAACGAGGTTTACGAAATAAAAGTATATATATATATAAAGGGGGATATATAACTACTTAACCCCTTATAAAATACGTATATTTTAATACTTATTATAAAGGCCTTTAGGCTTATAATAATAATAGCTACTTAATTTAACCTTAAGGTTAACTAATATAATACTATTAACGCATTCCTTAACGCACTTCTTAAGAGCGAGAAACTAATAATTATTAAACTCCTAGAGGGATATAAAGTTATTAATAAAATAAGTAAACTCTAACGTGCTCTATATAGCCTTTAAAACTTACTAATTTTCTAATTCTAAACTTTTATTTTTATACTTTATAATATAAATATAATATATAGCTATAAAGAAATCTATATTTACTAAACTATAAATAAGAAAGTAATATTAATATTCTATATTAATAATTTTATTATTTTATATTATTAAAACGACTAAGAAGCGGCTTAGGGGATTATTAATAATATAAAAAAATATATTAACCTTAAAGAGAATAAACTAATTAATTACTTCTTTAGAATATAGATTTTATAAAACTATACTACTTATAAAATTTACTTTATTTATAATATATATATTAAGCGAGTTACTAAGTACTTTAACGTTATAAATTTATTATATTTAGCTGCTCCTCTTTTTTAAAACGAGTTTAAACTAAACGAGGGGTAAGTAATAAAAAAAGAAATAAAAAGTTATTAAAAAAAGGTCGGAAGTATACTTTATATAACTATAATAATTAGGCTAGATATTATTTTTATTTATTTATAATTATTATAGTTCTTAACTAACCTAAGCATAATTTATATTAAAATAATTAATTATTATATTTAATATCTCTACGTAATAAGATATCTTATACTTTATTATAGTAGTATACTAAGTGTATAATTATTACTTCTAGCTAGAAATACTAGCTTCGTAAATAATAAAATAATACGATAATTATTTTAGGAATATATAATATTCCTTTTTAATAGCTTAATTTAATAAAAATTAGTACGCTAGGTAACGGTTACGACGTTAATTACTAAAGCTAAGCTTCTTTATTTTAAAAAAACTATAAAAGAGATTATAACTCTAAAGCGCCTTTTTAAAAATATTACCCTTAATTTAGGAGAAGTATAGTTAGTTAATTACGATAATTAGTAAATAATTCGACTCGTTATAAGAGAAGGGAAAAGAATAACTACTTAACTTTATTATATTAATATATAAAATATATAGCTAAAATAAAAGTATATTAGAAATAGTTTCGAGGTTATTTATATATTAATAAAAAATATACTAATAAATAGACTTATTAAAAACTTTTTATAAGCTAAGTTTAAATATTTCCGTATACTTCTTAACCTTTATAATATATAAGAAGTTATTATAAATAGCTAAAATAGTTAGAAATAATTAATTTAGGCTATATTTAAAAAAACTTAATATCTAAAAATAAATAATAAATAGAACTTAGAGTACGGCTTAGAGGTTTAAAATAAATAAAATAAAACTTTTTTTAACTTAAAAACCTAAACTCTTAAAATAACTTTACCCTATAGCGTATACGTATATAAAAATAAGACCCGGGCTTATACTTACTATTTAAACTCCTAGTTTACGAAGTATATAATTATTAAAATTATAGTATTATTAATAAAAAGAGTAGGTATATACGCTAAGAACTGCGCCTTATATACTTTAAAATTTATAAAGCTAAGAGTAGTAGGGGGTAAAATAATTATTAAGTTAATAACTTAAAGTATAGGAGCGAGTAGTATAATAGGAGGCTAGTTTTAAATAATTATAATAAGTATAATTAATAATATAAACGTACTTAGGGGAGGGGGTAGGGTACGTATAAAAGAAAAGTCCTCTATATAAAACTTAATATAATTCTTATATATTTTCTTATTATTATTTATATAATAAATATTAATATAGAGCTTACTAATTTTTTATTAAAATTATAATTAGGAGTATGCTTCTTAATAATAAAAAAAGATAATATACTTATAATAAAGAGAGCGCTATTTATAATAGCCTTAGTAAGAGCCTAGGCTATTAGCTATATAATAATTAGTATATTAATATACCCCTCGGCTAAATAGCTATTAAAATAGCATATATACTAACTATTACTTTTTATAAAATAACGACTACTATTCTTAGAATTAGTATACTAGAGGGCTATTTAAAAATAGGGTATATATTATACCTCCCGTTCTTTAAAAACTACTCTTTTAAGCTTCTTAGGGACTAAGTATATATTAATTAGGCTTAAAATAATAAAAAAAACTATACTTATTACGGGGGGTACCTTAGCCTCTTAGCGTTCTTTTTTATTTTTTATTACTTTTTTAAAAAAAGCTAGCCTTACGTTTTTTAAACTCTAAAATATTATTAAAAACGAATTCCTAAAATAATAATATATAATATACCCTTTTTAGAGGGCTTAATATTTAAAATATTCTTATTTTTATTTTTAAATTTTAAGGGGGGAATAAATAAAAGCTTTTTAAAGCTCTTATTATTATTATTTACTTTATTATTACCCTTATTATAATTATTAATAAGAGCCTCGAATTTAATAAAATTCTTAATATCTTTATTAATAACCTTAATATTTTCTTAACTAAAGAGAGAGAGCTTAGTAACCGGGCCTTAGTAAGTAAATAGGAGATTATAAAAGGGGGTAACGACCTAAAGGGGCTCGTTAATATTATTACTTATTTAAACTCTTAGTAAACTATATAATATATATATAAAAAGTATTATAAAAATTACGTAAAACTTATTATTATTTCTAAATATATTAAATATTTATATTTAAAATAAAATTAATAAACGATTTAATAATATAAGCGCGCGTGCATAATAAACGGGGGTACTTATAATAACTATAAAAAAGTTAAAAAAAAAAAAAATAATAATTAAGTAATACTATAAGAATTTAAATATATACGAGGTAGCTAAGTAGCCTCGCCCTTAGTAATTTATATATTAAAAGTAGTATAATACGTACTATTCTAAATTAGGATTCTATTTATTTTAAATAAAGGGATATATTTATAATAAACGCGGTTTAAAAGACGTATATCCCTTATGTTTATTTTTTCCTTTATTTATATTTAACTAAATCGGGCCTTTATAAGGGTATTTAGAAGTTCTATTTTAAGTATAATAGCTCCCTAATAGTAGTAATTAGGGGGTATATTACGTAATAAGGATAGTAACCGCACCTTACGAAGTACTCGTTATATACTAAATTATATATCTATTTTAAATATTATATATATAAACCTTTTCTTTTTATCTATTTCTATTTTAATATATTAAGCCACTTTTACCATACTCCGTATGCCCATTGCTGCGTGCCATAACTCGTGACAGATGGTACACCGTACGATCGCTCCTAGCACGCAGGTTGGCGACGGCGACACTGTAAAACATGACCTGGACGGTCTCTAGAATGCCAATAACGATGGGATATTTGAAGATGCGAAGCACATGGGGACCCCAATACTCGTACACACCACCGTTGATAACGACTATCTCGAAGAGACATGAGCTGGCGAGCTCTATGGCGGCGTATCGAAAGAAACATCGACGTGTGATGCGGCTGGTGATTTGGCAATTGAGAAAGACAGAGACGGTGCCGTAGAGAGTCGCGTAGCCGCTATAAACCCATACGGGCTGCGGTACGCCCATCGAGGTGAAAGCTGTCCACTGGCCGGGGCCGTAGAAGTAGAGCATCAGGGCATTATCGTAGATCGGCTCAAATATACCACCGAGACCCGCGGCAAGCGCAATAGTGACATAAAACCACGTACTCTCCTTCTTCCGGAGGAAAAGTCCGTAAATGAGTAAGGAGACCCAGATAACATAGCTGGCGATAACGACAATAATCTGCATAGGGGCCGAAACCCGAGTGTCGATGGGCGCTTTCAGCATCATCTTAGAAATTGTGGCCGGTGAGAAAAAAGAGGAGACTTGCTCTTTGATGATAGTTGGTTGAGAAGGGAAATCATTTATGAGCTATGCGGGATTTATTTCAGGAAAAGACGGCTGTCGCAATTAATCAGCCCGTGGAATTAGCCCGACTCGAATCATCCGGAACCGACATTTGCCTGTTGGAGGAGGTGTGTGAAGTGAATAGTCCGTCCGATAAGCAGCAGTGTTGAAGTGTCCTGATTAAATGGAATGACGAGAAATCGGCGAATTGAGTACGTCATATATTCTCAGTATTAATACAATTGAGCCGCTTAGATGGGCCGAGGAGAAGAGGTTGCTACTCCTGCTAGAGGTGGTGGTCTTTACCCCCATGATATAAGCAAGACTTGGCGACGACTTACTCAGGTCTGAAGCCTGGTCAAGCCATCGATGAATCTCATACCTACACTCCCCAGAATACGCTAGAACATTGCCCCTGATTATGTATACTAGTATCACTAGGAAACCAGGGAAGGGGTAGAGTCTGTGATTTGACGGGGGGTTCGATTATGAGGTGACAGTACGATTCGCATTTCGTTATCCAAGACTTCGAGCTGGTACTATTCCGAACGTCCAATGCTATTATGTACTTGGATATGTGCTAGCTTTTGTGCGAATGGTTCAGAGGGAAATTTTGAGCTTATAAGGGTTGAATTCAGTTCTTATAGAATGGGAGTTTGTTCCGGACAAAGAGCCATGTTCGACTTCCCGCCGACAATAGTTTTGATGACTTGCTACTGAACGTCTAGTCGGAAGGTCGAAGGAGATCATGCCACTTGAGAAGGAAGCCGGCCTCACGCTGAAAGAATTTGGACATTGGAGAAAAAACGATGATTACTGAGAGATCGAGCGGTGGGTTGATGGCCATTGTCGAAGCTAGAAGCTACGGCCCAGCGATTCAAAGAAACAGCTTCGCAAAATAGAAACTAGCAGGGGATCTCAGAACCTAAGTGTTAGTATCCCTATTATAGGGTAGTTAGTTCGAACCGTGGGTTAACGAAGAGATTAATTAAACTATATAAATTTCTACGTACGTATAAAAAGGAGGTTTTAACTATAGGTTAGGCTAACTATAATAATTATAAATAGGGCCCCTAATTAGCCCTTACGTAGTTAGTAATATACCGAGGTCGAATTAAACTTCTAATCCGATACTAACTTTTTCTTTTTTTTATTAATTTACTTATTATAATTAGAAATATAATTTAACCTCGGGCCCTTTTATTAAGTCGTCTCCTTTTTTCCCTTTTTTTTACTCTTTTTATATAACTTATCTCTTTATTTATATATTAACTTTTCTATTATTTACGAATTACTCTAACCCTTTACTAAGTATTATTTTTATAAAAGCGTTAGTAAAGTTATTATTATTATTAATTTAATAGATCTTAAGGATCTCGCGCCTTTTATATAATTACCTAAGGGTTATAATATTAATTATAAGCCTTTTTTCTTTTGTTATTCTTAATTTAATAAGGTATTTATATAATAAGTAGGAATTAGTATAAATAACTATTAGGATTAGTAAAAGGTTAAGTTAATTAGTAATCCCCTTTAGTATCGTTAAAATTATATAGGCGAGGTTAATATTATTAATTATATTATAAATTTCTAATACTAATATACTTCTCGTTATTTACTTATTTTTAGTTAATAAGTAGTAGATTATATTATTATATATAGTGAATTTGCTCTTACTTATACTCTTATTAACTAGGATAATAATATACCCTAATTATAAAATAAGGTTATTATTATTTATAAATAATTTATTAATAAAGACGTAGAGTTTATTAATAGCGAGGTCGATTAGGTAGTAAACAAGGCCTTAATTAAGATTTATTTATTATTACTTAAGCTACTTATTAAGTACTTTAATATCTTATTTATTTAGTTCTATAGCCTACGCTATTTTAATATAATTAAAAATCGTCTTAGGTTAGTATATATTCGTAATATATACCCCTTATATAAGCTTAGCTTTATACTACTTCTTAACGTTAATTATATTTAAATTAACGAGGGTAATTTTCTTACCCTACCCCTTTTATTAAAAAACGACGGTTTTTTTTTTAATTATAAAAATCCCGTTATTAAATACTAATAAGTTATTTATTATAAGGACCTCTTTTAGCTTAGTTACGAAGCCCGCTTTTTAGAGCTCCTTATCCTCTTTTTTTATAAAATTAATATTAAATAGGCTTAATATATTATTAGTTTATATTTTAATAATTTTAAATTAGTTACTTTTATACTTAGAGATTAGTAAGTACGGGTTATACGTAAATATAATTATTAATAATTAATTAATATAAAAATCGTAGTATATAGCTTATTAATATATACCCGATTTTACGAGCTTATATAGTAGTTTAAGTACTTTAATAATCGTGCTTTTTAAGTACTTACTAGCTATTTTTTTTAATAAGTAGGCTAGGATTTTTTTTATAAGCCCTGTAGCTGATTAAGTATAGGCTTAAGTAATATTATAGTTTTAAATTTTGTATCCCTTTTTTTATAGTAATACTATTAGTATTATTATTAATTATTAGCTATAGCGCTATATTATAGGTAATTAGGTAAGTAGCGTCGCTTTTTTAATATTACCGTACTTCTAAATTATATACCTAGACTTTTTATATAGTTAAGGTATTCTTTTTTTTTTAATTTTATATACTATTCGTAATTTAAATATATAAAGACTTTTATATTTCTCGGGGTTATAGAGGATAAATTAATAAACCCCTCGATTGCGTAGAGTATTTATTTTAATAAGATTTAATTCTTTATATAGCTTTTTAGTAGTTATAATAATACCTTCTTTACGTAGTTTAATTACTAGTTTAAAATCGGTTTTTTTTTTTATTATATAATAAGTATTAAATACCTCGTTATTAGTAATAAATTGTTATATTAGGGATTGCCGTCGTGGTTTTTTATAACGTCTTACTAATAGTGTTAGTACCCTTTTAATAATTTCCTTTTCCTTATTATTTATTAGTACTACTATAACGATTTTATTAAAGATAATTTCTTATGCTTTTGCTACGGGTTATACTATTTCCCCTAGCTCTTTTTTTTTTATAAATTAGAAATTATTTTAATAAGATTTATATAATATAGTTTAATTATTATAATTAATATTTTAAGTAACTAGTTATAATTTCTTATAACTACATAAGACTACTTATTAACGGAAATTAATTTATATAGCTTAGTTTATTACTAAGTAATTTTGCGCTATATTTATATATCCGAATTTAGGGGTATATTTAAATTAGCCCCTATATTGGGCTTATTACGTATAGTAATTACTTCGTTAACTTACTTTTTTATACTTACTTTGCGTAGCGCCCGTATTATTTTTTTAATTACTTAGGCTCGTTAGTTTATATTTAGTAATAGTAATAAGGCTAAGGTTATTTTTAAATATACTTTAAATATTAATAGCATTAGGATAAGCCTATTAGGCCCTATAGTATTATTATAGTATTTAAGTACTATCTAGAGGTATTTGTTATTAGTAGAATTAGGATTTTCTTTTTTAATAATTTTAAACGCCCTTTTTAGCTACTAGTGTGCTTTTTTTACTTTTTTAATACTATAGTGCGCTTTTATTAGTACGACTTTTAGTTATATATTATAGGCCGTTATATTTTTTTTAAATTCTATTAATTTAAAATTAGTACTAGCGTCGGTTTTAATACTATTTAGCGGTCCTTAGTATATATTAATTTAGTATTTTCATAGGGCTACTTATACTATCTTTATTTATAAATCCCGTAGGAATTACCCTATTTAAAATAATATAGCCTCGTTAATTATATATAGGACCGGTCGACTATTTAAATATAAAATATTAATAATAATTTCCTAATTAAAGTTAAGCTTATTACGTAATTTAAATTTAAATTTGCGTAGGCTCTGTATATTTATTTAATATTAGTAATATACTTTTATTAACTATTTTAGTACCCCTATTTTAATATTATTATTACTTAATTACTTTAGGAGGTTATATAGCCTTGCGACCGATAGGTACCTAAATTTTTAATATAGTTATTTAAGCTTATTTTCTATTAGGTAATTAATCGACTTTATATCGTGGGGAAGCTTTATAAATATATACCCCTATTATCGTTTAACCGTTTTAAAATACTTATTATTAAAGATTCTATTTTTTATATTATTAAATATAATACCTAGTTAATTTATATTTTTTAAATATAGGAGAAATGGGGTATTAATAAGTAAAATATAAAAAGTTATTATTCCGAAGTACGTCTTTATTTTTACTATACTTAGAGCGATGATTTTTTTACTTAGGCCGAAGTTAATTTTCGTAATACCCGCTATTAACGTATTAAGCGTTATTAGTGCGATTTTTTATAGTACTTAGAATTACCCCTTTTCTCTTATTAACTATTATAATACCTTAGTATTTAGGATAATTTTATAGAAATTATCTAGGCTATACTTTTCGCTCGTATAGAATGCTTATATAAGCTTAGTATTTAAGTAATTTAGGTAGTATAAAAAGGTCCTCTCTAGCTACCCTTAGAATTTTTTAGTACTATGTTTTTTCTTTTTAAGTATTAAGAGAGTAGAATTCTAGGTTATTAAGTTCGTCCTTTTATTTATTTCCGTATCTGTTATTTAAGGGACTTTTTTTTACTATTTATAAATAATAGCCTGTTTATTTAAAGCTTTTATTACCTTTTATTTATTTAGCTTTATATATTCCCTAAATACTAACGGGGTAAAAAAGGAGTAGTTAATATTATTAATTTTATTATAATTTAATTTATTAGTATAGGGGGCGAGATTTTTTTTATTTTCTGAATTTTTTATAGGGGGCGGATACTCTAAGCTACTATTATAGCTATTATTACTAAGTTTTATACCCCTAGATTTACCTTTATATATAATAAGGAATTAGCTAAACTAACGAGGGCTAGTTTTACTATTTATTACCCTTAATTTTTTATACTATTTATATAATTTAGTACGCTCCTCTTTAGAGTAATTACTTAATTAATATTTATTTTTTTTATAAATAAAATATTGCTTTTTTTATTACCCTACTCACGAGTTAAATTTTTACTTATTTAATAAATCTAGGCCTCTCTACTAGCGATTACCGTACTTAGTCTTTTTTTTTTTTTTATTATATATTTAGTTAACCTAATACTATTAGTAAGGACTATTGTATACTTATAGGTGTGTTTAGCGCGGTATTTTTGTTTTAATATTAAAGCTAGATTTTAGTTTTAAGTAGAGTGTTTCGTAGTTTTTAGGTACTTAGTATAGGGTTATTTTTACTTCTAGTACGTATTAGATTATAGTATAGAGATATTTAACTTTTTGCTCGTTAGTTTCCTTATTTAGCTAGGTTTTTATTAGCTTATTAATTTAATTAATAAGCTCTTTAAGGATTTTTACTTATAATTTACTTTTTATTATCCTAGCTATAAATATAAAAGAAATTACTTATAGCTTAGATAGGAGTTCTAGATTCTTATTATAGGTCTCGAAGCGGCTTTAGATTACGTTAATAATACTAAAAAAGTCGTTCTAATTAAAATTACGTACCGTTTCGTAATAATAATTAAAAGCTTTATTAGAGAGTACGATATTAATTACTAAATAGTATTAGTATTCTCTAATCCCGACTTTTTTATAGTAATTATAAAATATTATTAAGGTTTTTTATAAAACTTCGTATTTCCTTCTAGAGTATAATTTCTTTTTTAAAAAGATTTTTTTAAGATCTATAAATTACTTTATATTTATTACTATATTTTTAATATTTATATACGATCCCTACGTTGTTACGTATTATTAGTGACCTCGGGTCGTTTATTTTTTTTTTTATTAACTAATCGGTGCCGAATTTTATATTAATAGTAGTAACGAGTTATAAATTAAAATAAGTAGAATTATTAATTATCGTACGTTTAGTATTATATTTTGCCTCTATATATCTTTTTATAATAATAAATTGCTGTTAGTAATTATAGAAAGGAAATTTAGATTATTTACCCTTTTTCTAAACTTATTAAAGTAATTATACGCTCTATTAACTTACGCTTAGTTCTATAGTACGAATTCCTTTTTTATAATTATTACTATTAGGATTTTATATAGTTCTTACGATTATAATTACGCTAATAATACCCCTTATTTATAAAGGAATTTATTAATTACTTTTATAATTCCTAGGCTTATACTTATGAATTATTTATTTAGTTAGTAACTAAGGTCGTTTACGATTTTATAAAATAGGGGTTATCCCTATAGCCCCTTTTTTTTATAAACCTTAGTTAAATAGATTAATACTACGTTAACTTACTTATTATTAAGCTAATTTATAATTTTATATATTTACGTCCCCTAATAGTTTAGGTTAATATTTACTTATTTATAAGGGATTAGGATTCTATTTAAGATCGGGTTTTTTCTTTTTTTCCCTTACCCTAATTTACTAAAGATCATACCCTAGCTTATGCCCGTATTAGTAATTATTAGCGTATTTAATTTTAATAGGGATATACTTAATCTGCGCGCTAGTTATAATAAATCTATACTTTTACTACTTAACGAATTTATTAAGGTCTGGGCGATTCCCGCTTTTTCTTATTACCTCGTTACTACTCTTATTTTTATTATTTTTAGTAATTATTATTACCCTTTTAAATCGTTAGTTATCGTACTTATTAGGATTTTCTTTTTTATTTAATATAAAAGGGTAGGTTTTAGTAGTTTTTTTTTAATAGTAATAGTAAACGTTTATATTATTATAAGAAGATATAATAATTAGTTTTAGGATCTTTATTAGTTACCGATTTTTACTATTTTATACATTTTTAACTTCTTAAGCCTCGTATTCTCTATAACTTCTAAATTACTTTTTTTTTTAACTTACTTTTTTTAGGGTAGTATTTTAGAGTAATAGTTAGAAATAAATACTAGCTAGCTCGTAAAAGAGCTAGATGGGCTATTAGGAGCTAGATAAGTAGTTAAGTATAGTTAGTAAAGTTAAGCCCTCTTTTTTATAAAATTAAGGATTTAAAGGACTTATTAAAGATACTTACTACTTCGTTACTCATACTAAGTAGGGGTAATTACTTTAAAGACTTTTTTTTAACTACTTCTTAATACCCTATTTTATATCTCTTAAGTAGTTTTTTTTATAACCTAATTATTATTAAGTAATTATCGTTTATTAATAATTCTTTTTATTACTTAGTTAATTTTTCGAAATTAATAATTTTGTACTAGGAGCTAGTATAAAAAAAAAGCTCTTTAGTAGCCTTATAAAGGATTCTTTTTTTTTTTCTTTAGATCCTCGTTTTCTTAGCCTTTTTTTAAGTTAATTATAATTTTAATAAGAGGTTATAAAACTATTTTAAGGTAGCCGCTTTTTTCTTAAGTTAATTTCCGAGATTTATAATACTCTTAGCTTAATATTATTAAGATTTCTAAATCCCCTCCTTTTTTATAAAACTATCTTTTATATTATATTTTACAGTAATACTTAGGGAGTAGTTAAAGGAGCTCTAAAGAAGTAGTTTAGATCGCGAGCTTATAGTTATATTTATAAAATCTTTATTATAATAAACCTTTTTATATACTATAGATTATTTAGCTTTATAACTCTTATAAAGTTATTTTTATTACTAAATAAGAATGTTTTTATTTAAAGATTTTTTTTTTTAATTGCGCGGTGCTTTTTTATACTATATTATTAAGCTCGTTTATTATATTAATTAATTAAGTAAGTAGTTACTATATAAGTATTTTTTTTTACTAATTTAACTAGTTTATTTTTAATTACGGGCCGGCTATAGGAAATTTATTTAGTAAAAAAGCTACTTAAAGTAATAGTAAAAGACTAGTTACTTAAGTAGTTTTATTAATTAATATAGTTTAATATAGTAAACGTCGACCTCTCGTAAGTAATAAAGGGCTACGATTACTTAATTTTATATAGTATTTAAAAATTACCTCCTTTTTTATCTACTTCTATAAGGTTAATTAGTACGAATTTCCTATCCCGTATAGTATTAAGAAGTCGTTTTTTTTACTTAGTAAGATATTTTACTAATTTATAATAGTAGAATTTAATTATTAATTAGTGTTAGTATCCTTATTATAAGGTAGTTAGTTCGAACCGTAAGTTAATAAAGAGATTAATTAAACTATATAAATTTTTATATATATATAAAAAGGAGGTTCTAATTATAGGTTAGGCTAGCTACGATAATTATAAATAGGGCCCCTAATTAGCCCTTGCGCAGTTAGTAGTATGCCGAGGTCGAATTGGACTTCTAATCCGATACTAAGATATAAATAAAGAATTTAGGATGCTAAGAGTGCGAGATATAGAAGAAAAAGAGGGGAAAAAATAACAGAGTTTAGTAATAAAAGATCGGCCTTAGGCATTCATAAGTAGGATTGCGGCGGTTCGTCGGTTGTTTGAATAATTATCTCTACCTATTTATTATTAAGCGGTAAAGAGTTATCCTGTAACTAGAAGAAAGTGCATACTTAATAAGCATCCATATTAACCAGCCCTTTTATCACTACTTTTATAATAAATAAATATATCTAAAATACTCTACATCAAATGAAAGGCTTGAATGTTTTTCTATGTTTTTATTTTTTCATGAAAAAGTAGGTTATATAGAAGAGGTAGTACAAATATGGGAGGAGGATCGGATCGAGGTAGTGCTTGGTCTGTAGTGTGCGCTTTACTACGTAGTTTGGTCACAGGATGACAGTGCATTTTCCACGCTTGTTTTAGTTTCAGGAGATTTTCTATTTATATCCAAGAGGACATGAGCTGCTAATAGGTACTGAATCAAGGAGTCGGCAGTGGGGATTTCTTCTACGTCTTCGCAGCTGAGAATTCTGCCCAGACTGCGGATCAACCGGGCCTCAGCTTCGTTCGGTCAAAGCATGTATTCCCAACAACCATGCATTTGAGAATTCACAGTTCTCTCTAGATATTCTGGGCTACTAGATCCATTCATTCTTAATTCTCTCGATTTCTTTCTTCCTTTCATTCTAGACATCCTCACTTTTTCGAATGATCTGGCTGCAAGGAAGTGCGCCCACCGGCAAGAAGCCTTTTGGTAAGTAGTTTGCGTTTGAAGCTAAGCGCCTGTTGGAAGTGCGAATCCACTCTTGTTATTACACGACAGGGTTCACAATGGCACCGTAAGCTTGTCTAGCAATCTCGTGGGCGTCCTAGGCCAAAGTTAGATCGATCGTATCCACAAAGATCCGTCTTATAGAGTTAGGTGGCATAATCTGACAGCCATGAAAAAACATTTTGTGCCTGGCCGCTTTGCTCGCCCACTTCCCTCCTCGCGACATCTACTTTCTCAATGGCTGTTCAAGGTCTCTTTCCATCATTGCACCGCAACAAGGGCCTAGACTACGATGCGGTTGAAAGTGATCCGTCCTCCCGTACAGAACGGCCAAGTCTTTCTGAGGTTATAGCATCGAAACGATTTCGCTGGCTGGTGGGGACAGTCATTGGAGCGCTATTGGTGGTCTTTGTTCTCGACAACTCTGTTCAGGTTTCGAGATTCCGACACCCGACCTCGTCGTCATCCCAGGCGGCGTTGAGCCAAGTCGAGGGCCTGAAGAGCCATACAGACGTAGACTGGTCCCGGTTCGCCTATGTGCAGTATGCCACCAACACACCATATCTATGCAATTCGGTTATGGTGTTTGAGAGATTGCAGCACCTGCAAAGCAAAGCTGATCGCATCTTGCTGTACCCTTCCGAAATGCTAGATCCCCTGGCAGCAACTGGAAACACTAAAGATGCTTCTCTGCTCATTCATGCGAGGGATACATATGGTGTGAAACTAATTCCCATCACTGTTCAACACAGAAAAGGCTCAGATCGTAAGTTGAGTCTCTTGCTGGCGCCCCACTGGTTGGGTCTATAATGTACTAATGGGTCAACTACAATAGCTACATGGGCTGAGTCTTTCACCAAGCTCCTGGCCTTCAACCAAACCCAGTATAATCGAGTCCTTTCTATTGACTCTGATTCCACACTGCTACAGAATATCGATGAGCTATTCCTATCGCCGCCCGCTACGGTCGCCGTACCGCGGGCCTACTGGCTCTACCCTGAGAAGAAGATAGTTGCTTCGCACATCATGCTCGTGCAGCCCAGCGTTGCTGAGTTTGCCCGAATAGTGGAAAAGGTGGACCATGCCGGGAAAGAAGAGTATGACATGGAAATCATAAACGACCTGTACAAAGACAGCGCCATGATTCTCCCTCACCGGCCATATGCGCTGTTGACTCGCTCTTTTGGTGGCGATCACCAAGACTACTATCTCGGAAACAGCAACGAGGTTTGGGATGCGGTAACTGTCTATAATGAGGCCAAATATCTTCACTTCTCTGATTGGCCCATGCATACGCCCTGTGTTGGATTACGAGGCAGAAAAAGGGCCCTATTAGGTAGTTAGGTAGGGGTGGTAGGTAGGCAGTCTGGGCCCGTGCAAACGGACCCTTCTACCTACTTATACTTACAGAGGGATCGCGGGCTCTACCCACAAACTTCCCCTCTTATATACGTATAATAAACCTATACTAACCTATTAACCTAATTATAATTAAAAAGTCTAACCTATTTACGTATATACTAATACTAATTAGTAATTAAATTATATATATATTTTTACTATAAGTTAATAAAAATATAATTATAAATAAAATAGCCTCGACTTATTTTACTAATTATTCTAACTTATTAACTTAGTTCTATTTATTTAATTAATAATAAATAGCTTAGTTTATATTACTTTAACTCTTTTTTATTACTACTAGTTAATAATTAGTTAACTAGTTATAGGCCGTTAAGAACGCGCTTTATTACGTACGATTTCTTTTACTAAGGCTACTATTATAAAAAAATTAACTACTTTATTATTATTATTAACCTTACCTCTATTATTAATATTATCTTTATTAGCCTTATTATAATTACTAACTTCCCTCTAATTAAGCTATTTATAAAAAAATCTATTTTAAATATATTATAGCTAAGTACTACTTTAAACTAATAATAAGTAAAGGGAGATTAACTACTAAGAAATTAATCTAACGATTATTAACGTACTAGTACTTAGTAATAGTAAGACTTTTAGAATTATAAATATATTAATAGTAAAGTATTCCTTATGGATAGCAAAGTATTTTAAAATACTAAAGAAAAAAAAAAGATTTTAATAATAATAATAATAAGGATCTATTTTATATTATTAGTAAATCTACCTCTTTCTAATTTAATAAAAGCTCCGAGACTAGATTAATAAAAATAAAGTACGAAAAGTACTAAAAAAAATTACTAATTAGTAACTAATAAAATCCTCTATTTATTATTAAAAGTACGGTTATAAAAGGCTTTTCTTTTTTTTTTACGACTTTTTACTAACTTTAGTAACTTTCCGTTTATATACTTCGTTAAAAGAGTAAAATTTTCTAATTAGTAATAATAGCCCGCTTATTACTATTAAAACGATCGCTATAACTAACCTATTACTTATTTTAACTTAACTAACGTTATACTATAATTAAAATACTACGATTATTTTTTATTATATAACTTATTTTATAGATATATTATAATAACTACTAGCCTTAATAATAAATAAAAAAGGGCTAATAATTAGCTAATATTACTTTAAACCTATTTATATTTTTAAATTATAAAACTATACCTAATTTTAATTTATTAATAAGACTACGTTAACCTAACTTAATAGGGCTTATTTAATATTATACTTATTTTTATAAATAATAAAAAGCTTAATACTTTTGTCCTTTTTATAATAAGATTTTATTATTAAAACGGTTTAATAAGCGAGGAGTTATAAAAGGACTCTAAAACTAACTTTAATAATTAAGAAATAGAGGACTTTTTAAGAATAAAGAGTATAATCCTTAAAAAGCTAAGAAACTTTTTTATAAATAACGGTATTAACTTAATAATTAAGGATTATAATTAAATAATAAATAAGATTATTAATACTCTTAATACTTAGTACTTCCCTATTTAACCTTTTAAAAAAATTATAACTTATTATAACTATATTAAATACTTTAATATATTATATTACGATTTTTACTTCCTTTACTTATTACTTTTATAATTAATAAATATTAACGATCTTATTTAATAAGCTAGAGAGATAATAAAGGAGTTTATATAACCCTAACTAGCTTAATTAAAATAATTAAAACTACGACCTTAGCCTTATTATTAATTAACTAACTTACTACTTCTTTAAGAAAAAGAGGAAGAAGAACTAAAAAATAAAGTTATTATTACTTAATAACAAAATCTATCCTATTAAATACTATACTTTAATATAAGTACTTTAAATAATATTATACCTAATACTTACTAATTAATTAACTTTATTAAGCTTTATAATAATAAAAATAAGTATAATAACGAGAAGTATAATATCTTTAATAAAAAACTTCGGATTTTTAAAATACTATACTAACGAATAAGAATTAGTAAATAATACTATTTTAGTACCTTCCTAAATATACTTAAAAAAAGGGTATTAACTTTCTACTTTAACTAACTTAGTAATACCTTTAACTTACTTAGTTTCGATATAATATATTAAAGGACTTAGGAGTACTTCGAACTACTTATAAGTTATTAAAACTACTTTACTAAGCTTTATAACCTCTACTAGTACTCTATAATTTATAAAAACCTAAGTAAATTAAATTAATAAATCTTATAAGTGCTTATTAACTATATTACGATTTTTTATAAAGCACTAACTACGTAAAAATCTATTTTTAATATAAGTAACTAACTCCTTTACTACGTAAGTAATATATTAAAATATAGACTTATTATACTTAACTTAGTACTTATATTTATTAGTATTTATTACTAACTTAATATTTTAATTAATATTATAAAGAGAGAGCGTAACTATAATAAATAATAATAATATTTATAAAATAGTACTTATAATAAAGAAGTCCTCGCTACTTACTAAATTAACTATACTTATAATAGCTCTAATAAAAAGACCCGATTTAATAAGTAAAATTAACGCGGCCGCAATATTACTAATAAAAAGTACTTTATTTATTATAAAGCTAGCTATTAATTAACTAAGTACTTAAAAAAAGAGCGACGTTAAGTATACTAAAAATATAAAAATAATAAAAAAAAATAAGAAATTTATACCGAGCTTATATTTATAGTTCCTTACTTTTTATAAAGGAACCGCCCTTATTAATAATAATAATAATAATACTATAATTTAATACTTTAATAACCTCGACTTTAATTATAAAAATAACTATAAGAATAAAGTTTAAATTTTAATAATATATTTTATAACTATTATTAATAATAAAGCCCTTATAAATATCCTCGCTACTTAAGTAATAGAGCACGGCCTTATTAATACTACCTCTATTAATAAGTTAACTAAGCTTATAGAACTAATAACCTCTTTTTTATTAAATAAGAGGTACTTATTAAGGAACTTCTAAGGTATTATACTTAATACTAGTACTATAGAATTCTTAATTACGGACTACTCTTAACTTCTTATATTATAATAATAATAACCCGAAGTTATTTTTAATATTCTTAAAACTAGTAAAATAAGTATTTAATTTAGTAATAATAAACTTATAAAGTTATTAAAATCTATAGTTATTAGTACCCTATTTAATAATATTATTTTTTATATTTTACTAACTAATACTCCTTTTTTATACTATTTAAAAGATATAAATAAGCTAAGAATATACTTTAATAATATTAATAACTTATTAGTTAAGGGAGATATTATAATACTTATTATTCGTAAATAAGGATACCCTTAGCTTTTATTTTTTAATAATAAAAAAGCTATTATTAATTATTTAATAGAGGGCGAACTATATTACTTATATCGGCGTTTTAGTTACCCTTTAGTTCCTCGTTTTCTAAAGCTACTTTAATAATTAAATAATAATATAAAAATCGTAGCCCTTAAAAAGCTTATAAAGATTTATTAATAATATTAACTTAATACTACTACCCCTAGTTAATTTAAATTTACTTTATAAAATAATTATAATTTTAATTATAAAATCGTAATTAACGTAATATACTTAATAAATTATAAGGGCACTAACTAACTAATACTTTATATTATTAATACTACTACTTCTTTTTAAATCATAAGGTTCCTTATAGATATAATTATAAAGTATATATAAGAAGCTCTTTAGTTATATTAAATCGACGTTTATTTTAGTTTACTAAACTAGATTATTATAAATATTAATAAGAACTTTAACGCCGTAAAGTTTAAGTTTTTTATTAAATTTATATTTATTAAAGTTAAAAAAGTGCTTATTAAAGCTTATAATAATATTAATAAGGCTAAGAAATACTGCGTAGTACTTAAAAAAGTATATAATATTATTTAAAATAAGTACTTATTAATAAGTATAGAGGCTATATTTTAAGCTATAATTAAAATAGTTAACGATATAGTCAGCTTAAATAGCCTCGTCCTTATACTCCTCGTTTTTAGAGCTTTTTTACGTATTTTTAATAAATCTTTATTATTACTAAATATTATTTAATATATAAAAGTAATTAGGAAGGTAATAAGGGAAGTTTATAAACTTTATATTAATAAATAAATAAGCGAAGTATTAGTTACTTAAAATAAACTAAATATTTCTTATATTATTAATTTATTATTATAATTAAATATTAAAGTTTAGTAAGAAAGTAAGGGATAAAAGGGCCTATTTAAGCTCGTTTTAATAAGTAGTACTATTTATATAATAGACTTACTTTATAGCTTAATAAGCTTCTGGGCTACTATAATTAAACCCTAGTACTTAGAAAAGGTTAACCCCGAGTTACTAACTACGGTAATAAAATACGTTAATTACTTACTAATCCCCGTAGTTAACTAACTAACTAATAGTAGTGCTATTATTAATAAGATCTTTAATAAAATTATTATAATAATTAATAATAACCCTTTATTATAAAAAAAGAGGACTAAAAGAATATTAATACGGCGCAGCCGTAGTAATATTTCTATAATTACTATTTATTTTATATTTAAAAAAGAGGTAAACTTTAAACTAATTACTAAACTCCGTAATAAGAGTATTATTACTATACTAAGAGTACTTTTTATAAAATCTATTAATAAGGAGCTTTTAAAACTAGTTAAGAAAGGTATAATTAAATTTATTTAACTCGGCCCTAAATATAAGGATATAAGGATATTTAAGTCTCGATTTATTAATAAAATTAAAAACCTAGGACTTAACCTTATTAAAAAGTCTTATTTAGTTATATAAGAGTATAATAATAAAAGAAAAAAAGAGATCCTTACGTAGTTATTAATAATTTAAAGAACTAGTTAACGTCTAATCCTTGCCCTAGCCCCGACCCTAATTTAAAAAAGCTATATTATTTAATTACGAAATATTATTTAAATATATATATAATTAAGCTAACCTCTTTATTATAAGGTTTTTACTTAATTACTAGCTCAGATCTATTATTTATACCCTAAGGGTACTATTTTATACGTCGTATAGTTATTATATAATCTTATAAAATCTAGTACTTATTAATAAGTAATATATAATAAGTATTATTTAAAAATACTCTAAATAATAATATCTACGTTCGACCTATCCTTATTAATTTTAATAAGAAAAAGCGGATTATTTAGTATTATTAAAATATAAACTAATAATATAATTAAACTATTAAATAAGACCTTTAGTTAAAAAAAAAGACTAAGTTTAAGCGCACTAAGTTACTAACTAAACTAAAATAATAATTATTAATTAATAAGCCGCTTATTTTTAATAGCGGAATTATTTTATTAAAAAGTATTAATATAGTACTTAGGTAAAAGAACTAAAGAAAAAAGTTTAAATAAATTAACCTCTTAGTATTAAATACTAAATAATAATTTATTAAATAGTAAACTTAAGGTACTTATATTATATTAATTTACTAACTAAAAATAGCTTTTAATACGTCGTTTACTACTTAATACTAAGTAAATTTATTATTTATTAATTATACTATACTAAACCGTTATATTAAATAGTAAATAAATTACTTAGACTAAGGGCTTATATTTATATTATTAGATCTAACTATAACTAAACTCTTTATCTTTATAAATAAATTATTTATAAATAACGCTAATTATACTTTATAATTAAGTCATATTATTATTTTTATAAATAAAGAATAGACTAACGAGAGCTTTATAATTAATAGTAATATTATTTATTATAGTTTTATAAAAAGTAAAAGGATTACTTAAAGCGTATTAGTATTAGAAGTTTATAAAATAGTTATAAGTATTAATATTACTTATACTATCTTAACTACCCTAAACCTTATTACTAAATAACTCGACGTTTTAAAAATCCCTACTATAGTTTATATAAATTTATATTTATTATATAAATACCTCGTTAAGCTAAGTATTATAAAAAAAAAGCGCCTTATAATAAATATTATAGTACTTTAATAATTATATAAATACCGCGAGCTCTATAAAATCCGTTAGATTAGTGTTGGATTACGAAGTAGAAAAGGGCCCTATTAGGCAGTTAGGTAGGGGTAGTAGGTAGGCAGTCTGGGCCCGTGTAAACGGACCCTTCTACCTACTTATACCTACAGAGGGATCGCGGGCTCTGCTTACAAACTTCCCCTCTTATATATATATATATATATACGTATAATAGACCTATATTAACTTATTAACCTTATTATAACTAAAAGGTCTAACCTACTTACGTATATACTAATACTAATTAGTAATTAAATTATATATATATTTTTACTATAGGTTAATAAGGATATAATTATAAAAAAGATAGCCTCGACCTACTTCGCTAGCTATTCTAACTTATTAACTTAGTTCTATTTATTTAATTAATAATAAATAGCTTAGTCTATACTACTTTAACTCCTTTTTATTACCGCTAGTTAACGACTAATTAACTAATTAAGGGCTATTAAGAGCGCGCTTTATTACGTACGATCTTTCTTATTAAAGCTATTATTATAAAAAAATTAACTACTTTATTATTATTATTAACCTCGCTTTTATTATTAATATTATTTTTACTAGCTTTATTATAATTACTAATTTCTTTTTAATTAAGCTACTTATAGAGGAATCTATTTTAAATATATTATAGCTTAGCGCTACTTTAAATTAGTAATAAGTAAGAGGAGACTAACTGCTAAGAAATTAATTTAACGATTATTAACGTACTAGTACTTAGTAATAGTAAGACTTTTAGAATTATAAATATATTAATAGCGAAGTATTCCGAGATACTAAGGAAAAGAAAAGATTTTGATAGTAGTAATAGTAGGGATTTATTTTATATTACTAATAAATCTACCTCTTTTTAACCTAACGGAAGCTCCGAGATTAGATTAATAAAACGAGGTATAAAAAGTATTAAAAGAAATTACTAATTAGTAGCTAACGGAATCTTCTATTTATTACTAGAAGTACGGTTATAAAAAGGGCCTTTTTTCTCTTTTTATAACTTTTTATTAACTTTAGTAACTTTCCGTTTATATACCTCGTTAAAAGAGTAGAATTTTCTAATTAGTAATAATAGCCCGCTTACTACTATTAAAAACGATCGCTATAACCGACCTACTACTTATTCTAACCTAACTAACGTTATATTATAATTAAAATACTATAATTATTTTTTATTATATAACTTACCTTATAAATATACTATAGTAACTACTAGCCCTAATAATAAGTAAAAAAGGGCTAATAATTAATTAATATTACTTTATACCTATTTATATTCTTAAATTATAAAACTATACTTAATTCTAACTCGCTAATAGGATTATATTAACTTAACTTAATAGGGCTTATTTAATATTATATTTACTTTTATAAGTAATAAGAAGCTTAATACTTTTATTTTTTTTATAATAAGATCTTATTATTAAAATAGTTTAATAAGTAAGGAGCTATAAAAAGACTTTAAAACCGACTTTAATAACTAAAAAATAGGGGACTTTTTAAAAATAAATAATACGATTCTTAAGAAGCTAAGAGACTTTTTTATAAATAATAGTATTAACTTAATAATTAAGGACCGTAGTTAAATAATAAATAAGATTATTAGTACTCTTAATACTTAGTACTTCCCTATTTAGATCTTTAAAGAGATCGTAGCTTATTATAGCTATACTAAATATTTTAATATATTATACTACGATCCTTACTTTTTTTATTTATTACTCCCGTAATTAATAAATACTAACGATTTTATTTAACGAGCTAAAGAGATAATAAGGGAGTTTACGTAACCCTAGCTAGTTTAATTAAAATAAATAAGACTACGACCTTAGCCTCGTTACTAACTAACTAACTTATTACTTTTTTAAAAAGAAAAAGAAAAAGAACTAAAGAATAAAGTTATTATTATTTAATAATAAAATCTATCCTATTAAATACTATATTTTAATAAAGAAACTAAAGATAATATTATACCTAATACTTACTAATTAATTAACCTCGCTAAGCTTTATAATAATAAGAATAAGTATAGTAATAAGAAGTACGATATTTTTAATAAAAAGCTTTAGATTTTTAAAGTATTATATTAATAAGTAGGAATTAATAAATAATATTATTCTAGTACTTTCCTAAATATACTTAAGGAAAGGGCGTTAACCTTTTACTTTAACTAACTTAGTAATACTTCTAATTTACTTAGCTTTAATATAATATATTAGAGGACCTAGGAGTACTTCGAATTACTTATGAGTTATTAAAACTACTTCGCTAAGCTCTATAAATTTTACTAATACTTTATAATCTATAAAAACTTAAGTAAATTAAATTAATAAATCTTATAAATACTTATTAATTATATTATAATCCTTTATAAAGCGCTAGCTATATAGGGATCTATTTTTAATATAAGTAACTAACTCCTTTATTACGTAAGTAGTATATTAAAATATAAACTTACTATACTTAACTTAGTATTTACGTTTATTAATATTTATTACTAGCTTAGTACTTTAATTAATATTATAAAAAGAGAGTATAATTATAATAAGTAATAGTAATATTTTTAAAATAGTACTTATAATAAAAAGGTCCCTACTACTTACTAAACTAATTATACTTATAATAGCTTTAATAAAAATACTTAGTTTAATAAGCGGAATTAATATAGCCGCAGTACTATTAATAAAGAATACTTCGTTTATTATAAAACCGGCTATTAGTTAACTAAATACTTAAAAAAAGAGCGATATTAAGTATATTAAAAATATAAAAATAATAATAAAAAGAATAAGAGATTTATACCGAGCTTATATTTATAATTCCTCGCTTTTTATAAAAAAACTACCCCTATTAACGATAATAACGATAATAATATTATAATTTAATACTTTAATAACCTCGATTTTAACTATAAAAATAACTACGAGGACGAAGTCTAAATCTTAATAATATACTTTATAACTACTACTAGTAATAGAGCTCTTATAAATATCCTTACTACTTAAGTAATAGAGCATAGCCTTATTAATACTACTTTTATTAATAAGTTAACTAAGCTTATAGAACTAATAACCTCTTTTTTATTAAATAGGAAGTACTTATTAAAAGACTTTTAAAGTATTATATTTAATACTAATATTATAAAATTCTTAACTACGGGCTACCCTTAACTCCTCGTATTATAATAATAATAACTTAAAATTACTTTTAATACTTTTAAAACTAATAAAATAAGTATTTAGTTTAGTAATAGTAAACCTATAAAGTTATTAAGATTTATAATTATTAATACCCTATTTAATAATATTACTTTTTACGTTTTACTAATTAATACTCCTTTTTTATACTACCTAAGGGATATAAATAAGCTAAGAATATACTTTAATAATATTAATAACTTATTAATTAAGGGAGACGTTATAGTACTTATTATTTATAAATAAGGATACCCTTAGCTTTTACTCCTTAATAATAAAAAAGTTATTACTAATTACTTAATAAAGGGCGAATTACGCTACTTATATTAGTATTTTAATTACCCTTTAGTCCCTTATTTCTTAAAACTACTTTAGTAATTTAGTAATAATATAGAAATCGTAGCCCTTAAGAAGCTTATAAAAGTTTATTAATAATACTAATTTAATAATACTACTCCTAGCTAATTTAAATTCACTTTATAAAATAATTACGATTTTAATTATAAAATTATAATTAACGTAATATACTTAATAAACTATAAGGGTATTAACTAACTAATATTTTACGTTATTAATACTACTACTTTTTTTTAAGTAGTAAGGTTTTTTATAAATATAATTATAAAGTATATATAAGAAGCTCTTTAGCTATATTAGATCGACGTTTATTTTAGTTTACTAGACTAGATTATTATAAATATTAATAAGAACTTTAGTACTATAGAGTTTAAGTTTTTTATTAGATTCATATTTATTAAAATTAAGGAAGTACCTATCGAAGCTTATAATAGTATTAATAAGGTTAAGAAATACTGCGTAGTATTTAAAAAAATATATAATATTATTTAAAGTAAGTACTTATTAATAAGCGCAAAGGCTATACTTTAAGTTATAATTAAAGTAATTAATAATATAGTTAGCTTAAATAGCCTCGTTCTTATACTTTTTATTTTCAGAGCTTTTTTACGTATTTCTAACGACTCTTTACTATTACTAAATATTACTTAACGTATAGAGGTAATTAAAAAGGTAATAAGGGAAGTTCGTAGACTTTATATTAATAAGTAAGTAAGTAAGGTATTAGCTACTTAAAATAGACTAAATATCTCTTATATTATTAATTTATTACTATAATTAGATATTAAAGTTTAGTAAGAAAGTAAAGGATAGAAAGGCCTATTTAAGCTCGTTTTAATAAGTAGTATTACTTACGTAATAAACTTATTTTATAGCTTAATAAGCTTCTAGGTTATTATAGTTAAACCCTAGTTATTAATATATACGTAGGTAGGTTAGACCTTTTAGTCGTAACGAGGTTAATAAGTCAGTATAGGTCTATTGCGCATATATATTAGAGGGGAAGTTCGTAAGCAGAGCCCGCGATCCCTCTATAAGTATAAATAAGTAAAAAGGTCCGTCTATACAGGCCCAGACTACCTACTTACTACCCCTACCTAACTACCTAATAAGGCCCTTTTTTACTTCGTAATCTAATATTAATAATCTTTTATTTTTATAATAAAAAAAGGTAAAATAGGGGCTAGGTCCCCTACTAATAAGAACTAGTAGTAGAATCCGTTATTAATCCCTTATTTAAAAGTATTTAAAGCTATATATTAAAATTTTAATATAGCTTTTACTATAATTATTTATATAGAAATTTTTTATTATCCCTTTTTTTTAATTACTTCCTAATCCTTTAATATATATAATCTATATATCTAAACTCCTTAGAAATTATTAAATTTAGTATAGTTAAAAAAGAGTTTTTTATTAGTCTAATTATGCCCTAAATACGTACGTTTCTCTCTAAACTAAAGCCCGAGAAGTATATACGTTCGCTAAACGACTTACTACTTATAGTATATTACTATTTTAACTACGTATTACCTACTCTTCTATTTTAACTATAATAATTCCTTTATTAATAAATCGCTTAAAGGACTTATTTAGTATACTCTTTATAAACCTATTAGCTAGGTTATTATTATTACTAATTTAATAAATCTCGCAGAGCTCGCGGCGTTTATATAATTATTAGAGTATTATAATATTTATTATAAAACGCTTTTCTTTTATAATACCCAGCTTAACGAGGTATTTATATAATAAGTATAAATTTATATAAACTAGTATAGGGTTCTTTAGAACGTTAAGTTATTTAATAATAAAGTCTAGGGTAGTTAAAATAATATAAGTAACGTTAATACCTACGACTATTCCGTAAACCTCTAATATTAATATGCTCTAAGTAATCTTTTTATTTTTTATAGAGCTATAGTAAATAATATTATTATTAATTATAAAGCTCTTATTAGTCTATTTTTTATTTATAAAAATAATAATATAACCTAGCTATAAAGTATAATTAGCGTTATTTATAAATAATTTATTTATAAAAATAAAGAGTTTAGTTATAGTTAGATCTAATAATACGAATATAAGCCCTCGGTCTAAGTAATCTATTTATTATTTAATATAATAGTTTAGTATAACGTAGTTAATAAATAATAGATTTACTTAGTATTAAGTAGTAAACGACGTATTAAAAGCTACTTTTAGTTAGTAAATTAATATAATATAAATACCTTAGGCTCGCTATTTAACGAATTATTATTTAGCGTTTAATACCGAGGGGTTAACTTACTTAAGCTTCTTCCCTTAGTTCTTCTATCTAAGTACTATATTACTACTTTTTAATAAAATAATTCTATTATTAAAAATAAGTAGCTCGTTAGTTAATAATTATTATTTTAATTTAATTAGTAGCTTAGTATACTTAAGCTCGGTCTCTTCTTTTTAACTAAAAGTCTTATTTAATAATCTAATTATATTATCGGTTTATATTCTAATAATACTAAATAATTTACTTTCTTTTATTAAGATTAGTAAGTATAGGTCGAACGTAGATATTATTATTTAGAGTATTTTTAAATAATACTTATTATATATTACTTATTAATAAGTACTAGATTTTATAAAACTATATAGTAGTTATACGACGTATAGAATAGTACTCTTAGGGTATAAGTAATAGATCTAGGCTAGTAATTAAGTAAAAACCTTATAATAAAGAGGTTAGTTTAATTATATATATACTTAAGTAATATTTCGTAACTAAACGACGTAGCTTTTTTAAATTAGGGTCGGGGCTAGGGTAAGGATTAGATATTAACTAGTTCTTTAAATTATTAATAACTATATAAGGATCTCCTTTTTAACCTCGTTATTATACCCTTATATAACTAAATAAGACTTTTTAATAGGGTTAAGTCCTAGGTTCTTTATCTTATTAATAAATCAGGACTTAAATATTTTTATATCCTTATATTTAGGGCTAAGTTAAACGAATTTAATTATACCTCTCTTAATTAGTCCTAAAAGCTCTTTACTAGTAGATTTTATAAAAAGTACCCCTAGTATAGTAATAATACCCTTATTATAGAGTTTAATAACTAACTTAAAGTTTACTTCCTCTTTAAATATAAAGTAAGTAGTAATTATAGAAGTATTACTATAGCCGCACTATATTAACGTTTTTTTAATCCTCCTCTTTTATAATAAAGGGTCGTTATTAACTATTATAACGATCTTATTAAAGATCTTATTAATAATAGCGCCGCTATTAATTAGCTAGTTAACTACGAGGATTAGTAAGTAGTTAACGTACTCTATTATTATAACTAATAACTCGGGGTCGACCTCCTCTAAGTACTAGGGTTTAATTATAGTAGCCCGGAAGCTTATTAAGCTATAAAGTAAGTTTATTATATAAATAGTACTATTTATTAAAATAAGCTTAAATAGGCCCTTCTATCCCTTACCTTCTTACTAAACTTTAATATTTAATTATAATAATAGATTAATAGTATAAGAGATATTTAGTTTATTTTAAGTAGCTAGTGCCTCGTTTACTTATTTACTAATATAAAGTCTATAGACTTCCCTTATTACTTTTTTAATTACCTCTACTTATTAAGTAATATTTAGTAACGGTAGAGACTTATTAAAAGTATATAAAAAAGCTCTAAAAATAAGGAGTATTAGAACGAGGCTATTTAGGCTAACTATATCGTTAACTACTTTAATTACGGCCTAAAGTATAGCCTCTATGCTTATTAATAAGTATTTATTTTAAATAATATCGTATACCCTTTTAAGTACTACGTAATATCTCTTAGCTTTACTAATACTATTATAAGCTTCGATAAGTACTTCTTTAACTTTAATAAATATAAATTTAGTAAAAAACTTAAACTCTATAGTACTAAAGTTCTTATTAGTATTTATAATAATTTAGTTTAGTAAACTGAGGTAAACGTTAATTTAATATAGCTAAAGAGCTTCTTATATATACTTCGTAGTTATATTTATAAAGAACTTTACTACTTAAAAAGAAGTAGTAGTATTAATAACGTAAAGTATTAGTTAGTTAGTGCCCTTATAGTCTATTAAGTATATTATATTAATTACGATTTTATAATTAAAATCGTAATTATTTCGTAAAGTAAATTTAAATCGGCTAGGGGTAGTACTATTAAGTTAGTATTATTAGTAAACTTTTATAAATTTCTTAAGGGCTATAATTTTTATATCGTTACTAAATTACTAAAGTAGTTTTAAGAAATAAGGAACTAAAGGGTAGCTAAAGTACCGATATAAATAGCATAATTCGCTTTTTATTAAGTAATTAATAATAGCTTTTTTATTATTAAAAAATAAAAACTAAGGGTATCCCTATTTATAAATAATAAGTACTAAAACGTCTCCCTTAATTAATAAGTTATTAATATTATTAAAGTATACTCTTAGCTTATTTATATCCCTTAGGTAGTATAAGAAAGGAGTATTAGTTAATAAAACGTAAAAAGTAATATTATTAAATAAGGTACTAACGATTATAAATCCTAACGACCTTATAGGTTTATTATTACTAAATCGAATACTTACTTTACTAGCTCTAGAAGTATTAAAAATAACTTTAAGTTATTATTATTATAATATAAAAAGTTAAGGGTAGCCCATAATTAAGAATTTTATAGTATTAGTATTAAGTATAATATTTTAAAAATCCCCTAATAAGTACTTTTTATTTAGTAAAAAAGAGGTCGCTAGTTCTATAAGCTTAGTTAACTTATTAATAAAAGTAGTATTAATAAGGCTATATTCTATTACTTAAGTAGTAAGGATATTTATAAGGGCTCTACTACTAGTAATAGTTATAAAGTATATTATTAAAATCTAGACTTTATCCTCGTAGTTATCCTTATAATTAAAATTAAAGTTATTAAAATATTAGATTATAATATTATTATCGTCGTTATTATTAATAAGGGCGGTTCTTTTATAAAAGGTAAAGAACTATAAGTATAAGCTTAGTATAAATCTTTTATTTCTTTTTTTATTATTTTTATACTTTTAGTATACTTAACGTCGCTCTTTTTTTAAGTACTTAGTTAACTAATAGCTAGTTTTATAATAAACGAAGTACTTTTTATTAGTAATACTGCGGCTATGTTAATTTTACTTATTAAATCGGGTCTTTTTACTAAAGCTATTATAAGTACGGTCGGTTTAGTAAGTAGTAGGGACCTTTTTATTATAAATACTATCCTAAAGATATTATTACTATTTATTACGGTTACGCTCTCTTTTTATAATATTAATTAAAGTACTAAGCTAGTAGTAAATACTAGTAAACGTAAGTACTAGGTTAAGTATAATAAGTTTATATTTTAGTATACTATTTATATAGTAAAGGAGCTAGTTATTTATATTAAAAATAGATCCTTATATAGTTAGCGCTTTATAAAGAATTATAATATAGTTAATAAGTACTTATAAGATTTATTAATTTAACTTACTTAGGTTCTTATAGACTATAGAGTATTAGTAGAGGTTATAGAGCTTAGTAAAGTAATTTTAATAACTTATAAGTAGTTTAAAATACTTTTAAGTCTTTTAGTATATTACGTCGAAACTAAGCGGGTTAGAGGTATTACTAAGTTAGTTAAAGTAAAAGGTTAATACCCTTCCCTTAAGTATATTTAAAAAGGTACTAGAATAGTATTATTTATTAATTCCTACTTATTAGCATAGTACTTTAAAAATCCGAAGCTTCTTACTAAAGATATTATATTTTTTATTATTATACTTATTTTTATTATTATAGAGCTTAGCGAGGTTAATTAATTAGCGAGTATTAGGTATAATATCGTTTTTAGTTTTTTTATCGAAGTATAGTATCTAACGGGATAGATTTTATTATTAAGTAATAATAACTTTATTTTTTAATTCTTCCTCCTCTTTTTTTTAGAGAGGTAGTAGGTTAGTTAGTTAGTAATAAGGCTAAGGTTATAGCCTTATTTATTTTAATTAAACTAGCTAGGGTTACGTAAACTCCCTTACTATCTCTCTAGCTTATTAAATAAAATCGTTAGTATTTATTAATTACGAGAGTAATAAATAGAAGAAGTAAGGATCGTAGTATAATATATTAAAATATTTAGTATAGCTATAATAAGCTACGATTTCCTTAGAGGTCTAAGTAAAGAAGTATTAAGTATTAAGGGTATTAATAATCTTATTTACTATTTAACTACGGTCCCTAATTATTAAATTAATACTATTATTTATAAAAAAGTCTCTTAACTTCTTAAGAATTATACTATTTATTCTTAAGAAGTCCCCTACTTCTTAGTTATTAAAGTCGGTTTTAAAGTCCTTTTATAACTCTTTACTTATTAAACCGTCTCAATAGTAGGATTTTATTATAAAAAAGACGAAGGTATTAAGCTTCTTATTACTTATAAAGGTAAGTATAATATTAAATAAGCCTTATTAAGTTAGGTTAACGTAGTCCTATTAGCGAGTTAGAATTAAGTATAGTTCTATAATTTAAGAATATAAATAAGTTTAAAATAATATTAGCTAATCGTTAGCCCCTTCTTACTTATTACTAAGGCCGGTAGTTATTATAATATATCCATAAGGTAAGTTATATAATAAAGAATAATCGTAATATTTTAATCGTAATATAACGTTAGTTAAGTTAGAATAAGTAGTAGGTTAGTTATAGTAATCGTTTTAATAGTAATAAGCGGGCTACTATTACTAATTAGAAAATTCTACTCTTTTAACGAGGTATATAAATAGAAAGTTACTAAAGTTAGCAGAAGGTTATAAAAAGAGAAAAAAGGCCCTTTTTATAATTATACTTCTAGTAGCTAATAAAGGATTCTATTAGCTACTAATTAGTAATTTCTTTTAGCACTTTTCGTACCTCGTTTTACTAATCTAATCTCGGAGCTTTTATTAAGTTAAAAAGAGGTGGATTTATTAGTAGTATAAAATAGATCCCTATTACTATTACTATTAAGATCTTTTCTTTTCCTTAGTATTTTAAAATACTTTGCTATTTACGAGGAATACTTCACTATTAACGTATTTATAATTCTAAAGGTCTTATTATTACTAAGTATTAGTATATTAGTAATTATTAAATTAATCTCTTAGTAGTTAATCTCTTCTTATTTATTACTAATTTAAAGTAGCGCTTAGCTATAATATATTTAAAATAAATTCCTTTACGAGTAGCTTAATTAAAAAGAAGTTAATAATTATAATAAGGCTAGCGGAGATAATATTAATAGTAGAGGCGAGGTTAATAATAATAAAGTAGTTAATCTTTTTATAATAGTAGCCTTAGTAAAAAAGATCGTATATAATAGAGCGCGCTTTTAACGGCCCTCGATTAGTTAATTAGTTATTAGCTAATAATAATAGAAAAGAGTTAAGGTAATATAAACTAGGCTATTTATTATTAATTAAATAAATAGAACTAAGTTAATAAGTCGGAATAGTTAGTAAAGTAAGTTAAAGCTATTTTTTTTATAATTATATCCTTATTAACTTATAATAAAAATATATATATAATTTAATTATTAATTAGTATTAGTATATATATAGGTAGGTTAGACCTTTTGGTTATAACGAGGTTAATAAGTTAGTATAGGTTTATTATATATATATATAAGAGGGGAAGTTCGTAAGTAGAGCCCGCGATCCCTCTGTAGGTATAAGTAGGTAGAAGGGTCCGTCTGCACGGGCCTAGACTGCCTACCTACTACCCCTACCTAACTGCCTAATAGGGCCCTTTTCTGCCTCGTAATCCAACACTAGTACTTAGAGGAGGTCGACCCCGAGCTATTAGCTATAGTAATAAAACACGTTAACCGCTTACTAATCCCTATAATTAATTAGCTAATTAATAATAGTGTTATTATTAATAAGATCTTTAATAAAATCGTTATAATAATTAATAATAACCCTCTATTATAAAGGAGGAGGATTAGAAAAACGTTAATATAATATAGCTATAATAATACTTCTATAACTATTATTTATTTTATATTTAAAAAAGAGGTAAACTTTAAACTAGTTATTAAACTTTATAATAAGGGTATTATTATTATACTAGGAGTACTTTTTATAAAATTTATTAATAAGGAGCTTTTAAAACTAGTTAAGAGAGGTATAATTAAGTTTATTTAACTCGGCCCTAAATATAGGGATATAAGGATATTTAAATCTTAATTTATTAATAAAATTCAGAACTTAGGACTTAACCTTATTAAAAAGTCTTATTTAGTTATATAAGAATATAATAACGAGGAGAAAAAGGAGATCCTTATATAAGTATTAATAATTTAAAAAACTAATTAATATCTAATTTTCGCCCTAGCCCCGACCCTAATCCGGGAAGGGTACGTTATCTAATTACGAAATATTACCTAAGTATATATATAATTAAGTTAACCTCTTTATTATAAAGTTTTTACTTAATTACTAGCTCGGATCTATTATTTATACCCTAAGGGTACTATTTTATATATTATATAACTATTATATAGTCTTATAAAATCTAGTACTTATTAATAAGTAATATATAATAAGTATTATTTAAAGATACTCTAGATAATAATATCTACGTTCGACTTATACTTACTAATTTTAATAAAAAAAAGCGGATTATTTAGTATTATTAAAATATAGACTAATAATATAATTAGATTATTAAATAAAACTTTTAGTTAAAAAGAAAAGACTAAGCTTAAGTATATTAAACTACTAGCTAAACTAAAATAGTAATTATTAACTAACGAGCTACTTATCTTTAATAGCAGAATTATCTTATTAAAAAGTAATAATATAGTACTTAAATAAAAGAATTAAAAGAAGAAGCTTAAGTAAGTTAACCCCTTAGTATTAAATACTAAATAATAATTCGTTAAGTAGCGAGCCTAAAGTACTTATATTATATTAATTTATTAACTAGAAATAGCTTTTAATATATTGTTTATTACTTAATACTAAGTAGATTTATTATTTACTAACTACGCTATACTAAACTATTATATTAAGTAGTAAATAGATTACTTAGACCGAGGGCTTATATTCGTACTATTAGATCTAATTATAGCTAAACTTTTCGTTTTTATAAATAGGTTATTTATAAATAACGCTAATTATACTTTATAACTAAGTTATATTATTATCCTTATAAATAAAAAATAGACTAACGAGAGCTTTATAATTAATAATAATATTATTTACTATAGCTTTATAAAAAGTAAAAAGATTACTTAGAGCGTATTAATATTAAAAGTCTATAGTATAGTTATAAGTATTAACGTTATTTATATTATCTTAACTACCCTAGACCTTATTACTAAATAACTCGACGTTTTAAAAATCCTTATAATAGTTTATATAAATTTATATTTATTATATAAATACCTTATTAAACTAAGTACTATAAAAAGAAAGCGCCTTATAATAAATATTATAATACTCTAATAATTATATAAATACTACGAGCTCTACGAGATTTATTAAATTAATAATAATAATAACCTAGCTAATAGGTTTATAAAAAGTATATTAAATAAGTCCCTTAAGCGATTTATTAATAAAAGAATTATTATAATTAAGATAAAAGGGTAGGTAATACGTAATTAAAATAGTAATATATTATAAATAATAAGTCGTTTAGTAAACGTATATACTTCTTGGGCTTTAGTTTAGAGAGAAACGTACGTATTTAGGGCGTAATTAGATTAATAAAAAGCTCTTTTTTAATTACGTTAAATTTAATAATTTCTAAAGAGTTTAGATATATAAATTATATATATTAAAGGATTAAGAAGTAATTAGAAGAAGGGGATAATAAAATTTTTATACGAATAATTATAATAGAAGCTATATTAAAATTTTAATATACGGCTTTAGGTATTTCTAAATAGGGAATTAATAGCGGATTTTATTATTAGTTCTCGCTAGCGGGGGACTTAGCCCCTATTTTACCCTTTTTTATTATAAAAATAGAAAACTACTAATATTAAATTACGAGGTAGAAAAGGGCCTTATTAGGTAGTTAGGTAGGGGTAGTAAGTAGGTAGTCTAGACCCGTGTAGACGGACCCTTCTACTTACCTATACCCACAGAGGGATCGTAGGCTCTGCCCACAAACTTCCCCTCTTATATACATATACACACACGCACAATAGACCTATACTGACCTATTGACCTCGTCGCGACCGAAAGGTCTGACCTGCCTACGTGTATACTAACAATTAGTAATAATAATAACCTAGCTAATAGGTTTATAAAAAGTATACTAAATAAGTCCCTCGAGCGATTTATTAATAAAGGAATTATTATAATTAAAATAAAAAGGTAAGTAATACGTAATTAAAATAGTAGTATATTATAAGTAGTAAGTTATTTAGCGAACGTATATACCTCTTAGGCTTTAACTTAGAAAAAAATATATATATTTAGGGTATAGTTAGATTAATAAAAAGCTTTTTTTTAATTATACTAAATTTAACGATTTTTAAGGAGTTTAGATATATAGATTATATATATTAAAAAATTAAAAAGTAATTAGAAGAAGGGGATAATAAAATTTTTATATAAATAATTATAGTAGAAGCTATACTAAAATTTTAGTATATAGCTTTAGGTACTTCTGAATAGGGGATTAATAGCGGATTCTATTACTAATTTTTATTAGTAGGGGGCCTAGCCCCTATTCTACCCTTTTTTATTATAAAAATAGAAGACTATTAATATTAAATTACGAAGTAAAAAAGGGGCCTTATTAAGTAATTAGGTAGGGGTAGTAGGTAGGTAGTCTAGGCCCGTATAAATAGACCCTTTTACCTACTTATACCTATAGAGGGATCGCGGGCTCTACCTACGAACTTCCCCTCCTACACACGCGCAATAGACCTATACTGACCTATTAACCTAGTTGCGACCGAAAGGTCTGACTTGCCTACGTGTATACCAACACCCTGGTTAAAATCTTCTGATAGTTTGATCAAGGAGAGACAACCCGACTGCGTGGTCAGAGATGGGAATGAGGATTGTACTGCACGAGAGCTATGGCTCAGCTTCTACACGGACTTCAGAGCTCGTAGATCTGTGAGTATACTCGACTCAATTCAACTACTGCGACGTGATTTGCTGACATGCCTAAAGCAAGTTTGCGGTATCAACACCTGATCCAACCTGTCAAGCAGTGGGAACTTGAACGAATCTTGAGTTGAAGAACGACGGATACCCAACACAGAATATGCAGTAAATCCAAGAGCTAGGTTTTGAAGTTTCTTTCCACGCATGGAGCGTGGTGATCGAATGAAAGCCACAATTTGGCCTGAACATGACTGTCCCTGGATGCAACGAGGCTTCCATCCTACCTCTCTCATGCAAGAAGACTGCCATAGACCTCGGGGGTGAGAAATCGTGGCATTAAAAGAGCCATTGTCAAGACCGCAGGCATTTGTCTTATCGAAGGCGCACTAAAAACAGTTAAACCCCCCTTGAAATCGATTGCCAGCCTCAAAATATCTATCCCCGACACTAGGCTACGGCTGACCTGGTCTGTGATGTATACTACCACACATACATCGATATGCAGGGGACTAATGTCACTCGACTGTCAAATCTAATTGGTGTGGCGTTGAGCCTATGATTGTGGCGGTAGGCTGAATGTAGGAACATGGAAGGGTAATTCAGAATTGACAATAGGTGGTAAGAGGGTTTTCCAAGTCGCACTCCATATAAATCGGCTCTTCCACAGGTGAAATTCTTGAGTAATCTCCAAAGAACACAACCATACGTCGATTCTTTCTTCAAATGATGAGACTTCTGAGCATCGCAGGCGCAGTACTTCTACTGCTACTGAGGGCGGTTCCAATCGTGTACGCGCAGTCAGCATCGTCTTGTACCGCAGTTCCTGCCGTTGCCTCATGCGTATCCTCAATCACATCACTCATCAGCCGCACAGCATCCGTGTCAAATTTTTGTTCTTCGGTCTTGGATTGCCCTCTGCCGACAACCACGACTTTGGTCGGCACCGTCTCAACGACGACAACCAAAACGCAGACGTCTACGTACACTCTTGAAGAAATAGTAGGTATCATGGACTCTAAGGTTGTATATTAAATTGACGCATGTTTGTGATTGATAGGGCACTGAAACAACTACGACATCCACGTTCTCCTACACAGTATGCACTGTCATTTTCCCCATTGCTCAATCAAGAACCTCAAGAAGCTTACACGAGTTCCTTGTCACAGGAGTCAACCTATAGTTACATAGCAACTGAGACCGTGAGGCCAACATGGACAGTCGAGTAGGCCATATAGATGACAATGAGGTGTGTGCTTTTGACTGACTGCTGTAGGCGATTCGAAGTCACAACGGCAAAGCCGAAGCAACGGCGAGAGGCCATGAATCACCTTGAAGTCAGAGCAGTCACTTCGGTGTGCTCGTTAGCAGTTCAGAAGAGCGCATGCTCGTGTCTGTACACATGTCCAGGGCCAGTCATCAAGGATAGTCGCAAAACCATCAAGAGTATTGAGACTGAGATCTCATGGGTCGTAGGTTCCTTATGCCGGCAATCCTCCCTGAGGCCTGTTGACAAGATCAGCGTTGACGAGAGTCTGATCACTAGGTAACAACTTCGTTCATTACGTACACCAATATCGAATACTATCCGATCATTACAGCCGAAGTCTCACTTCTGACTAGCACTGTCACAGTAAGTCGCGAATCACTGAATCTTCGGCGTTGTCGCCTTATGATCGTCTGTGACATTGACTTCGGGATATTTCAGCAAGCGGAAATTGCGACCCATACGCGAAATATCAAATGCACCCCTTCGGCCAGCGACCCGTCTTTCTACCTCCTAGCAACCGTTGCGCCGGCCCCAACACCGGTCCCAGTGTACAACGACAAATACGTGCTCGCGAACCCGCAGTTCGAATTGTTCACAGAGAATGGCGTCTTGTTCGAGCCGCAGTATACCCCGGACAAGGGCACCGCCAGCGTCTTCATCCTCGATAGCAAAGGCCGCATCGTCACGCAAACATCCTACGGCGATCACTTCTTCGCCAGCGATGACTATAATGACTTCGAGCTGATGCACATCCTGCCCCGTGGATGGATCCAGGCGCGCAGAGGTCACAATGGCGAGGATGCCGGATTCGACTATGTCTATTGCACGATGCAGCCTCCGTCGGGGCGATATGTTGGTGGATTCAAGGAGTTGGCATGCACGCAGGGGTACTTCAATGCGACGGTCTTGCAGTATTGTCCGTTATATGACGAGTATTTCCACACAGGAACGGTGCTTGGGGCGGAGTACAGTGCTACAACTCCTGATTGCCTGCTGGTGACATACTTGGTGGTTCCCGTCTGCTGAGAACAATTGGGTGCTTCGGCATTGATTTTGTGGGGTGGGTTGGAAGGCCCGGAATTACGGGTCTGGTTACCAAAGCCGCCAGGCTCCACCTCGCCGAAGTGGCCTTCGGGAGCCGGCGCCGGGAATCTGAGGTGTTATGCGTCTCGCTTGAGAGCTGCTTCCGCCAGGATCCATGTATGCGTTGTTTCGTACGCCATTAAACTCATTCCATCGGACTTGTCCATCAGTTTGCGAACTCCTTCTCATTTGAATGAAGGTTGTCTGGCTCCTGCCAGTTGGGCGACTGACTCGCAGGAACAGGATGCGTCGGGCCGGAGCGGGAAAGTCCTCCATGTTCGTCCTTTCTCCATGTCTGAGACATTCTGTTCGTCCCTGCATCAATTCCGTGTTGATTCTATATGTCGGACAATTTCGAGAGCCCAATTTAGAAACGGAAGGTACGATCAAACGCGAACACGTGACGTCATACCGTACACAGAAGGCAGGGACCCCAAGTAAGGTAGCTACGTCATTCAACGTTCCCCAGTTGTTCTTGACAATCACCTCGCAGCGGATGTAGCTGCAGCACAACCAATCCAGCCTCAACTGTCATTTTTGTTGAGTGCGGCACTTCATGATACCTTCTCCCTCATACTACACACCTCAAAATATCTCCTGCGAGACCGTAAACCACAGGAAGCAAGCTACCAAGCTATCGCTTCTCCATTCCTACCACCGATCACCGCAAAATCAACGTCTCTGTCGCTCGACACCAAGCACCCACCACAATCACCATGGCAGAAATCGCAGCAGGCGCTGTCGTAGCTGAGCAGGTCGTTTCCACTGGCATCGAGGCTGGAGCGGCCGTCGCTGTGGCACGCCCAACCCAGCCTCTGAAGGTGTCACTGTCCCAGGTCGCCACCACCCAGTCCCCCGCTTTCGACACGTCGTAAGTCAGATCCCTGTCTTCCAAGGGGGTTGACTCTAACACTTGAACAGCGCTCTTGCACGTTCCCACCATTCAGTCACCGTCGTCAACCACAAGGCATGCATCTTCGGCGGCGAGACAGCAGAGGGCGAGCTAGCTTCTACTGACTTCCATGTCCTCTCCTTGCCGGCCATGACCAAGGGTGAGCCAGTTGCAGCCTATGCTTGCTATCCGGCATTCGCAATGCAGGATGCAGAGACCGGCAAGACCTACGTCCCTTCCCCGCGTTCAAGACATGCGGCGGCAGCCCGCGGCCAGTTCGTGATCGTCAATGGCGGTGCTGATGCCAGTGGAAAGCCCATCGACGAGACGTGTCTCTGGCTATGGGACTCTGAGAGTTTGAAGTGGACCAAGATCCAAGGAGCAAGCCAGATTGGCAAGACCATCACCCCGAGATTCGACCACCACATCTTTGTCGAGCAGACCCAGGACTTCCTGGTTCTTCACGGAGGACGGACTGCACCAGGACAGGAGGCATCTACCGAGACGTGGATGTACAACTTTGACACTCTCGCCTGGACAGCGTTGCCGCCTTCTCCTCAGCCTCCTCTCGCGGCCGCCTTCGTGGATAATGTTCTTTATACCATCGGGGCTGACTCTAACATGAGCGGTGCTATCCACTACATGGACCTCAAGTCAAACGCCGAGGACCGCGAGAAGCCCGACGCTCTTCAATGGAAGACCATCAACTTCCCTACCAACCCACTCACTCCGGGTCCCCGCCCACGCGAAGGCGGCGCACTCGTGCCAGTAGACACTGGTCTTGGCAGACACTACCTCGTCTATATGTTTGGCACGAACAGCACTTCAGCCGAAAAGGACTTCTACACTGATATTTGGGCCCTTCAGCTCCCCACTCACGGCTTCAGTGCGGCCGCTGTGAAGGATGCGATCCGTGACAAGCTGCCTCGTGTTGATTCTGGCGAGTTCAGCTGGGCAGAGGTGGAGCTCATTCCGACAGAGGAAGTCAAGACGGAGGGAAAGGCGCATCCCGGACCACGTGGATACTTTGGCGCAGACGCAGCGGATGGAAAGAGTCTCGTCTTCTGGGGCGGCGTCAGTGCGCTGGGCAAGGAGGGCGATGGATGGCTGCTTCAGGTCCAGTGAGCAGTGCCTGATTAATAAATGTGTGGAGGACATAGGAAACAAGATTCCCCAAAAGTGTATTAACGCCTTAAGGTAGTCAGGGACGAACAAAAGAAACAAAACACCTTCATGTTAGGCAAGCTCCTATATACGCGACCCCTTTGATAGCGAGGGACACGCCTGTAAGGACTATGGTCAGCCGGCCTTGTCAAGTCAACCAAAGTCTCATTTTTGCGTGGCTTTGCAAGTTTCTCTCAAGACTACAACAATCCTTGCCGGCAAAGGGGGTATTCTGGACAGGGGCCTATTCTGCTACTTCATGGGAGTTGTGCCCTTAAGGGGCCAGTCTGCTGGTTTAGTAGCCCTTCGTGTCGCCAGTTGTCCCTACGTATGCCAAAGTTCCCCTCCTTCTCTCTTCTATCGCCAGTGATGGGCTTCCTCTAGTCTTTGAGATCTCTGTTGGAATCGCTGCTCTATCCAAGAAAGACCGCTCTGCAAGCATAACAGGCTAAGATAGAAGAGGTAGGGGCGCACTTGCCGTCAGGTCACCATGAACATTGCATTGTGTACACGAAGTGGTATCTACCCGGGGGGGCTACTGCCCAATTAAACAATATCTAGCAAGTAGGAAGGACGAATTCTGCCGTGCGAACTTTCCCTTCTTCATAGGAAGGTCAGGCCTGGCTTCCGACCTCTCTCGTTTCTGTCTTCTACTGAGTTATCTTCAGGGCGACGCTTGACCATGCATCTTCCATCTACATCAACTCCATGCATCTGTCTCAAATCAACACATTACAAGCATTGCAGTACGACGAACCCACTACAAAAGACTCGCCCTTCTCCATCACTATGGGTGCCATCTTCAGCCGCCAGCCGCGCAACCGCCAGCCGCGCAAGATCACGACAGAAAACGCCACCAAAGATGTTCATTCCGATATCTTGTTCACCTATCTATCAGATTCAGGACAGACGGATCTTTCGAAAGTAGAATGGGAGGCTATACTGTATATCAAAACCAAGGATCTCAAGCAAGTCCTGCAAAAAGGCCTCATCATCTCGGAAGACAACGTTCAACCCCAATCCGGTTGTATCACGTTCAAAAAGTGTCCCGGTATTCTTCGAATCAATGACTGGGTCCATACCCGTCGGTACATTTTGTCTGGCAAATCGTGTGGCGGATGGACGGCGCATCTCGCGGTTGGGGCGCGCGAAATCGGTCCGCTTGCGAAATTTCGAATGGCCGATCTCATTGGCCATGCGGATATGGGTGAAGCTATCAATGAGGAGTTACAATTGGTGTATTGCTATGATGCTCAACTTGGGGTGTCTGTCTTTACATGGAGTACGGATGAGGGCTCTGAGCCATGGTGGCCTATGCTGGTTACTATTCTCCCGCGGAAGACAGAGGTTTTGGCGTCAGGGGATGACGTGAAGGGCAATGCTGCTGGTATCGGTGAGCCGGTAACTGCATCTGGTGGAAAGACCAAGAAGGGCTAGATGCACGCTGACTCCTGCGAGGACTTAAAGAGCTAGATCACGGAAGTAATGCATGACTACGATGATGTTGAGATAAGGTCGGAAGGCCTCTTCCCCAGTGCGAATACTCGTGTTGGGCTTGAAGATAATGACGATGAATCGGCAGTACGGGTAGTATTGCAAATCGTAGTTATCACATGTAGACATACTTAATACAACGAGTCTCAGTCATCAATGTATCAAGGCCTGGCTAAATATAATCGGGCGGTCAAGTGGTTACTTGACTTGGGGTTTCGTAGAACATATGGCCCATTAAAGCGCAATCCCTAGACTAGAGTCGATAATACAAATAACACAAAATACCAGGGCTAAATCCATCCTTGCCTCTCATTATGTCACGAGTTATAGTACGTAGCAATAGGTATACGGAGTATAGTAAAAGTAGCTTAATATATTAAAATAAAAATAAATAAAAAGAAAAGGTCTATGTATATAATATTTAAAATAAATACGTAATTTAATACGTAATAAGTACTTTATAAAATACGGTTATTATCCTTATTACGTAATATACCCCCTAATTACTATTATTAAAGAGTTATTATACTTAAAATAAAACCTCTAAATACTCTTATAAAGGCCCGATTTAGTTAAATATAAATAAAAAAAAATAAGTATAAGGGATACGTATTTTTTAAACTACGTTTATTATAAATATATCCCTTTATTTAAAATAAATAGAATCCTAACTTAAAATAATATATATTTTACTACTTTTAGTATATAAATTATTAAAGATAAGGCTACTTAGTTACTTTATATATATCTAAATTCTTATAATATTACTTAATTATTATTTTTTTTCCTCTTTTTAACCTTCTTATTATTATTATAAATACCCCCGTTTACTATATACGTATACTTATATTATTAAATTATTTACTAATTTTATTTTAAATATAAATATTTAATATATTTAAAAATAATAATAAGTTTTATATAATTTTTATAATACTTCTTATATATATATTATATAGTTTATTAAGAATTTAAATAAGTAATAATATTAATAAGCCTTTTTAAATTATTATTCCCTTTTATAACCTCTTATTTACTTACTAAGACCTAGTTATTAAACTCTTCCTCTTTAGTTAAAAAAATATCGAGGTTACTAATTAAAAACTAAAAACTTTATTAAATATAAAGCTCTTATTAATAGTTATAATAAGGGTAATAATAAAATAAATAGTAATAATAAAAGCTCTAAAGAGTTTTTATTTATCCCCCCCTTAGAATTTAAAAATAAAAATAAAACTAGTTTAAATAATAAGCTTTTTAAAAAGAGTATATTATATATTATAATTTTAAGAGTTTATATTTAATAATATTTTAAAGTTTAAAAAATATAAAACTAGCTCTTTTTAAAAAAGTAATAAAAAATAAAAAAGAATATTAAAAAGCTAAGGTACCCCCTATAATAAGTATAGTTCTCTTTACTATTCTAAGCCTATTTAATATATACTTAGTTTTTAAAAAGCTTAAAAAAGTAGTTTTTAAAAAATAGTTAATATAATATATACCTTATTTTTAAATAACCCTCTAGTTTATTAACTTTAAAAATAATAATTATTATTTTATAAATAGTAATAGCTAGTATATATACTATTTTAATAGTTATTTAACTAAAGAGTATATTAATATATTAATTATTATATAACTAATAGCCTAAGCTTTTACTAAGGCTATTATAAATAACGCTCCCTCTATTATAAATATATTATCCTTTTTTATTATTAAAAAGTATATTCTTAATTATAATTTTAATAAAAAATCGGTAAGTTCTATATTATTATTTATTATATAAAAAATAATAAAAAAATATATAAGAACTATATCGGGTTTTATATAAAAGATTTTTTTTTATACGCTCCCTACCCCCTTTTTTAAATATATTTATATTATTAATTATACTTATTATAATTATTTATAACTAGCTTCTTATTACGCTACCCGCTCTTATATTTTAAATTATTAATTTAATAATTATTTTATCTTTTATATTTCTTATTATTTTTATTATTCTTAGTTTTATAAATTTTAAAATATATAAAGTATAGTTCTTAATATACGTACTTACCCTCTTTGTTAATAATATTATAATCTTAGTAATTACGTATTTTATAAACTAATAATTTAAATAGTAAATATAAACCTAGGTCTTATTTTTATATATATATACTTTATAAAGTAAGGTTATTTTAAGAATTTAAGCTTTTAAGCTAATAAAAGTTTTATTTTATTTATTTTTAGCTTCCGGGCTATATTCTAAGTTCTATTTATTATCTATTTTTAAATATTAAGCTTTTTTAAATATAGCTTAAATTAATTATTTTTAACTATTTTAGCTATTTATAATAACTTTTTACGTATTATAAAAGTTAAGAAGTATATAAAAATATTTAAACTTAGTTTATAAAAGGTTTTTAATAAGTCTATTTATTAATATATCTTTTATTAATATATAAGTAACCTCGAAGCTATTTTTAATATACTCTTATCTTAGTTATATATTTTATATATTAATATAATAAAGTTAAGTAACTATTCTTTTCCTTTTTTTTATAATAAGTTAAATTGTTTACTAATTATCGTAATTAACTAACTATACTTTTCTTAGGTTAAGGGTAATATTTTTAAAAAGGTACTTTAAAGTTATAATCTCTTTTATAGTTTTTTTAAAATAAAAAAGCTTAGCTTTAGTTATTAATATTATAATTATTACTTAGCGTACTAATTTTTATTAAATTAGGTTATTAAAAAAGAATATTATATATCCTTAAAATAATCGTTATATTACTTTATTATTTATAAAACTAATATTTCTAATTAGAAATAATAATTACGTACTTAGTATATTACTATAACAAAGTATAAAATATCTTATTATATAAAAATATTAAATATAATAATTAATTATTTTAATATATATTATACTTAAGTTAGTTAAGAACCGTAATAATTATAAATAAATAAAAGTAACGTCTAGTTTAATTATTATAACTATATAAAATATATTTTTAACTTTCTCTTAGTAACTCTTTATTTCCTCTTTTATTACCTACCCCTCGTTTAGTTTAAACTCGTTTTAAAAAAGAGGGGTAGCTAAATTTAATAAATTTATAAAATTAAAGTACTTAGTAACTTATTTAATATATACGTTATAAATAAAATAAACCTTACGAATAGTACGGTTTTATAAAATCCGTACTCTAAAAAAGTAATTAATTAGTTTATTTTTTTTAAAAATTAATATATTTTTTTATATTATTAACGATCCCCTAAGCTATTTTTTAGTTATTTTAATAATATAAAATAATAAAGTTATTAATATAAAATACTAGTATTACTTTCTTATTTATAGTTTAATAAATATAAATCTCTTTATAACTATATATTATATTTATATTACGAAATATAAAAATAAAAGTTTAGAACTAAAAAATTAGTAAATTTTAGAGGCTATATAGAGCGTATTAGAGCTTATTTATTTTATTAATAACCTTATATCCTTTTAGGAATTTAATAATTACTAGTTTTTTATTTTTAAAAAGTATATTAAAAAATACGTTAATAATATTATACTAGTCTATTTTAAAGTTAAATTAAGTAATTATTATTATTATAAGCCTAAAAGCCTTTATAGCGAGCGTTAAAGTGTACGTATTTTATAAAAAGTTAAGTAGTTATATATCCCTTTTTATATATATACGTACTTTTACTTTATAAACCTCGTTATTAATATTATACTTATAAATATATATTTACTTTAATAAAAATAAGATCCCTTATTTAAGATTATAATCGACTTTTTTTTATATATTAATATCCTTTAGCTTTTTTGTTTTTATATTTATAGTATTCTTAAATAGCTTTTATAGTTATTATAAAAAATATTTAATATTACTAAACTTCTTTAATAAGCTTTAGAAATTAATTTTAATAAGTCGTAGTTTTTAAACTCTTTTAAAGTGCTCTAAGTAGGTCTTATAAACTACTCTTTTTATTACTTAATAAAGTATTATATATCCTATATTACTTTTTTTATAACTTTTTACTAATTAAGTATAAAAATAAAAAAAAAAGTAGTCTTAATAGTAGTTATAATAATTACCGTTTTTTATATTTAAATATAAAAGCGTTATAAAAATACTATTATTAAAACGTTATAAAGGTTTATAAGCCCGGTTTAAATATTTAGGACCTAATAAAGCTTTACTTAGTACTTAATAAAGTAGTTTTTATAAACTCTATTTTTATATAATAATAAAGGTTTATTATAAGGGTTCTTTACTAACGTTAATTTTAATATTAAGAATTACTTTTTTATAATTAGTATTTTATTTACTATATATTCTAACGTTTTACTAAGAGCTATTAAGAATTAAAAACTTAAAAACTTTTATAATATATATAAGTACTTATAAAAAGGACTATAAACTATATAAAACTATTTATAATTTAGTTATTATATCCCTTTTTTTACCCTTATTCCTAAGCTTATATAAGGGGATTATTTTAAAAATTAATAATAATAATAAGACTATATTAACCTCTTTAGCCTTATTAAATATACCCTAGAGTACGTTTATTAATTATTTAATATTTTAAATAGTTAAAAATCTAATAATAATACTATCCTTAATTATAAAGTTATTTTAAATACTAATATTTTTAAAATCTAAATTTACTTTTTTAAATACTTAAACTAACTTATTATTAGTATTAAAGAGTTCTTATATTTTTTAAATTACTAAATTTACTTATTTACTTATAATAGCTTACTCTTTATATATAAGATTATAAAAAACTTTTTTATTAAACTTAATATTCCTTATAATAAATACTTATTTAAATATAAGTATTTAAACCCTATATAAGTTATATATTTTTAGTATATATCTAATTAAGTATCCTATATACCTATAGGGAAGTATTTTAAACTCTTTTTAATATATACCCCTTTTATAATTTTTATAAAAAAAGTATACTTAATAGCTATATATATAGAGATTATTAAAGTATAGAGTTACTAATTTAGAATCCTATATTTAATAACCCGTTTATTATTAATATTAATACTGCTTTTACTAGTTAATTTCTATTATAATATATAAATCTCTTTTATTAGCCTCTTATAAAATAATATTATAAATAAAGATTATTATTAATATTATTTTATTTTATAAATTTATAAAAAGGTTTATAAAAAGGCGTATTTTATAAGCTTTAGTAATTATAAATTAACTTACTTTTTTTACGTTATTTATAAGTTCTTTTATATATAAAAATAGAAGTTTTATTTTAATTTTTAGCTCGTTATACTACGTTTTATATACGTATTTAACGTTTATAATTAAGAGGGCGGTCTTATTATTATTTTTAAAAAAGTAAATTAGAGTCCTTTTTTAATAATAAATAGCTATTTCGAGGTTTTATAATATAAAAAGTACTTCTTTTTTTATTTTAGTTTTTAAAAAGAACCCCCTAAGTTACTTATTATATTCGTTAAAAGCTATAAGTATATATTATTATTTATTAAAAAATAGTTTAAAGTAAAAAAGATCTTAGTATATATAGTACTATAGTTATAAAGCTTTTTTTAAAAGTAGTTTTTTAAAAACTACTATTTTAGTATTAAATAATATATATACTTTATATTTAACTTATAATAAAAGTTTAATACGCATACCTCGAGTCTTATATAATAATTAATAAAGAGTATTAAGTTTAAAATAACTTATTTTAAAGTACTAAAAGAGCGCGTTATTAAACCTTTTATAAATATATTAATATAAGTAATAGAATTTTCTATAACTAATTAATAATATAATACTAACTAAGTTTTATAAAATACGCTTAAAATTTATAATAAAAAAATAGGATTTAAGGAGCTTATATTTAAAAAAAACTAAATTATTTTTTTAAATAAGCTACTTTTTAATAATACTCTTATAAAGCGTTCCCTATTATAAAGTATAATTTAAACCGTAGTACTAGAATGCGCTTTTATTTAGTAAAGTTTTTAAAACTATATTAATATAAAATCCTTTAATATAAGTAACGTTTTAAAGCTTTAAATCGTAAGTTTTTTTTTTTTAAGTCTATTTAAAACGCTTTTTATAATATAAGTATTACGTATAATAATAAGTAGTATAGTAGTTCCTAATTTAATATAGTTATTATTACTTAATAATATATAACTTTTAAGTTTAAATAAGCTCTTATTATTAATTAAATATATTATTTTATAACTATTTATTATTATATTTTAAAAAAGGGGATAAGTATTACTTATAAAAGTACTAAAAATTATATTTATTTTTAAATCCTAACTTTTTATAAATATAGTAACTACGTAGCCCTCGTTTTAGTTTATTAATAAGCTCTTTATAAATTAATTAAAAGATCTTTTTAAAAACTTAGGTTTTTTAAGAGTTTTATTATTCCTTAACTAGCTAGCTTTTTTAAGTTTATTATAAAATAATTTCTACTTACTTAATTTAATAATAATAAGGACTTTTTTTATATAGCTCTTTAATATTCGTATTAATAACTTACTAATATTTTAGTTTATAAGTACTTATTTTAATCTTTAATATACTAAAAGGCGCTATAAGTATATATAATTATAAAAGTACGTAACGTTACTCTTATTATTTATATTATTAACTAAGTTAGAGCGTTTAGTAAAAGTAAAATAAGCCCCTTTTTAACCTAAAGGCCGTTTAGTATATACGTCTTAAGTTATTAAGCTAAATATATATGTAATCTTTTTAAAAGTTTTAATATACGTTTTAAAAGCTATTAATTTACTAAAGGTTTTATATATACGTTAGTTTTATATAAAGTTAAGTTTAAACTTAACTATAATTAAGAAGTTAAGTATAATAATCTCTTTATTAATTTTTAAAATATTATATATTTTAGCTTATAAATAAGTAAATTATTACTCTTTATATTAATATTAAGGGTTAATTTTAGTCCTCGTTTTATTAAGGGCTTATTAATATTCTTTTTAAACTATATTCTTAATTATTATTTTAAAGAGTATAAATTCTTATTTTAAATATTTAATAATTTATTATATATTAAACTTAGTACCGTTCTTAATAACTTTTTAAAATATATATTTATAAAGAATAATATTAAGTAATTTTATTAACTACTAAATAAGGAGTTTAATATACGTATTAATAATATTACGTTTTTAAACTTTAAATTATTTATATTTAGCTTCGATCTCTTATTATTTCTAAATACTCTTAAATATATAGATCTTTTTTATAAGTATAATATAAAAATAAATTTATTTACGTAAAGTAAATAATATAGCTAGTTTTATAAAAAAAAACCTAGCTTAGTCTTATAAGTTACTTATATTTAAAAAAGTTAAAGGGGTTATATTAAGAGTTATATTTAAAAGTTATTAATAAAAGATTTCTTAGTTTTTTTAGTTATTTTTAAATACTTTATAATATATTTAATAAGCTCGTAGTTCTTTTTTATTATAAATTATAACTAATTATTTAAATTTAAAAAGTAAAATAAATATTATAAAAAGGTTAAAAAGTATATTAAAATTTAAAGCGTTTAAATTAACGTATTTTTAAACCCTAACGCCCTTATTTATAATACGGAGTATATTAAACTATTTAATTTAACTATTATAACTAGTTAATTTAGCTTAGGCTAAAGTTAATATAAATATATTTATTATTTTAAAAAGGTTATAAAAATCGTATTAATAAGTATGTTATTATAATATAAAGTTTTAATTAAGAACTAAGTTTATAATTATTACGAGTTATAATATATAATAATAAGTATACGGAGTATAATAAAAGTAGTTTAATATATTAAAATAAAAATAGATAAAAAGAAAAGGTTTATATATATAATATTTAAAATAGATATATAATTTAGTACGTGACGGGTACTTCGTAAGATGCGGTTACTATCCCTGTTACGTGACACATCAGTTCCAGGCGAGACATCTAGCCTCCCCTTCACAGCTTGGGACCCCTAAGGAAAGTGATAAGGCACCCGCCTGTGTCACGAACTCTAACGTGATTGAGTGAGTAACTTGTAGAATCGATGTTTTCTTCTTCTGGTTAACCTTCTTGGGAGTTCGTTGTTCCACAGTAATCTACCAAACCTCACTTTCTCGGCCCGCCATCCGTCTATGAGCCTCATCCAGCAACTCGCGTCTCGTCTCCTAGTCGAGCGCGTCGTACTGGACGTCCGCCGGCCTCGCCCTATCCGCAATCTTCTTCTCAAGCTCCTCGACATGCGCATCAATCTTGGAAAACTGCCACGGCCAGTTGACGACGTACAAGAACGGACGGAGGTCGTGGCGGTTGTCGTCGGGGTTGTACGCCGAGAGATGCGGCGAGGGCGTAAGGATGACGGCCTTGTGGCGGTTCATCGAGTAGAAGCGGAAGAACCTCTTGACGCGCTCGCCAATCTTGCGGGGACCGTAACCGGGCCTCTCCTTCCAGTCTCCGAGGAGCCGGAGGTACGTTGACCACGGGCCGAGCTTGTGTACTTTTCTCAAGATACCGAATTCGGAGAGTTCGCTGGGAAAATGGTCAGTGTTTTTGAATCCATGACTGGAGACGTCTGGTGTCCTCACCTGTAGGTCAGACCCATCTCGGTGTCTGCCTCGTCATCTTGGACTCCGGCAGAGAGAGGAAGAAGCTCGGCTGACGGCGTAGCCTCGAGGAATTCGGACATTATGGGCAAGTCCCACTGATCCCTGGCCCAAGCTTGGAAGTTCTTGGCGTCCGTTTTGGAGATACTTCCTAGTGGCGCGATATCTGCGGACGATGCGTCGCTGGCATTGGTCAGCTTAATGTGCCGTATGCACATGCGCGTGGGGTTTGAGGCTTACTATTTGGTGTAGTAGCCACGCAGGTTTTCGTCGACATTGCCACTTCCCAATACAAGAAGCGCTGCGCCGGCTCTTGGGAGTTGCCTTGCAGTTGTTGATAGCTGTGCCAGCTCGTACTGAACAACGAGGCGGTTTCTCGCCTGAATGTTTTGGCGCGCAAGCTAGATCCACTGTCAGAACCTCGGACATCTTCACACCCATCTTGCCGGGAGGCTACTCACATTTTCGGCGGGACTACCACCTTCGACACCATAACGAGGTTTGAAGTTGAGTGTCTTCTCAATGATCGCCTCATGAGCTTGGACCGCCTCATCGATTGAGATGTCGGAGTGGTAAGCCCCGAGTACCTCTGCGAGGCGGCGGGCTCTTGTCCGAGTATCATCTCCAGAATTGACAGTTCCCATGTAGCACGAGTGCAGCAGGCGCGATACAACTTCCTGTGGTGTCTCAGGCATGAACGTCTCGTCGCCAGTGATGCGTCTCAAATCATCCAACGTCGACATCTCCCCGGCCTCAATGGACTGAAGCACGAGTTTAGCCATGCTGTAGACGAAGAGCGCGACCGTCGAGGAGTCCAGACCTCCACTCAAGGCGAGGAAGTAGCCAGGGGAGTTTGTGCGGCAGAGGTACTGCCAGAGGAAGACCGCTTGCGCCAGTGCAATTTCTTCCATGGGGTCGAGGATCTTAAGCTCGATTTCCTTTGCAATCTGCAGGTGATCTGAAAGGTACACTTCATCGGCGGGCCTCGTCAGACGCAAATCGCAGTCGACTCTGGGGAAGTCGGGTTGGGCAGCAGCCTGCACGTTTCGAGAGATACTGGAGCGGTAGCTTCTGACTTCTTCCACGGAAATTGTGGCGGTGATGACTTCAACCGGCTTCAGAGAGAATTGGGAGGATTGTGCAAAGACCTTGCCATTGGCGAGCACCATGCTTGATCCGTCAAACTGGACTCCGAGTCAGCTACTGGAACATGTCGGCCAGTCGGTGAATAGATACCAGCATGCGCGCCTCACCATCGACGCCAGTCGCGTTGGCATATACATAGATACCACCAAGTTTCCGCGTCGAGTTCGAGATCAGATCGAGTCGTGTCTTTAGCTTTCGCAGCTCGGCATGACTGGCACTGCTGTTCAGGATGATTTCGGCGCCATTGAGGCCGAGAAACGTCGACGGGTTGAGGGGCGAGAACATTTCCTCGCAAGTTTCACAACTCACGGCAGTGTCGAGCGTACTGAGGATCAAGTCACCAATGGGAACCGTCTTTTGCCCGGTGACCGCGGCGGCCACGGCCTCTAGATAGTAGGTCTCGACCTCCCGGAGCTTCGTCCATGCCGTGAAGTGCCGTGCTTCGCGGTAAAGGCCATCGTTGGCCAGGCTTTGCTTGTTGGTGTGAGTCCAGGGGTTCCCAAAAAGGAGGGTTGAGAGGGAAAGCTTACCTTTGGCCTGATGAGATAGATGTGCTTGTACGTGCAGAGAACGCGGCAATTATAACGGACGTTGCGATGGCGGCATCCCATACCAAGATCAATCAGCATATCCTTACATATGGGATCGCTGATGATCTCAGCGAGGACTTCCCAGCTGTGGAGGAAGGTATCACCTGGCGGGCTATTAGCCCATGCTCATCCCTATAGGTAACTTCTCGCAACGCTCGCCAAGGTTTGATTGTAAGTACCTTCAAGGTGATGGTCAAGACAGCCATAACCAGGAATCTCCAACTCTGGGCCAGTTCTGAGCGTAGCACCCTGAGCCTTGGCGATGCGAATGGACTCCAAGATCCTGTCACGGTTGCCCTTGAAGTCCAAGGGGACACTGGGCAGGGTCGCTGCCGCCACGGTAACAAATGACATGGCAACGACTGGTTGGTGGCCGAATGCGGTCCGATATGAGATGGCGGACCTGGTCCGTAGGTGGGACCCAGAGACGGAGCGCAGGAAAAGTGCGAATGGGTGGTTGCGGACGGTGGTGGCAGCCAAGGGAGAGAGTGATTGGTTACAGCGAGTGTTGTTCGGGGACAAAGTTCACGTCAAGCAAAGCAAACGCCCGGGGCGGGGTTCCGTGGCAGGAGTTGGGACACTGCACGGCACGGATGTAATGCTCACTTGGCAATAGAGGGGTACGAGGGGCACCAGGTCGGAGTCACTGATGACTAAGATACGATACGGGAGATGGCGGGGTTCAATGGTTCGGTTGTGATAAGATAAGACTTGTTATCGGTTCAAGCACAGACGCTGGCTCCCCGGCTCTGAACGGCGGGACCCAAGCACTCCATCCTCCATCTTTCCAATCCATCTGCTCATGTGTCCCTCCGCTCATCAATCCCTATGCACTTTTTCTCCGCGGTTCCAAGCTCAAGCTTTGAGCAATACGTCCGTCAGAGTTCGTGCGTCGTCTCCAACCATTTACATCCACGCGATACATTCTTTTCATGTCGTGTTCTCATATCGCCTGTCGTTTATATATAAAGGGCGACTCGTCGCTTGGCGATGTCGAGGTTTCGATGTAGTTGTCTGGATTGGGGAAGGTGTCTCATAGTCGAATTCCGAAGGGTCGGCGCATGCTGCCTAGAGCTTAGATACAAAGGCTGCAACCACCATGCTCATCCTGCTTCCTCCTGCCGCATGTCCGTTAGTAGACTTATTGCAAGGAGCCAATTTTCTTCACATACACTCTCATTCATCCTTTTCACACCTACACATCTCAAACGTTGTCCGTATCTTCTTCAAATGGGGAACGCCGGGAGGGCGACGAGTGAGGTGGCCGGTGATCACTAATGCGGATCGGAGTGGACTGGAACGGGCTGGCGACTATCCGTGAGGTAAAGTACCTAGGTGGAGGAGAGATGGCCGGGACATCCGTAGTTGGCGTTGTGGGTTTGCCGTGCCGCTAGTGGATCTGGTTCATGCTCGCATCATGCTCGGGGTTGTCGACGTCTTCGGGACGGCGGATGGTCCAACTGAATCATCAGCGGAGGGGAATCTTCCATACTCACCGGATCGTCCGAAGGCGAGGTCGCGAAGTAGTCAAATAGTGCAGTGCAGTACGTTTGGGTCTTTTCACATTGGCGATGGAATTCAAATTGCTGTTCCGAGCGATATCTGGACAGTGGCGTAGGACGGCGTTTCTGATCGAACAGGTGACGGGGACGTACGGAGATGGACATGGTCTTGCTGAGCGCGCTTGGGACTGTGGGGTGGTCTTCATGGCGGGCGGAAGCGAAAGCGGGGAACGAGGAATGCCGGCAGGACATGGAAACGTGAGATGGAGAGAGCGAGCGAAAAACTGAAAGAGAGACAGAAACGATGCGGGCGTGAGGATGGACGTGTGAAGCATGCGAGACGAGACGAAGTGAGACGCTAAGCTGGCGCGAGAATGTGGGGAACGTGACGACATGCTGCTACTGTACTGTTGCTTCGCCTAGCTGCAGTTGGGGTTGATATACGCGCAATGTGTCTGTGACTTTGCCAGAGTTGGCTATTGAGAAAAGCAGGTATAGAAAGAGAAAGACGTGGAGCAGGTCATGGTGGGATGCTCTGGAGAAAGGAAACAGAACAACGATGGACAAAAGCTCGAAGCAGGACAGAACACTGAATCAACGCAGACATCGTGCAATCCGTGAATGAGAAGAAATGATGCCAGAAGTCAGTGGGAAAAGAGGATCTGTCGGGATCCGCATGGCTTATATTGAAGGTGGGATCCTCGAGAAGGGGGAGCAAAGGGGCCAAGACGAAGCACGGGGAGGGTGGTGTGAGCTGTGTCACTGTGTCACAGTGAGGAAATGGTCAAACTCTGGCGATTGAGGGCAGGCCGTCGATTCGTTGCTAGCAGAAGCCCCATCGAAGCATATTCACGAGACCAGCAAATCACCTCTCTCGTCTCAGATGCCGTCTGTCATCGCCCATCGGCAATGGCTGTCTTGGGTGTCACTAGCGAACCATTTTCCCAATTAACTCTCGAATGCTCTTCTGGTTGCTGCCGTGCTGTCTTGGTGTCGGCAGGTTGGGGGGTGATGAATCAGGTGAGGGATGGGCTGTTTTGTGGTACCACCGTATCCATACTGCGTACACTGAACGGCGAGACCCACCACGGGAAACCGGTTCGCTTGGCTCATTTTTGCAGCGACGGGTTGGAGACGGTGGTCTTACTGCTGCTGTGCTCCGTACAAACGCCGAGCTGCGCTTGTGTCCCTGTTCCGCCTGTTCCTGGCCCTGAATGTGTGCCTGCTTTCAAGGCTGGAGATCTTGCGTAGAATCTCTCTTGCGAAAAAGAAGCATCAAGATGATCTCGAGATGCCCTCCTCCCACACATTCCTACACACGCACACACACACACACACACTCCCACTCTGCTCCTGATGGCACCCATCTTCATCGCTGCATGTAGGTAGGTAGCTTGCTTAGGATGAGACGGGAGAAGTGGGCCCGACCGTCGCTGAACCGTCAGACTGCAGCTTCAAGCTCTCTATTTTGGCCCTTTCCCCAGACTTTTTACCCCAGACTTTGCACTTCGGAGACCGCACTAAAGCCGATCTGTCAGGAAGTCCCCTCGAGTGATTGTTCGACCTGGGCCGCGCCATGCCCGTTTCGGACAATCAGCCAACCAAAGCAGTCGGACCATCTTGCTCACACAGTCAGGTAATTAGGTACCATTTCCTAGAAGTAAGAGTGAAGGCAATGCTAGAGAAGAAGCAAGCGGAGGGTTTCGATGAAGAGTCAAGGCAAAGCAAGACAAGATTGCATGTACTTTCCTCGGCGTGAAAGTGGTACCTTCCAGGTTAACCTCACATGAGCTCACGGAGGAAGGTATCCAGGGCCACAGAGAGAGGAAAAAGAAGGAGCTCCTGTGGGTTGTGGTTCTCTCTTTCCCTGTCAGCTCAGGTCTGCCCCCTGGTCCCTGCGCTGCGCCTGCTCCCAGCCCAGACCACCCGTCACCTGCCGCCCGTTCCTCGCCGTCCTCCCTCGCAGCAAGTCGCAGGCCTGCGCGCATCTCATGAGCTTCCATGTCACGCGATCGTCTGGCGACGCCATTGATGGGCAGTTACCCCGCCCGGTCTGACGAAACCGTAATGCATCGACAATGGAATGGCTACCACTCCAAGGCCGATGCAGGGAGCTTGCTGCTTCTTTCCTCAGTCAGGTAAGTAAGTACCTAGCGAGGTAGTGAAGTACCTACGGCGAGTTCAGCTCCAGCTCTGGTCCGACAAAACCGACCACTCCCAGGACCCCAAGCACCACTTTTTCGTCTGATACGTACGAGTACACCCCCAAGCCAGTGTACATCTCCAAGTATCCTCCTGCGCCTCACTCTGCACATCGTAACATCAGATACCTCTTCTCGATACTTCACTTTTGACGGACCCCTCACTTTCCCTCGTCTCCCTTCTCCTCTCCTTACCTCAGGCCGCACGCCAGGTCAGGCGCCCGACCGGATCGACATCCATCTACCTCCGCTCCTGCCCCCTCCCTCTCTGCCCTTCTTAATCCCCTCCTCATCCCACTTCTCCTCCAACCATCCATCTCACAACCTCACATCACCTGTTCAACAAAGGTAGCTACCCTTTACCCCTTTCCTTCCTAATCGTCATCCATTGAGAGAAGCACAAGAGCTCCTGTTCCTGGTCCTCGGAGCTTGAAGCTTGGAGAGGCTTTTGAGCTGGAGCTGGAGCTTGAGCTCCAGCTTGAATTGGCATCATGGAAAGCTCCCTTAGCTAACATGCCATTCAGATTCCAACACACAACACGATCACCTTTGATCAAACACTTCACACAAAACGACTGCCATCATGACGGAACCGCTCACCAAGGTCGACTCAGCTGTCGAGGGTCTCTCTCAATCACCACCCAAGGAGTCCAAGACTCGCCGCCAATCCTCGGCCGCTGCACCTGGCGTGTACAACATCAAGGACCTTGGTACGTCACTGTCTCAACCCCGCACTTGACTTGACTTTGAACTCGGCTACTTCGGGACACGACTAACAACACAACAGAGGAACAAAAGATTGAGCTTGAGCTCGCACCGGAAACACAACGGACAGGATGGTAAGTTGACACTCATACAGCACACATGATTAGCTACGTTGCCTACCGTGGACTCTGGTGGTTACTGTAGCTACACATTGGATAACACAGGCTGACCCTCTACAGGAAGATCAACACTTCATCATCGCAAGTTGAGGACAAGGAAATCCTCAAGCTGCACTTGTCAAAGCCCCCAGTCAAGAAGATTGACCTGCACTTCCCTCTCGGCATGGAAGTAACAGCACGCAACCTCAAGGGAGTAACAATAAAGGATGCTCTGGACGCCATCCACAAGGCATACAAGAAGAGAGTAAGTACACAATCGTAGAGGCCCGTGGTGCCCCGTGGTATGACCTTTGCTAACAAGGGTGCTCAGTCTGACGATGAGCTCGACAATCCGTACCTGGCAGGCTTTGAATGGGACAAGGAGGAGTCCTGGACGCGCCTGGTTGTTCACCTCCAGAAGAACCCCGCAATTGAGAAGATCGGCGGCGGTGGCGGTGGCAAGAAGAAGAAGAACAAGAAGAACGAGGGCGAGGAGTAAAGTTCCCTGGCTCTGCTTCTTCGGATCATGTCCAATACTTCCTGGTAAAACTGCTTGCTTCGCTTTGGCTCAATAGGCGACTTGGCGCAATGGGATATTGCGATAGATATCGTCGGATGATTGTCAATGGGTAAGGGTCTCTGCTCTGGAGCTTGATGCTTCGAGATGTATAGTTAGGTGGGTTATGAAGTTCACGCTCGATCGAGCGGGGTGTCTGGCGGTGATAGCTTGGGTACCCAGTTCAATTGACTCGTTGGCCTTCCACTTGTTCATCCATTTGAATTTGAGAATAATGAGTGAGTATGAATATTTTCAAGACCCGAGTTTGGAATGAAAACGACGCTCAGTCGAGAGAAGTGTGTAGTTCGAGTGAGTGGGTATGAATGACAGTCCATTGCGGCTGGCCTGCAGCTATCGTGACCCACTCTCCGGGGAGCAAGGGTCCTGCACGCCGCAGCTCCGTAGCGGCTTACCGTGGATTCCATGTGAAAGCCCGCAAGCCCGTAAGATCCTGACTGGATAATGATTTGTACCGTGGTAGACTAGTGTTGACTTACGGCTTGAATCATTATCAAGAACTCTTCAGACAAAAGATGAGGACAATAATGCTGAAGAACCATCAAACAATCAGGGAGAGACCCCTCACTTGTTCACGGGGTACAGATGGCGGGGTAATCTCATAGCGCACTAACATGGCAGTGCTATGCTTCACAACTAACGTTGTTACTACGTCAACGTCTCTATATGGGATGCTTTTGAACATGGAAGATGATGGCCAACTCTCAATTGATGTGATATCCTCTCCAGCGAGGATGTGAACCATCCTCGGCAATGCTCAAACCAATTGGCCTCCGATGCAAGCTCTTGAGAATCGCACGATTAAGCGGAACCAACGGCCGGGGGTATCTTCCTTCAAAAGCACATCTGACGGTAATACCCAAGGTATCCTGAGTAAGCTTGTCGGAAATCGGAATTGAGAGGTCCAAGGTTCATAGGGAGCAGAGCACGGACCCCGGCTAACATCGGCAGACGCCGCGTCTTGCCGCACCTTTCCCTCTCACACAAACGCGGAATATGATACCGGCGCAGACAAGCTGCCCGCCCGGCTTTGCGAGGAATTGGATGGCATTTCACCCAAACGTCATCCAGAAAAGGTCCGCGGGGGAGGAGGCGGGGAGGACGGCAGTGATATTTGAACGTCGTGTATCCTCGAAGGAAACATTGGTGTATCATAATTTCTTATCTCCTTCATCAATCAGCCTTTTGCGCAAGACCATCAACATCACCAAATCTTGCGACTTCATCCATCTTCATAGCCTTGCCCTCTCAAACACTCAAACGGAAACCCGTAGCAATGCCCGTCACAACGTTTGATTTCAATGAGAAGTACCGCTACCAGGTCGGCTTTGACTCACATCTAGAGTACGTTTACAACCTCACTTTCCCAATTCCCCGTCTTGGTTTACCGTCCATCCCTGTCTCTCCCACAATCTTTCCCCAGGAATATGCTAACATCTCCACCTTCTCCTCCTCCCCAGATCCGAAGCCGTCCCCGGCTCCCTTCCCATCGGCCAAAACGCTCCACAAAAGGCCCCCCACGGCCTCTACGCCGAAAAGCTCTCCGGAACCTCCTTCACGGCACCACGCCACGACAGCAAACAAGCCTGGCTCTACCGCATCCTCCCCTCCTGCGCCCACCACCCGTACGCCCCGACAACAGCTCCGTCTCCAGAGACCCGTGCCCTGCCCTCCGCGCTCCAATACATCCCCAATCAGCTCCGTTGGGACCCCTTTGACCATGACGAGTCCAAGGAATGGGACTTTGTCGCCGGCATGCGCCTCGTCGCCGGCGCGGGCGACCCGACTCTGAAGCAAGGCATCGGCATGTACGTCTACGCCGCGGGCCGCAGCATGGACTCCAAGGCGGCATTCTACTCGGCCGACGGCGACCTCCTCATCGTCCCGCAAGAGGGTACTCTCGACATCCGCACAGAACACGGCTGGCTCCTCGTCCGGCCCCTCGAGATCGCCGTCATCCCCCGCGGCGTGAAATACCAGGTCCACCTCCCCTCCGGCCCGGCCCGCGGCTACGCCCTCGAGCTCTACCAGGGCCACTTCACCCTCCCCGAGCTGGGGCCCATCGGCACAAACGGCCTCGCCAACGCGCGCGACTTCCAGGTGCCCGTCGCCTGCTTCGACGAGGACTTTGGCGCGACGGCGCACGAGGGGGATAATAACTACACCATCACGGTCAAGTTCAACAACGACTACTTTTCCGCCACGCAGCCTCACACGCCCTTTGACGTGGTCGCCTGGCACGGCAACTACTACCCGTACAAATACGACCTGGGCCGTTTCAACACCATCGGCACAATCTCCTACGACCACCCGGACCCCTCTATCTTCACCGTTCTCTCGGCCCCGAGCGGCGTCCCCGGCACCGCCATTGCCGATTTCGTAATCTTCCCCCCGCGCTGGCTCGTCGCCGAAGATACCTTCCGTCCCCCCTACTACCACCGCAACACAATGTCCGAGTTCATGGGTCTCATCACGGGCGGCTACGACGCCAAGCGCGGCGGCAAGGGTGGGTTCGTCCCAGGAGGCGCAAGTCTGCATAATACCATGTCTGGCCACGGCCCGGACGCCGAGAGTGGAGAGGGTGCGAGGAACGCTGAGTTGAAGCCTGCTAAAGTGGGCGAGGGCAGCTGCGCCTTCATGTTCGAGAGCTGTGCCATGGTCGGTGTTACGGAGTGGGGTTTGAGGACGTGCAAGAAGGTGCAGCAGCAGTATGCTGAGGAGAGTTGGGGCGGGGTGCCGGTGCATTGGAAGAAGCCTGAGGGTGTTGCTGCTGGTGGCCACTTGTTGAAGTAGGAAAAGGAGGCGAAGAGATAAAAAGACGAGGCCGGGGTGGTGTTCAAGTTGATATTTGATGAAGTACATGATCAGGGGCACAGCTGCCTCTGTCCCCAGTACAAATAGCTACAAAAGCAAAGTGTTTGATCATGTTTTCATCTTGTTTCGGTCCATGCTATTAAAACATTAAGTCCTCTGTAGGCTCATAGACGGATGACGGGTTGAGAAAGTTAGGTTTCGTAGATTTCTGTGACGCAACGAATTCCCAAGCAGGATGACAAAAAGCGGAAACCGTTAAGTCTACATTTTACTCACTCAACTCGACAAAGGCTCTGGCATGAAACTCAGCGATCAGACCTGCATTCCGGCCTCTCTTCAACATCGTAAAATGATTCACCCCCGAGATACGATAGGCAACGGTATTCTCTTCGCCCCCAAGTAAAGCCTCCCACCCATTCGGCGCAAGACTGGTTCTATTCTCCAAGAGCCATCTCATCTCGCGAGGGTAGTCATCACTGTACTCTGGACGAGGGTCCTCGGGATTCTTCTTTCCCCGAAATCTACGACGAGCTTGCGTTATCGGGTGTCAACAACTCGGCGCTGCGTTCTGGTCAACAACCCCACAATATCAGTACACGAACCCAGGCCGCCGTCACCTGGCGTATGGAGAGCAGTGGTTTCATTATTAGTGAGTGACAGAGTTGCATTGCGTCCTCCAGGTTCGGAATCTGCCGCATAGTAAGTTCGCTTTTTTATCCGTTCTGATGGACTATAGCTGCCGGCTTGGCCCCGTCAGATGCATCGTTGACACCATAGTTGCTCCTTTCCGCAGTGTACTTTGGATTTGGCACAATTGTCGCAACTCTCCCGGTAGCTCTCTGCCGCGTTCGGGCGAGGAGGTCTGGGGTTCATTGTGGTATATAGGGTTCCTCAATGCGTTTCTAATGTGCTAGAAAGGCTTGAGGACTGGATGTAAGCGCGTCTGGCAGGTTCGCAGGCATGTAAACAGGCTACAGTTGAGACTATGGGCCTATCTTCCTAGTTCAAAGTGCCTCGTGAGTTGAGGAACTTGAGAAGTACCTTCTCAGAACTTAATCTAGCCTATGAAAGACTTTCGAAGAGACTTTGCCTTCCAAGATATCTCCCAACTGGTCCTCGTACCTTGCATCCCGGCGCGTAGGCTCGCGTTCCCGCTCTACAGAGCAGGAGCAATCCGGCGGCTACGGTTGGAAGCGCCCCAGTGTAGACTGACATCAAGCTGTTCAATGCTACATGCCGTAGATTTGATCGCTAGCTATTCATAGGGGGCCATGATTTGCATCTCGGAGAGATAGTGGCGGAATAGCAGGGCTGAGGTGAAAATAAACTTAAACGCATGATTATGCTCTGCACAATTGCAAGCGCTTTGTTTTCCTCTGATCAGAACCACGTAATCTTTCCCGCTGCCCATCATCTAAGCTCTTCTCGACCTCCAAAATGCGAAGTGATCTTTGCCACGAGGTAAGCTGACGGCCCCCCATCCCATCTCCGGCCGTTTCAACCACCTCGTCGGGCACACGCGACGAATCGAGTTTCCCCGCATAGATCCTCCGCGTACTTTGCTTGCAGAAGAGGATGAGAAGCGATCCCTGGGAATCTCAACAACGAATGAGATGTAGTTCCGTCGCTAGTTTCGGCCGGAGATTCTGCAAGATGGTGTATCGATCCTGGATTGAGGGGTTCGCTTCAGGCATGTTTTCTGACGGTGCCTCGGTCTTTCTAAAGTATTCCTCGGCCGACCGATTACGTCGTTTTCTGAACGATTGTCAGTGAGTTAGACTAGTAAGCAACAAATCAACCTACTAATCTAGGTATATATAAGCGAGCTGACAAGGCGCTTTCTGGCAAGACTCAGACTTCCATCCAGATGATTACATCCTAGTTTCATCTCACTATTGGTCAAACCTTCAAGCCTGCGATTTTACTCGTGGTTCAAAATGTCCAGTCAAACACCATCATACAAGCCCCTTCCGGCCCCCCGGCGTATAGTCACAACTCACAACGCCGCAGGCCAAGCAATCCTCACCACCGGCCTCGCCCCCGAACTCCCCAAAGGATCCGTCCCGGGAACAGACCTCTACCTGGCCTACACCTCCCCCTCTCTCCCCGCTCCGCTCCCCGAAGACGCCGATCTAGACGCTTACAAGACCCACCTTACCTTGAAGCCGCCCCTCGAAATCGGCATCGACATCCCCGGAGGCCTCGCCGCCCGCGTCGTTGACTTCCTCCCCGGTGGGCCCGGCGCGCCGATGCATCGGACCGAAACCCTGGACACGGGCGTGCTTGTCGAGGGGGAACTGGAGCTGGTGCTGGACAGCGGGGAGACGGCTATCCTCAAGAGGGGAGATGTATATGTGCAGAGGGGCACGATGCACGGGTGGAGAAATGTGAGCGAGACAGAGGTGGCGAGGCTGTTTGTTGTGCTTACTGCGGCGGAGATGCCTGTCTTTGGCGGGGAGAAGCTCAAGGAGGCTATGCCTGTCCCTCCTACTGATTCGGAGGCCGAGTCTGCGTAGTGCCGGTTGCGGAGTCTTTCTCGTATCTTTCGATGAGTGATGAAAAAGTTGCGAAAGAAGACCTTTCGATCTATAGGTGTGGTCTTTATCTTGCACTCTTGAGGGAAGCCCAGACCGTCGCCGATGAGCTGCACGGTAGCTTTGACGCACTACAGGAGTTCAATGTAGTAGAGAAGGTGCAGAATTAAGCGTTGTCGATCTTCTTGAGTTCTCAAAGTGGTAGAACTGAGCGTTCATGCTGTTATATGAGTAACCAACATCTTTGTCCCGACTACAGCACGCAGGTGCGATAGATTTTCACAGCCTTGACCCGCAACCTCGATCTGGGTCGTTTTTGAACAGCCTGTATGCTGCATGGAAGTGGCACTGTGAGAATCGGCATGGGAAAGAAAATGATTTGAAGTGAACATTAAACATCGTACGGCTATCTCGAACTTCGGGGTATCTAAATCTTCTCGCGGCAGTATCCGGTCGTAGCACCAACCGATTGGCATTTCTGTGTGGCATTGATCAGTGACTTTGTCTCCTCTAAGATCATCGTGTCAACTCACCTTGGTCCAATCGCAGTTGTTAATGGCCTTGGAGGGAATGAAGGCGAAGAACGACTTCTTGTATCGGTGACACTCCTTAAAGTTCTGCCCATAGTATCCTACTTTTCCGGGGTCCACGCAAGCCTTGACAGTGTCTTCGTCCCAGGGGATGTTGTCCTGCAGTCTGCCCTCGTACATGAAGTTGCTTCTCTCGCACCTTTTTGTAGTGCAAAGTCAGCAAAGGGCACTTGGAAGATTTGTAGGGGTGATGCAATCTACTTACCAGCAAGTCTTGTACTTGGCGCATGCCTCCGTAGAGGTGATGGCAACCGCCGCAATTGTAGCTAGAAGCGATAACTTCATTCTGACTTTCGATGGCCGCAAGAATAAGCTCTCAATACGGATAGAGTTGTTGAGTTTAGCTTCAAGCCTTCAATAGCCCAAAAGGCTCCTGGGGCAGAAGAGACCGAGAGTGTATTGATATAGCTTCGACATTGTGGGAGATGTGGAAACGAGTCAGTAGTCTCCAGAGCTACTATCATCTGAGCGGGTGTCAAATTACACCATGTAGTACAGTGGGTTAGCATGACTCGATACGAGATTTGGTCGCCTACCGCGCCTGTGTTTTTGGAAGCTTAAGCTTCTAACATAGATTGCTCTAGATGAGAGAGCCACTGAAAGCACCGATGATCCGGCACGTTTGCGGCAATGATCATGCTACTCGTGCGAGTGGAAGGCCGTGTTGTCAAAAGACTGTTGGCGTTTCCGTGCGGACCAAGCCTACCCTTGCAAATAATAGTCGGCCCTCCGGCACGGTCAGCCGGGCGGCGCGGATGCCGTTGATGACTGTTACCAATCGGCGGGGCTTATGTCTTTGCCTTCATCGGCTTACCAGCAATTGACGCCGTCGGGCCGTATGGTATTTCGCAAGGAAATCGCGGAGTCAAGATTGAGCGCCTGCTTCGATGCCATCCAGCGCAGCGTGCGAGGAACTTATCACGGAAGGATTTAATGGCGACAGTAGGATAACAAGTCATTAACTCTATTAACATAGTAGTTTGGTCATTACTGAGGTTCATGTCTACTCAAGAAAAATGAAAGAAAATTCTATCCTTATCTAACCCAAACATTTCATAGCCTATTTCTTTTTAAGGCTTGCTAACTTGCTCCTTTCTGAAGAACTTGAAATAACCAATGCAAATAAACAGGTTGAGCAAAAGCACAACCCAGAACCAGGCGTTGGCAAACGCGATGCCCAATCCTTCGCTAATATCAGGGAAAACAGGACCCGGACCGACGTTATTAGGCGCGGTGGCGCGGGCCAACATAGTAAAGATGGAACCCAGAACTTGAGCGGCGACACAGGCCGCCGCGACGTGCACACGGGTAAGTGTCAGCATGAGAATCATACCGATACCCGCACCCTGGAGACCGTCGAGGACGCCGAGCCACAGCCAGAGAACACGGCTGAGGACTGCACCGGCGACGGCGCTTCCGGCCCATGGCATCCAGAGACCGATGCGGGAGGTACCCCACCAGATCTGGGCCCAGCGCGGGGCGCCGAGACCGACGGCGAACATGGGGAACAACCAGGGGTGGCTCTCGCTGGCCTTGGCCAGGCCCCAGAGGACAACGGCCCAGACGATGATGAAGAAGAAGAGGGCGAGGATGACCATGCTCCAGACGGGCACGTGCTGGGACGCGAAGAGGAAGAACCAGTTACGTCCGAAGAGGGTGCTGAGGAAGTAGTTCTGGATGCAGACGGCCATGAGGTACCAGGCAATGGTCTTACGCTTCATGAGTGTCTTCCAGAGCTGGGGGATAGGGCCGGGGGTCTGGCGGTAGAAGTCGGGCAGGCCGAGGTAGAGGATAGCGCCGATGGCCCAGAGGAGGATGGCGACGGGAAGGCAGATGCCCAGGAGAGCGGGCTTGCCGGCGAGAGTGGGCTTGGCGACACTGTTGGCTTCGGCCTCGGAGACCAAGCTACCCCAGGCCCAAAGACCGAGAGTGTAGATCTGGGTGAGACCTTGGATGATGGCAAGACGCTGGATCCACTTGGGAACGGTGGAACCACCATCGGTACCGAAGTTGAAGGCGAAGGCGAGCGATCCGGAGGATGAAGCAAAGGCGTAAAGACCAGTGGCGGCGTTCTGGAGCCAGACCATTGTGTTGTTGTCGCCAGCGAAGGGAGAGCAACCGAGGACGAGGAAGGCGATACCGTAGACGGCGTAGGGTGCCGAGAGCGGGTAGAGAAGAGGCATGGTGCGCGATAGGACGTACCAGAAGACGGACGAGACGAGGTAGATGGTGGCGATGATGTAGAGCTTCTCGGCGGTCTGGCCAACTTCACCGGTGAGAAGGGTCACTTGGTAGGAGTTGGTGGCGATGACCTGGTTAAGGGCCAGGAGCATCGCGTAGACGGGCCAATCACCGACGCGATATTGAAGCCACTTCCTGACACCCGTGGGCGCGACATAGTCCTCGGGGAGATCGAATTGCGCGTTGTAAGAGCCAGGCGAGTCGGGGGGTGTCCTGCTGTCGTAGGCACCGTTCGGGTCATCGGCGGCCATGCTATTCATCAATCCGGACTTTCTGGCGCGACCACGCTCGAGAGGCAAGCTCAACTTGGAAGAGGACTTGTTCTTGAACATGCCGAGACTCAGGCGGGAAGCGTTGGGCGAGGAGGCTCTGGATCTAGATTGTCCTCTGGCCGATGAGGGGGACGCGGAGCGACCCAGTCTGGCGTCGAGGTACATATCGAACCATTCCTTCTCGGACTTGATGAGGTAGTCCTCAATGCAGAGCTCAGAGATGGAGTTGCCGGCGTTGAGGGCCTTGAGCTTCTCCTCAAAGTGCTCGTAGAATTCACCCTTAGAGTCAGTGAAGAAAGGGTCGACCTGCTGAAGCTTGTAATCATGTCTGTCACCGACGACATCCTCGACACTAAGCATGGAGGCTCTCGAAGAGTTGTCCTGCTGCATGCCCAGACCGCCGCCCGGGGGCGGGAGAGGCAGAGTGTCGGCCATGGAGAAGCCAGAAACATTACGGCTGTGGACTCCATCCTGGCCAGCCTGTCCGGGAAGAGAGAAGTTGCGGCTGTGAGTATCGGAGATGTTGCGACCATGTTCCATCTGTCTGCCGAAAGGCCCAGGAGAGTTGGCGCGAGAGCCGTACGGGGAGTCGACATAAGCGGGAGACGGTGACATGGAAGGCGACCCGGGAGTGCTGGTGTACATCATGGGAGTCTGCATGCCAACGGGAGTCTGCATGCCGGCGGGAGTAGTGCGACCAGTGTGGAGAGTAGTGCCATCATCATCGTAGTCGGAAACCTGGCGCATCCACGCGGGGGATCGGTCGACGAGCTCGACTTCACCGCGGAGAGGCTCTTGAATGGAACCGGGACGGGTCTTCTTGACGAGGACATTGCCCTTCTTGAGACCCTTCTTACCGTACTTGGCGTGAGCGCTGATACAACCCTGCTGGAGCTTCTCGAGCTTCTCGAGCCACTCGGCGACGGGGAAACGTTGCTTGGCGGACCAGGCACGCATCATGGCTCTGGTCTTGGTATCCGTGGCGAGAGCATCCTTGATGGCGTGCTTGAACTGCTTCGTAAGATGGGCGGCCTTGGTCGATTCGACCGTGTACCACCAACCGGGCATTTGACCGAGACCACCGACGCGGGCACCGACACCCAAGGCACCCTTCCTGCCGAACTCGACAGCGACCAAACCGAAAGGCTCATCTCTGGAGGGGATCAGGGCAAACTCGGCACCGCTGAAGATGTAAGGCGGGAGAGCAGTGAATTCGGGCTTGGAGAAGACACGTCCGGGGTAGAGTTCCATGAGCTTGGCGAGCTTGAGAGCAGCGAAACGTCCGTAAAGATCAATCATGGGGCCAATGGTGATGAGCTGAGCCTTGGGGTAGTTGTCGAGAACCCAGGGGAAGATATCTGCGATGAGGTCGACACCCTTTTGCAGGGACCAACGTCCGACGAAGACGAAGAGCTCGGCTTCAGGGTCCACGTTGAGACCAGCCCACTCCTGGGCCTGGCGTCTCAACTCACCACGGCCGGCCTCGTAGGCGGGGTCGACCTCGATCTTGGGCTGGTTCATGAAGTCGTTCTTGTCCCAGTCGGCGGTATCGGTAGGATCGGGGTTAGGCAGCTGGCCGACCTTGTTGAGACCCCAGAAAATGGGATAACGAGCGAAGGAACGATCACCGTATTTGCGGGAGACACCGACAGCACCGAATCCGTTCTGGTGGACGCGTAGATACGAGGCACCGGCGTGAAGAAGGTTGAAGACTAGATAGTTGTCAGCAGCTGGACGTGGAGTTTTCTGATGGAGCGTATTGTCTTACCTGAACCGTATTGGACGTATTTCTTGACAATGTCGATATCCAAGTTGTAAGCCTTGCACACTTCGGCGCTCTCCTCGGGGGTACGCATGGGCCAGAGACCCTGGAACTCGGCGTTGTGAAGCGAAAGGGCAACGGGAATGGTCTTGGGCAACAAGTAGAGAGGAGCGATGGAACCGTGATAATCGTTGATGTGGTACATGTCGACGGGGAAACGGTTGCAAGTCTCGGCGATACATTGGTTCCTTCAAGGCGTGTTAGCATACAGTCGTCTAGGCGGGAGGAAGATCATCACGAAAACTTACCACGCAGAGTAGTAGATAGCAGACTCCAAGTCGTCCATACGCGGGGGGTAAGGCTCAGACTTGGTCTGCTTCCTGAAGACAGGCGCATCGAGCAGAACGTAGGTGATGTTGTCCACAATGTGGTACTGCACCTTAATCTCGTACTCCTGGTCCATGATCTTGACGTACATGCTCGGCGCAATCTGATCGATGGGGTACTCGATATCACCGACACAGGGAACAACCCACACGAGGTTCTGGTGCTTGAGGGCCTTACCCATCAACTGGGCCATGACACCCAGACCACCAATCTTGATCTTGAGGTTCCAGTCGTCAATGTTGTACTCCATCGTCGCGATCAGCACCGTCTTGCGCTTGTTGCCTGCGGTAGCGGCGGCGGCGGCGGTGACGAGGTCGGTCGAGCTGCGCATGCTGAGGGGGATCGCACCGGCGGCGCCCATGAAGACATTGCGGGTCTTTTGGATCATCATGTTGAACTTAGACTGGTCGTGGACACCGTGCTCGTTGAACTTAACCTTGTAGAAGGAGCGCTTGAAGGCCTGGACGGCGGCGAGACCGGTGAGGACGGGGACGATGAAGAGGAACAGCCAGAGGAAGAACTGGATCCACATGTTTCCCTGGGGGATGAGCTGGTACTGGAAAGTGGCATCGTTGAGGACGACCTTGTAAGCAAGGTACGGCGTAGGAGGGTGGCCAGTGATGTTGACGGCGTTCTCGTACAAGGACGAAGGGGGGAGACGCTCAACGACGTTGTCTCCGTCGACGTCACCGTAGACAAAAGACTGATCGGGCATCTTGTCCGGGTTCATGCCCCAAATGCTCATCTTGAAGTAGTTTGGCCACTCGTCCATGTAATGCCACGTCCACTCTGACTCGCTCTGGTGCTTCATGTTCTTGAGCAGACCGCTGTCGTAGCCGAACTGGTTGAACTTGCCCACGGCGAACATGTGCGGGATGCGACGGGGGATGTCGTAGTCAATATCGGCGTGCACCTTGTACGCGCTGGAGCCGAGGAGCTTGCTGTAGTACTGAACGATTACGTGTTCGCCCTCCCATTCCTGGGCCTTGGTACCGTTCCAGGACTGCTTGACGACCTTGGTGGAAGTCTCGTAGTCGGCCCAGTCGCTCCAAGACGACTCGAAATTGGTGGAGTAGCGGAACTTGCTGGCTCCAGCGGAGGTGTGCTTGATCGTGATCGTACCGTCATCGGCCTTTGTCAGCAGGTTGCTAGAGTAGTTTGCAGTGTGAGGGAAGACAATGGCGTTGTCCTGCGCGCCGATGCGGAATAAGAAGCGGTCGGTGGCAGCAATTGTCGAGTTGCCGGTGGCGGTCGAGGAGTTGGTGACAACCACCTGGTGCACGCCGTGCTTGACGTTCAGCAGGTTGGCCTTCCAGGAGAAGGATGAGGCCAAGGCACCGGTCCACTCAGAAATCGTCTCGGAGATGTCTGTGCAGTTGACAGAGCTGGAGTCAATCGTGGGAACGCTGTTGTCGTCGGTGTGAGACTTGAAGGTAATGGACTTTGTCACGCTGTCGCAGTCCATCTTGACCGAGAATTGAAGCTCGATGGGCACAGTGTTTGAAGGCTCGGTGGACTCGATGCGGGCGTCATGTCCGGGAACGAACTTGGTGATGGCGACCGGGGGAGGCTTGAAGTCGGCCTCAGGAACGTAGGCGCGGAACTCGAAAGGAGCCATGGTAATATTCTTGAAGCAACCATTGTAGCCCGTGTTACCCGCGTAGGTGAGCTTCACGGGCGAGTCCTCGAGCTTCGTCGTCTGATGAGGGAAGAACAGGTTCTTGACCGTGGTGCCAGAGGTGAAGGGAGAGATGATCGCGTCGTCCTTCTTCGAGCAGTCGAAAGTGTAAGTGGTGGTGACGTTCCTGTTGTGGTAGATGAACCAGACGGGGACGAGGTCATCGCCGAGGTCCTGGACACCGAGCTGGTAGCGCATGACACTGAAAAGACCAGTGACAGTGGCCATTCCGGAGTTACCAGGGTAGTAGAGCTCCTCGGTCTTGTTGGAAAGCTGCTCGAGCCACATACCGTCCTGAAGAACGGGGTAGACGGTTCTCAGGTGGTACATGTGCTTCAGGATGTTTCTGATGGGGTGACTGGGGTCGCGGTGATCCCAAGAGACGGTGTCATCGCGGCATCCCTCGCGTGCCTTTGAGAGGGGCATTTGGTAGTAAAGAGTTGCCTTCATGGAGTAGCAACCGTGCTGTTGCCAGGCGGGAGCAGAGGCCAAAGGTTGACGACCGAACATGTAATTCTGCGCCGTGTTGTCGAGGACGTAGAACGCCTGCTCCTCACCCCACGTAAGCATGGGAATACCGGGCAAGTGAAGAGTCGTGACGAAAAGACCCATCAAACTGCGCTCATGGCCGACTTCGATGGCGGGCCAACGGAAGGTATCCTGGTTCATGGCACCGAACATGTGGCGGGGGTCGACCTTGCCGGTGTTGGCGTTGATCATGTCGTTGGATCGGAGGACCTCGTTCCAAGCCTCGACAAAGTTACTGGGCACATCGTAGCCGGCGACACCAGTACCGTCCATACCCAAGAAAATGACCAAGAAACGGTAGAAAGAGTAGTGGAAGGCAGCAGAGTCCAGAGCCTGGTGGCCCTCGTCGCGCAGGAAAATATCCATGTCCTTGGCCGTCTCGTTGGTGGTGTTGTAGGCAGTGTTGACGTCCTTGAACCACTGCTCGGGGGTTCTTCCGCGACCAATGTAGATGGAACCCATGGTGTTACCACCTGTAATCTCACCGGGCAGGAAGAAGTTCTCCTTGCCGAGATCGCGAGCGCACTCACGAATCTTCTTGGAGAAAAGACCCTGGGCATCGACCGTAACCTGAAGAGCTTTATCAAATCGGAATCCGTCGATATCCAACTGCTGGATCATGATGCATGAGAAATGCGCCAGCTTTTGGTTCACGGCCGGGACCCATTCTCTCAATCTGTCTTGGACGGAAGCGAATTTGGTCAATTGACGTCGGTAATCGGGGTAAACGCCGAAAGCCTCAGTGTCACCGAACTGTTCGCAGAAAAGGTCAGTACAATATCCCAAACTCAAGATTTCCAGAACGGTCCAAAGCATACCTGATCAAAGTCACCATCGTAGCAGCCGCCAAACATGTCGTAGATCTCCTGGCCAACTTCCTTACCCTCCTCGAGGTAGAGACGGGGGAAATGCTCGCAAGTCTCGTTGTACTTGGTAGGGAACGTCCAGTCGAGGTATTGGCGATCAGTCTTGTAGATGACATCCATTTCATGAGGTTCGAAGGGCGCCGAGGAGTTGAGGTAATCCTTGTAGCCGATCAAGTCTCCCAAGGTGGCCATCGTGTTGTCGAAAACGATGTACTTGCGCGCAAGTCAGTCGCATAATCATAGAGATACTTGCCAGAATCATTCAACTTACCATTCCGCGGTCGTGAACCTCCTGAACAGCGGCTTGCCATTCTGTGAGGTTGCCAAAGTGGAAATCCAACAGCGTGTGATCTAACGGTGAGTAAGAATCGTAATTCCACGGCGCGTTGATGAGCATAGATCCTCCAAAATAGATTCCCTTAATGCCCATTCCTTGCAGGTAGTCCAGTGTGTCGACGAGACCGGCGATATCACCACCCCATCTCAGTTGTGTGCCTGTGATATCCTGCTCGAGAACGGTTCCGTTGGCGCTGTCGTTTTCCGGGTCACCGTTTACAAATCTGTCGAGCATGATTGTGTAAAACGGAAATCGCCAGTTCTCTGGCGACTCTGTGAACTTGTGGTTCTCCCACTTTCCATCGTATAGGATAGGATCTGTCGCATCCTTATTTGTGTTGAGGTTGTAGTCGGCGTACTTTTCTTCATACTTGAGACCATTAACATTATGAGACAAGACGCCCAGTAGTAGGAGCGCCTTTAGCCTTCCGAACCACATGTTGGGCGGTTTGGTCTGTGATGTTCTGATGGAGGACGCCTGGGAGGTGCGTCCTCGAAGCGAGGGTGGGTAGGCGCGGGCTTGCGATATCAAGCAGTGGAAGACGCCAGAGATAAACAACAATACTTATCAGAAAAAGGTTAACAAAAGTAAACAAAATGTAACAGCAATCATGGACTGGCAGAAAGCGAGTGATGCCAGTTTGGGGGTTTGAGCGAGAGACGAAAGATGGGAAAGATGGTTGAACGATAGTAGAGCCGTTTCCGTTTCCCACAAAATACACACACCAGAGCAAGAACGAGAGCTAGGCAGGAAATGCAGAAGCAACGTACGTCAGAGATGGGGAGGGGAGAAGGGACTACGGGATAGATGGACTTTACTATGGAGCCGGAAATCTTTGAACAGCACAGCACTTGCTTGCTTGCTTGCCTCTTCTGGGCGTGTCCATGGTCCACGGGCGTGTGTGGTGGTGGTGGTAAGGGGTGGGAGGATACATGGAGAGAGAGGCAGACTAGACCCGCCCGGCTGCTGGGCATCGCCTCACGAAAAAGGGTCATCAGAATCCGTCATGCCCGCCGCCTGCGGAGCCCACCATTCTAGGATACGAGCTCGAAGTTTACTCATGTCTGCATCATAGCGGTGACCTCTCGGTGGTGTCTTCGGCTTCGCGGGCAGGGTTGCGGAGGGTGGCCGATTGGATCCTAAGAATATCCTCACCAGCCCATGGGCCCGGCCACCGCGGGTGGGCTGGAGCCAGCAACGCAGATCTTCCCGGTCGGGAACTTGGAGGAGCCCTGGAGGAGTCTACCCAGCTACGGATAGACGAGGATAGACGACCACGCACGACCTCCAGAGTATGGAGGCACTGACTGCACTGCTAGACCTAGAGGCTAGGAAGGACGTTGGGGTTTTCTTTGTCCCACTGTCCGTCCATTGTTCTCATAGAATAGTTCGGACGGCAGCCCCCTTTCGCGTGTGTAAAGGTACGTATCTCAGTATCAACGACGACCATTCTCTCCTTGCTCTGCCACGGCCGTGTCCGCGGGCTGGACTGAGCTCGCACTGGCAAGCAACAGAAGTTGGGAAGCGGAACCCGGGCCAAGCAAGGGTGGAGCCGCAAAGAGTTGAAAAAAGTCGAACTTTTGCAGGATTTCTGGCCGACATGGGTGTTTTCCCGGGAACCCAATCGATCCTGGGATCCTTCAGGGATCATTTGGCTTGTGTCGGGCGTGGTGTGTCCATGGTCCTCAGCCGCCGAGAGAAAGCTTCAGTAGCTTCGACAGGTGTCGAGGTGTCGACATACGCTGGGCGCCAACAGATGTCAGCTCGAGTGGCCTCCCGATTTCCAAGCGTTTGAAGCCGTTTATTCTGCATGTCTTGGGCGAGCGAGCTGCGAGGGGCTGGTCGACCGTCGTCGGCGGCGGCGAGCATGGCCCATTGAATGGAGAATGCATTGCATTGCATATTTCTCTCTCGTGTCAGCAACCCGCAAAACCGCAGCATGTGGTTCTGGCCCTGGGGCTGCGTTGCTTGGGTTCACAGTAAGGGAAAACCACAGGACCCCTTATTTTGCGTCCATGCGGCGGGCATGCGAGAAAGCACAGGCGAAGAAGAAAAAGAATTTTCGGGAAGACTGCAATAAGGAGAACACAGCTGCCAAGCGAGTCAGGAGATGGTCCCACAAGTTTACAACACGGCCGCCGGGATGTAATAGGATGGGATGGGTGATGGGACGGACTGAGCGTGATGTTGTGCTCGGCCTGTCGAATTGTCGAATGTCGACGGTCAGAAAAGAAGTGGACAGAACAGCAATTTGACGTCACGGCATTGGCTGAGATTCAAGAACTCATAAAGCCTGCAGCGGCACTTTTGGTGGCGAAACGTTGTGGCTTGCCTTTTGCCCTCTTTACGGAGTACTACTGTGTGTGTATCTGTATCCTTACTATCGTGCGCCAACCATTGCAACGGCACAACTCACTTTAGGCTGGGTAGCCGACGTGGTTATCAGTCACCTTCCTTTTTCCATGTTCTGTCAAGCCATTATCACTATCACTATCTGAACTGGTGCTACGCTGAGTCTCGGTCTGTAGCACACACTCCCAAGTATCGCCGTAACTCATACCTGAAGCTCGCATACTTACCTATCTCTCTGTCTCTACCTTTCGCCCGTCGCTTCTCGACCCTTTCTCGGAAGGTTTTCGAACGGCGACGACAGAAAGAGAGACAAAGCCAACGGTTCTGTCATTCCCAGGAACTGCCCTGACCAGCTCGATGACAGGGCGGTTATACTTTAGTGCGCAGATTAGCCAGCGCCTCTAGCGCACAGAGGCTGCGGATAGTGCACAGAGGAACGGCCAACGGCGGGCGGCCAGCGGTTGTCTGTTCCTCGTCTGATGTCTCTCGTATTCCGTCCGAACCGCTGGCGGACTCGCGCGGGAGTGGCAGTCCTTGCAAGCTGAAACTCAAACAGCGAGGTTGGGAGAGCCTGGAAGAGGTTTGTTAACTTTCACTCTTGATTATGCCCAGTTGCCTTTGCTATTGTGTCCAATGAGACAAGCAATTGCCAATGATCTGTGGGGAATCAGGAGGTTTGGCACCTCACTGGCAGGGCTGTCGTGCTTGGTGAACAAATTCTCGCCAAGTCGACCAGAAGCTTGTTTAGTCACCCCCCTTCTGCCCCTATTCCAGAGTTGGCATGACGCGGCTGCGCGAAGAAATACGGACCGGTAGTGGAGCACCGGTTTTTTGTGCACTCGACATAGCCAGGGACCTGCATATACGCCGCCGCCGTCATCGTTGATCAAGCCATTTAATGCAGACTATCCAGATTTATCCAGACTATCCAGACTATGCGAGGACGGTTCGAAAGCCACCCGTTCGGCCCCTAAAAGCAGGCACACACCGTTCGAGTTTTCCCACCTCGCGTGTCGTATTCCCCTATACCCCACCTTAGCACCGTATGGATACTCCGTACACATAGTACAAAGCACAAAATATGTTTCGATACTCTGTAGACAATCAAACTCTACTCGTGTAAAAGAATATCGGCATATCGGCATGTCCGCCGCCCGCGACGACCCCCACTCTCAGCCACCAATTTGGAGAAAAGCCCCTGAGCAAAACGCAACCACACTTTGACGCATCTCGGTGAGCCATCTACCGGTATCTCCCCCCCCCCCCCCCCCCCCCCCCCCCCCCCCCCCCCCCCACCCCCCAAATGGGAAAAAACCCCCGAACAAAACCCCACCCCCCTTTACGCCCCCCGGGGGGCCCACCTCCCGGTTTCCCCCCCCCCCCCCCCCCGGCCAGCCCGGGACGTACAGCATGAGCCCATAAATCCATAGAGTGGTCAAAATGAGCCCGCATAAAGCGATTGTGGCCCGAAGAAAAAAAGCAAATCCTTCAGCTTTGCCTTCTGAATGTCGGCACCAACAGACATTTGCTAGTAGCTAAAGAGGTCTGAAGTCTCGTCATAAAATGCCCGAATCCGAGCTGCCGTCGAGGCGACGGTTGCACGACAGCACCACACCTCTCAGCACCCAAACCCAATCCGTGTCCCCTGTGGTGATCGTTGCTATAAATACTCTCTGTTATCGGTGACGGAACAGCAGGGAAGAGCGTTGTTTGTGTGATTTGTGGCGTCTACCATTGGCTCGTTTACTACGCAGGCTCGCTCTCTCACTCGCTGTGCCAACTTTTCTCTCCAGTACCTATCGACAACCAGTTCGCACAATTGTCCGGTCCTGTGGCTAATGAAGTGAATGAGCCCATTCTTTTTTGCTCTCTTCCTCTCGACTTTCTCCGTGTGTGGCGTCCCTTGGCTGCCCACTATCGAAAACGGAGCACAAGGACCGCCGCCGAGCAATTCTGACTGAATTCGAGACTGCTTGACCATGCGTTTGTGCCACACCCCCCCTTGTCCCGGTGGGCTGGGACCACTTCACTCCCAGCCTCCAGGTTCAGGAAACACTGGAGCCAGTGTGGCCCTCGTTGGCGTTGTTCGCCCATGGGTTCGAAACCTCTGGACGGAATCACGATCAATCTGACACATCTCAACCCGTGCGGTAGCGTAGGCGAAGTCGCAGAGCAAATTGATGGAGTCGAGGGAGGAAAAATACCTTCACTCATCGTCGTTCAACCCCCAGAAATTTGAGCCCCTATTTGGTCTCCTTTTTTCAGAGTTTCCAACGGCTTTTCTCCTTGCTTTGTCTTGCTTTGTCGGAGAAATTGTTCTCTTTGTGTGTCACAGAGCACTCCCCCTTTGCCGCCCAGAGCTGAGCACAAAGCAAGGAGCTCGTCCAAGCTTCCCCGCCAAGAACGAGATGGGCCCCGCGGTCACCGGAATGCCGAAGATCTCGATGCCCTAAGGCTTTAGTGCCCAGCGGCTTGTCTCAACGAAAATTCGACGTTCAGGCTTCAGCTCCCACGAGCCGTGGATATGGAAAAAAGTCTTCTCTCTCTCAGTCTCGCTTAGACTCTCGCGTCCAAAATTTCGGTATCCAGTGATAACGTTGCGATTGTCGAGATGAGTATTGCCAGAAAAGAGCTCGCACTTGCATATGCCATTACCGTCTAAACTTCCGTATTATTGCCCAATATTGTTACTATTTTGGCAAGGAATTATTGGACCCAATCACCCGGGAATGACGGAAGCGCCCCGACCAGCACTCTAAATGCCCGTGTTCATTCCATACGTGCGGGTATATCCTTCGGGACGGTGCCACCAGCGAGCAAGTAATTTGATGTCGTCGAAGTTCGACTACTTTACGAGCGACCTGCGGCTCTTGTCGTGACTTGTCAGTGTCACTCAAACAGCCACGACAAGCCCAACCCGTCCTGCTAGACGCCCTGACGCCGCCGCCCTCGTCTTCCCTACCCTCGCCTCGGGTCGTCGTTTGTCATTGTTGATTTGAAAGTGGCAGTTGCTGCCTGGCACATAGAAGCGCCGAAATCTGTTCGAGCTACTGTCGAGCTACTGTTTGTCATCTCCACAACGGTTTCGCCCCGACAACTAGGACAAAAAACCTCCACACCCGCCCGCCAGCAAGGAGACTATCGAGCAGCCGCTCCAAAGACGTGACGTGGGTCTTACTCAGCAGAGAGAGGCACAGAGGGAAAACACCCCGGCGGGGTGTCGCGCGAGGTCGTGGTTTACGGGACGTGGGATTGCGAGCCTGTCTAACTAAAAAGACCCGAACCTCGGACTCACTGACGCGAGCCCTCTCTAACTGCGAATCGCCTAGCGTGAGCCTCGGAAGGATTTTTCTGCCTTCTGGTTTCTGCGACGGCGTCGACGGCGTCGGCGGTCATCTTCCAAGTACAGTATCTTGAATGTCCAGATACGTAAGTCGTTCATTTCCCCTATCTGTCAAATCATGTCAAAAAAGTACGCCTTGCAATCCGCGCAGCCTTGCGACCGTGGAGCGCACGCAACGCCAGCGTCCGCGCAAGCAACTGCGGCTTAGCGTCCATAATGAGCTGGTTCATCGACCGGTTCGAGTCGTTCGAGCCTCTTGAGGACCCTGAACGGGGGCTTCAAGGCTCAAACGGGACGAAAGTGTTTCGCGGCCCTCGCTGCCGAACGTCAAACTTCCAATGAGAGCTCCGGCTCGATATTGTTTTATTGATTGCTTTCCGGTGAGGGTAGAGATAAAGTGCCCCTCAATCGATTTCCTTCCAATCTTTCATTCCTTTCTCTATTCCGTACCGCCTCCCGGGGGCCTGGTGCTACGTTGCGGCGTGTTGCGGCTCCTTGGCACTCTATTGACGTTGCCTCTTTGAGCCCTTTCGGCACGAGGGTTACAATCCTTCTGTGTCGCAATCGAGGAGCAACGAGCCCTTTTCGGTCTCTGGCCCTCCCACTGTGGGCAGTCTGCCTCCCACGCTCTCTCTGGCCCTCTGCGTGAAAATTCGCGCGTGCCGCAACCCTGCAGGGCGCGATGTTGCTTCAGGCGGCTAAGCGGGCGTACAGCACCAATGCCTTATCTTCACCCAGCAGCAGCATGTGTGTGACGGTGTCTCTGCCGCCATGAAGTGTGTGTGATGTGCGATGTGTGATGTGTGATGTGGCCGTGAGGTTGGCCAAGCTGCTGCCCTTGCATTGTGAGACCAAAAGGCTGGGAGCTGACTCACCGCCCGACCCCCATGGCCAGCAACTGAGACCGCGAGGTTAGACTGCCGCTTCGCTTGTGTGCGATATGCATATACGAAGACATTAGCTTGCCCAAGAGGCGCGACTCCGACGAGCCAGATCAGCCCAGCCGCGGGAATACGGCCAACCAGCGGTTTTGTTTGTTTGCTCTTTTTGCTGGTTCATTCTATTTCTGAGTTTCTTGCCAGCACAGCAAGCCCGTTCAAACGATACGAACCATGAGTGGGCGCCCGCCACCCCGCGCGAGAGAGACAATGGGGAAGATGGGAATGCCGATGAACCGCGGGTTGCGCGGGGTGGCCTGTCATCGTTCGTCTAGAGAGCTTCATGAATCCTGCAAGTTGCTTATTGAAACTCTGATTTGCGAGCCTTACCGCTCCTAGTAGGGCTACGTGTGACGTGAATGGCACACCCTGCGTCGGGTAGGTCGGAGCCGTGATGACGAGCTGAAGATTTACATCATTTCGAGAAACTCGAGAATAATCTCTTTCACTCGCTTCATTTGATGTAGCCAGCCGGCCGACCAACGCATTCGGGCATTCATACTTACGGCACTTCGTATGGTCAGGTCGTACCACTCTCCGTCTTTTCTCTTATCTCGGGGGTTGGTTTTCTCTCATGATCCTAGCTCCTCAACCATGCACTAAAGTTTTCCTCGTATTAATTGAGCTGCCTCGGGAAGTGAAGATCATCTGCCACTGTTTAACTCCATCGTTTTGTATTACTAGAGGATTGCCGCAGTATATATAGACGCTACCCTGCCCTCGAATTCCGCACTATTTAACCTCAACCCTTTTTATAAGTCACCTATCCTTTCCTCTATTCTACCCTCTCCCTCGTTAAAAGATCGTTAGAATTATAATTTTAATAACTTATTAATAAACTAGTATTATTATTTAGAAATAAATAACCTATTTTTATATATAAATACTAAGAGTCTTATTATTATAAAAATAATAATAAATATACTAAAGTACTTAAGAGAGCTTTTTAATAAACTTTTAATACTATTTAAAGTAATTATCCTTAAGTTATAAAAAGAAGCTAAGGTACTATATTAATATAACCCTATTTATTTTATTAATACTAATAATACCCTTTTTAATATAAAATATATTAATAATACTTTATAGCTGCGTTACTATATTTTATAAATCGTACTTAATATTAATAAGGCTTTTAATATTATTTATTAGGTCTTTTATTAAAGTTATTATTATAAAGTTAGTTTAGCTATTAGTATTTTAATAAGTATTTTAACTTAACTTAGAGGCTTTTATAACTTTTTAAAAAAGGTTTTTAAAAGATTTATAATTAAACTTTTTACTTATTATAAATAAAGCTATTATAATTAAAGCTATAATAATTAAAATTATAATAATTAAAATTATAATACTACTTACGAACTTTAATAATAAGTAATTAATAATATAGTTATTTTTTTCTTATAATAAGCTTAAAAAAGTATCTTAATTTAAATACTAAGTAAGTATTATACTATTTTATTAAAACTATATTCTTATACTTATAACTTAGAAAGAATTAACTTTCTTTGATAATAAGGTACTTAGAAGATCATCTGCACTCTAAGACGGCGAACCCTATTAGAGGGGACTACGGATACCTCGTTGACAACGCCAGACCACCCCGCCCGTGGAAAGTCTGGGGATGATGGTCTGTTCATTGTTTGTTTGCCGGTCCACCCGGGATCGTGCCCACCTTGGATCACGCTGGCTGTCTCTGTGAGCTTCAGATGCCATGAGATGAACACACCAGGGATACAACTTGAACCTTTTACTTCTCTGGAGTCTGCATTGAAGCCTAAAGCAACATGGGGTAAAGTGACAAGTGATGACCGGTCCTATTCGTTGCTCAGCGACTACACCTATCCCGGGGTCCCATACGTTAGCGCAGTGAATTGACAGGGAGGGTAGCCAATAAGTACAGGTTCTATCCTTTCTACCTAAATTCTATAGCTAATCCGGAGATAGTATTTTAAACTCCTCACTATCGAACCTTCTACTTATTTCTACTATTTCTCCCTACTTTTTATTACTAACTTTTACCTTAACTATATATATAAAATATTTTTAAAAAAATCTTAAGGTAATATTTTAAAGTACTTATTTTAAAATCTCTTTTTATTTTATATATAAAAATTAGAAAAGTGACTTTGCAGGGCTGCTACTAGATTTAGTAAAGTCGGCTACCATTTCACGAGCTAACGTATGGGACCCCGGGATAGGTGTACAGCAGCCAGGATATAGTTTCTAAGACTTCCAGAGTTCCAAATAACTGCCGTTGATCATGCGCAGTAGACAAACGTGATATGAGAGCTCGCGTAAGCAGACCATTTGCTACACGATTCTAACATGTAACGCATGACAAGTTTACGAATCTAAAGGGAGAGTTGGCGGTCCTAAGCAAACATGCTTGGCAATCGAGGAGTCATTGCTAGGTATCTTGAGATCAAGATCTTGAGCCATGTGGCGGCCTTAGAGATGGATGACATGTCATCCGATGCAACCATAAGATAGCACAGACACACGGGCTGGCTGTTCTGATGTCGACGTGCGTTCCCAAATCTGTGGAGAGAACTCCCATGATGTAACTGGGGTGAGCTAGAGAGGTCTGTCTGAGCGCAAGTACGTGATTTCTGATTCAACTACTACATAGCTGCAGAAACATGTCGTCAGCAACCAATGCTATGTTTGACTTCCATGGACTAGACGATTAGCGTCTTCCCTCCCAAATTGTGTAGTCCCAGTCTTTATGTGGACAAGATAACGAAAGTGTGGGTGAATCTTGATCGTTGAGTCTTTTATCTCATCGTCGTGTCACACGAAGTACTCGTCAAGTTGAAGTGTGTGTAGTCTAGCGGTCTGGGCCAGCCTGGTCTCATGATGTCAGCCACAGACCTATCTTTGGAAACTCTGGGCGTCAGACACGTGCTTCCCAAGTCACTTTGCCTGCCGTCATGGCTTTGCAGTGAGTCAAAGAGGCGCATGTGAGTTTCACAGGGTCTCAAAATCGACTTCGTACACATGTCACTGCACACGGGTGACGAAGAAATGAGTGTCAGACTACGTTCCTCATCGAGAAGCCTGAACTAGTCGAAATTGAATTTTTACATTGAATCTTAGCCAACTCATGCGGTCCAGACTTTGTCAGAGGCTACCCGATTCCTGGAAAGCTACGCGGATCAGACTCAGGTTTTGTTGTTTTGTCTGAAATATCGCAGAAAGAATCTACAGCGTCCATGAGTCAATTGTTTTCTTATTCGACTCGGTGCCACCAAGAGGCGTTCGAGGCGTTCGTTTCCGTCTTCTACATAGCTCCATGGGCTCTTCGCCAAAGTTCCAGTTCTGTTCTCGAAGGCTTTCTGAATTTGGTACGCACAGCTAAACATCAGTGCTGAATGTCGTGTTTTCTTGTGCGTTAGTCTTGTGTAAAACTACTCTTAAATTATAGAGGACACTCGACATGGACCCTCTGAGTAAAAAAGTATCAAAGGTGCATTCATGACTGCTCCATAATCGGAACCGTTGGATATTGAATGCTCTTCGAATGCTTGTTATCGTATTGGTCTTTAAGCATCGATGCCGAAGTTTTGATTTATCGCTGGCATTCTGACTTCGAATCTTGAAGAGATACAGGCTACGATGCTGTCTGGCAAGAAACGGGGCAGATGCGAGGCAATCAACATGGAGTCTTCATTCACTCAATAGTGGCTACTGTTAAAGAGAAAACTGATTGCCTTCGAAATCTGTTCCCCCCTTTGACGGATACACAACTGTGCGCGCTTTGACTTGGAAAGTCGCGAACAATGCATGACTCGTCAATTCAACAAGAACGCTCCATATCTCGCAATATCTCAGGGGAAGGGAAGGATTCTATTGAGTATGTGTGTTCCGCACCCACACGTTGGGTATCCCGCACCCATACTAGGCTCGTTCAGGCAAGTGGTGGGCAGCACGTGATTACATTGCCGAACGGCAGTCACGTGCTGCGCTCTCGGCGCGCCTTCCTATTATTTTTGCTTCTATTTAGACGCGTATTTCCCTCGCCCAAACACCTCATTTTCTAACTATTTTCAACACAGGAAAGGTACTTTTTCTAATACCAAAATATAGGCTCTAGAGACGTATTTCCTCTGAGCAAATCATAACTTTCAAAGTCGTCGTTTTAAAAAACGCGTACAGCTAGTATCGGAAAGAGGGTATAGTAGAGGAAGGTGCAGCAGAGGAAGGTGTAGGAGACCAAGGCGGGACGCGGCTTCCATTCTCCAGAAATTTCCGGAATAATAGTGGCTCCGGGCCAGAAGTGGCTGCTGCGGCGGTGCAATCACGTGCTGCCCACCACTTGCCCGAACGAGCCTAGTATGGGTGCGGGATACCCAACGTGTGGGTGCGGAATACACATACTCGATTCTATTACCCAGTGTTAGTATACACGTAGGCAGGTCAGACCTTTCGGTCGTAACGAGGTCAATAGGTCAGTATAGGTCTATTGCGCGTATGTGTGTATGGAAGTTCGTGGGCAGAGCCCGCGATCCCTCTGTGGGTATAGGTAGGTGGAAGGGTCCGTCTACACGGGCCCAGACTACCTACCTACTACCCCTACCTAACTACCTAATAGGGCCCTTTTCTACCTCGTAATCTAATATTAATAGTTTTCTATTTTTATAATAAAAAAGGGTAAAATAGGGGCTAGGTCCCCTATTAGTAAGAACTAATAGTAGAATTTATTATTAATCCCCTATTTAGAAGTACCTAAAACTATATACTAAAATTTTAGTATAGTTTTTATTATAATTATTTATATAAAAATTTTTATTATCCCCTTTTTTTAATTACTTCTTAATTTTTTAATATATATAATTTATATATTTAAACTCCTCGGAAATTATTAAATCTAGCGTAGTTAAAAAAGAGCTTTTTATTAATTTAACTACGCCCTAAATACGTACGTTTCTCTTTAAACTAAAGCCCGAGAGGTATATACGTTCGCTAAATAACTTACTACCTATAGTATACTACTATTTTAACTACGTATTACCTACCCTTTTATTTTAACTATAATAATTCCTTTATTAATAAATTACTTAAGGGACTTATTTAGTATGCTCTTTATAAACCCGTTAGCTAGATTATCGTTATTACTAATTTAATGGATTTTATAAAGCTCGCGGTATTTATATAATTATTAAAGTATTATAATATTTATTATAAAGCGCTTTTCCTTCGTAGTACCTAGCTTAACGAGGTATTTATATAATAAGTATAAATCTATATAGACTACTATAGGGATTTTTAAAACGTCGAGTTATTTAATAATAAGGTCTAGGGTAGTTAAAATAGTATAAGCGACGTTAATACTTATAACTATATTATAGACCTCTAATATTAGTACGCTTTAAATAATCCTTTTACTCTTTATAAAGCTATAGTAAATAATATTATTATTAATTATAAAGCTCTTATTAGTTTATTTTTTATTCGTAAGGATAATAATATAACCTAGTTATGAGGTATAATTAGCGTTATTTATAAATAACTTATTTATAAAAATAAAGAGTTTAGTTATAGTTAGATTTAATAATACGAATATAAGCCCTCGGTCTAAGTAATTTATTTACTATTTAATATAATAGTTTAGTATAGCGTAGTTAGTAAATAACGGATTTACTTAGTATTAAGTAGTAAATAACGTATTAAAAGCTATTTTTAGTTAGTAAATTAATACGATATAAGTACCTCGGGCTCGCTACTTAATAAATTATTATTTAGTATTTAATACTAAGGGGTTAACTTACTTAAGCTTTTTCCCCTAGTTCTTTTATTTAAGTACTATATTACTATTTTTTAATAAAATAATTTTATTATTAAAGATAAGTAGCTCGTTAGCTAATAATTATTATTTTAGTTTAGTTAGTAGCTTAGCGCGCTTAAGCTTAGTCTTTTTTTTCTAATTAAAGGTCTTATTTAATAGTCTAATTATATTATCGGTTTATATTTTAATAATACTAAATAATCCGCTTTTTCTTATTAAAATTAATAAGTATAAGTTAAACGTAAATATTATTATCTAGAGTATTTTTAAATAATACTTATTATATATTACTTATTAATAAGTACTAAATTCTATAAGACTATATAGTAGCTATATAACGTATAGAATAGTACCCTTAGGGTATAAGTAATAGATCCGAGCTAGTAATTAAGTAAAAACCTTATAATAAAGAGGTTAGTTTAATTATATATATATTTAAGTAATATTTTATAGCTAGATAATATAGCTTTCTTAGATTAGGGTCGGGGCTAGGGTAAGAATTAGATATTAATTAGTTCTTTAGATTATTAGCGACTATATAAGGATCTCTTTTTTCCCCTCGTTATTATACCCTTATATAACTAAGTAAGACTTTTTAATAAGGTTAAATCCTAAGTTCTTTATTTTATTAATAAATCGAGACTTAAATATCCTTATATCCCTATATTTAGGGCTAAGTTTAACGAATTTAATTATACCTCTCTTAATTAGTTTTAAAAGCTCTTTATTAATAGATTTTATAAAAAGTGCTCTTAATATAGTAATAATACCCTTATTACGGAGTTTAATAACTAGCTTAAGGTTTACTTTTTTTTTAAATATAAAGTAAGTAATAATTATAAAAGTATTACCGCGGCCGTACTATATTAACGTTTTTTTAATCCTCTTTTTTTATAATAAAGGGTTATTATTAATTATTATAATAATCTTATTAAGGATCTTATTAATAGTAGCGCTACTATTAGTTAGCTAGTTAATTATAGGGATTAGTAAGTAGTTAATATATTTTATTATTATAACTAGTAGCTCGGGGTTAACCTTTTTTAAGTACTAGGGTTTAATTATAATAACCCAGAAGCTTATTAGGCTATAAAGTAAGTTTATTATATAAGTAGTGCTATTTATTAAAACGAGCTTAAATAGGCCTTTTTATCCCTTACCTTCCTACTAAATTTTAACGTTTAATTATAGTAATAAATTAATAATATAGGAGATATTTAGTCTATTCTAAGTAGCTAGTACCTCGCTTATTTATTTATTAATATAAAGTCTATAGACTTCCCTTATTACTTTTTTAATTACTTTTACTTATTAAGTAATGTTTAGTAATAGTAGAGATTTATTAAAAGTGTATAAAAAAGCTCTAAAGACGAGGAGTATAAGAACGAGGCTATTTAGGCCGATTATATTATTAACTATTTTAATTACGGCCTATAGTATAGCCTCTATACTTATTAATAAGTATTTACTTTAAATAATATTATATACCCTTTTAAGTACTACGTAGTATTTTTTAGCTTTATTAATATTATTATAAGCTTTAATAAGTACTTCTTAACCTTAATAAATATAGATTTAGTAAAAAACTTAAACTTTGCGGTACTAAAGTTCTTATTAATATTTATAATAATCTAGTCTAGCGGACCGAGGTAAACGTCGATTTAATATAGCTAAAGAGCTTCTTATATATATTTTATAATTATATTTACGAAGAACCTTACTATTTAAAAAGAAGTAGTAGTATTAATAACGTAAAGTACTAGTTAGTTAGTACTCTTATAGTTTATTAAGTATATTATATTAATTACGATTTTATAATTAAAATCGTAATTATTTTATAAGGTAAATATAAATCGGCTAGGGGTAGTACTATTAAGTTAGTATTATTAATAAACTTTCGTAAGCTTCTCGAGGGCTACGATTTTTATATTATTATTAGATTATTAGAGTAGCTTTAAAAAACGAAGAACTAAAAGGTAGCTAAAGTGCTAATATAAGTAGCGTAATTCGCTTTTTATTAAGTAATTAGTAATAGCTTTTTTATTATCGAGGAGTAAAAGCTAAGGGTATCCCTATTTATAAATAATAAGTACTATAATATCTCCCTTAATTAGTAAGTTATTAATATTATTAAAGTATATTCCTAGCTTATTTATATCCCTTAGGTAGTATAAAAAAGGAGTATTAGTTAGTAAGATATAAAAAGTAATATTATTAAATAGGGTATTAATAACTATAAATCTTAACGACTTTATAAGTTCGCTATTACTAAATTAAATACTTATTTTATTAGCTCCGGAGGTATTAAGAATAATTTCGGGTCGTTATTATTATAATATAAAGAGTTAAGAGTAGCCCATAGTTAAGAATTCCGTAGTATTAATATTAAGTATAATATTTTAAAAATCTCTTAATAAGTACCTCCCGTTTAGTAAGAAGGAGGTTATTAATTCTATAGGCTTAATTAACTTATTAATAAAAGTAGTATTAATAAGGCTATACTCTATTACTTAAGTAGCGAGGATATTTATAAAGGTTCTATTACTAGCGGTAGTTATAAAGTATATTATTAAGATTTAAACTTCGTCCTCGTAATTATTTTTATAGTTAAAGTTAAGGCTATTAAAGTATTAAATTATAGTATTATTATTATTATTATTATCGTTAGTAGGGGTAGTTTTTTTATAAAAAGTAAAGAACTATAAGTATAAGCTTAGTATAGATCTCTTATTTCTTTCTTTACTATTTTTATACTTCTAGTATACTTAACATCGCTCTTTTTCTAAATACTTAGTTAATTAATAGCTAGTTTTATAATAAACGAAGTACTTTTTATTAGTAGTACTATAGCTATATTAATTTTATTTATTAAACTAAGTCTCTCTACTAGAGCTATTATAAGTACGGTCGGTTTAGTAAGTAGCGGGGACCTCTTTATTATAAGTACTATCCTAAAAATATTATTATTACTTATTATAGTTACGCTCTCTTTTTATAATATTAATTAAAGTACTAAGTTAGTAATAGATATTAATAAACGTAGGTATTAGGTTAAGTATAATAAGTTTATATTTTAATATACTATTTACGTAATAAAGGAGTTAGTTACTTATATTAAAAATAAATCCTTACGTAACTAGCGCTTTATAGAGGATCGTAATATAGTTAATAAGCGCTTATAAGATCTATTAGTTCGACTTATTTAGGTTCTTATAGATTATAGAGTATTAGTAAAGATTATAGAGCTTAGCGAGGTAGTTTTAACGACTTATAAGTAGTTTAAAGTATTTTTAAGTCTTTTAATATATTATATTAAAGCTAAGTAGGTTAGAGGTATTACTAAGTTAGTTAAAATAAAAAGTTAATACCCTTCCCTTAAGTATATTTAAAAAAGTACTAGAATAGTATTATTTATTAATTCTTACTTATTAATATAATATTTTAAAGATCTAAAGCTTCTTATTAAAAATATTATACTTCTTATTATTATACTTATTTTTATTATTATAAAGCTTAGTAAGGTTAATTAATTAGTAAGTATTAAGTATAATATTGTTTTTAGTTTTTTTATTAAAGTATAGTATTTAATAGGATAGATTTTGTTATTAAGTAATAATAACTTTATTCTTTAGTTCTTCTTCTTTTTTTTTTTAAAGAGGTAGTAAGTTAGTTAATTAGTAGCGAGGCTAAGGTTATAGTTTTATTTATTTTAATTAAGCTAGCTAGGGTTATATAGATTCCCTTATTATTTTTCTAGTTTATTAAATAAGATCGTTAGTATTTATTAATTATAAGAGTAGTAAATAGAAGAAGTAAGGATCGTAGTATAATATATTAAAGTATTTAGTATAGCTACGGTAGGCTATAATTTCCTTAGAAGTTTAGGTAGGGAAGTATTAGGTATTAAGGGCGCTAATAATCTTATTTACTATTTAATTACGGTCCTTAATTATTAAGTTAATATTATTATTTATAAAGAAGTCTCTTAACTTCTTAAGAATCGTACTATTTATTTTTAAAAAGTCCCCTATTTTCTAGCTATTAAAGTCGGTTTTAGAGTCTTTTTATAGCTCCTTGCCCGTTAAACCGTCTTAATAATAGGATCTTATTATAAAAAGGACGAAAATATTAAGCTTTTTATTACTCATAAGGGTAAGTATAATATTAAATAAGCCCTATTAAGTTAGGTTAACGTAGTCTTATTAGCGAGTTAGAATTAAGTATAATTCTATAATTTAAGAGTATAGATAAGTATAAAGTAATATTAGCTAATTATTAGACCTTTCTTATTTATTATTAGGGCCGGCGGTTATTATAATATATTTATAAGGTAAGTTATATAATAGAAGATAATCGTAAGAAATAATTATTATATTTTAATCGTAGTATAACGTTAAGTAGGCTCGAATAAGTAGTAAGTCGGTCGTAGCGATTGTTTTAATAGTAGTAAGCGGGCTATTATTACTAGTTAGAAAATTCTGCTCTTTTAATAAGGTATATAAATAGAAGGTTACTAAAGTTAGTAAAAGGTTATAAAAAGAAAAGAAAGGCCTTTTTATAATCGTACTTTTAGTAACTAATAGAGGATTCCGTTAGTTATTAATTAGTAATTTTTTTTAGTACTTTTCGTACCTCGTTTTACTAGTTTAATTTCGGAGCTTTTATTAGGTTAGAAAGAGGTGGATTTATTAATAATAGAAAATAAATCCTTATTACTATTATTATCGAGATTTTTTCTTTTTTTTAGTATTTTAGAATACTTCGTTATTTACGAGAGAATATTTTATTATTAACGTATTTATAATTTTAAAGGTCTTATTATTACTAAGCGCTAGTACGTTAGTAATCGTTAGATTAATTTTTTAGTAATTAATTTTTTTTTACTTATTATTAGTTTAAAATAATACTAAGTTATAATATATTCGAGGTAAATTCCTCTACGAGCGGCTTAATTAGAGGGAAGTTAGTAATTATAATAAGGTTAATAAAAATAATATTAATAATAGAGGTAAGGTTAATAATAGTAATAAAGTAGTTAATTTTTTTATAATAGTAGCCTTAGTAAAAGAGATTATATATAATAAAGCGCGCTCTTAACGGCCCTTAATTAGTTAATTAGTTATTAATTAGCGGTAGTAGAGGAGAGTTAAGGTAGTATAGACTAGGCTACTTATTATTAATTAGATAAATAGAACTAAGTTAATAAGTTAGAATAACTAACGAGGTAGGTCGAGGCTATTTTTTTTATAATTATATCCTTATTAACTTATAGTAAAAATATATATATAATTTAATTATTAATTAGTATTAGTATATACGTAAGTAGGTTAGACCTTTTGGTTATGACGAGGTTAATAGGTTAGTATAGGTCTATTGTGCGTATGTGTGTGTGGAAGTTCGTGGGTAGAGCCCGCGATCCCTCTGTGGGTGTAGGTAGGTGGAAGGGTCCGTCTGCACGGGCCCAGACTGCCTACCTACTACCCCTACCTAACTGCCTAATAGGGCCCTTTTCTGCCTCGTAATCCAACACCCAGAGTCTGAAGTATAGAGGGCCCGGAACTTTATTGGAGCTTGGGCTCCATCGCATCCTTGGCAAACATCCGATCTGCTTGAGCCTTGCAGGATGTGCCGTCAAGGTGCTTTGCTGAGACCCACTGAGAGGGTTTTCTGGAAAAGGACTAGAGCTGAAGTGGGAGATAGGAGTTAGTATCCGTAATTATAGGATAAAGATTCCTGGTAAAAGGGAAAGTGCAGGAACATCTAGTTATCTTGCTGCTTCTCTGGTTGAAGACATCGTGAGTTGACCTTTCAGTGACCCTGGGTTTCTAAAGCTCGTCTATCAAACTCAAGCTGCCATAGCCATGCGAACTTGCTACATGAACCTCATGGGCACATCATTATCAATCTTGGTTATGAACTATAGCTGTACATAATCTAAAAGTTCGTGCCTCGATTTCACAGATCACCAGCTTAGATTGTCCTACTTTGTCAAGTCTAGATGCATCCTATCCTGCATATTCTTAACGTGATACAACACTGTGGAACTTTTGGAGAAATAGGCATCGTCAAGTGGAAGTTGGCAGAATATGACGATCTGAATCGGGATTTCCAACTTGGTGATGGACTCAATTAGCCAGTGGCGACAAAAACCTCTAGCGGAGAGCACATGTATCTGTGTTCCAATGAAAAGCTCCAGAACTCTGCGATCCGAACTACCAGGATGCTCACAAGCTGAGTCGCTTTACGCCATCTTCTATCCGCGTCTCGTTATGACTTTATACGATAAGTTCTTGCTCCTTGACATTGTCAAGATATTGACTTGGAGCTTATGTAGAACCTATTCCCCCGGATCCTATGTCACTAGCCGGAGCACCTCAGCCTCAAGTAGACGACAAGATAGACTATTATACATCAGCCTTTTCTTAGAAAATGATCAGAAATAGTATCCAATTTCTGGGCATCTTGTCGCATTTTATGACATTCGAAAAGCTTATGAAGAGTGAGGTTTTTTAGTATGAGTAATACGTAACAATCCCACTGATAAGAATGTTGTTAATTGACAATTGGGAGCTTGGGATGTGTTGATCACCCGATCACTTTGCTATCCACTTGAGCACTCACCAGAAAGGTTCGAGGTGAGTTAAGAGTATCTAGGTGGTGATGTGTGGAGCTCAGAATCGAGATGATTGTGCTACTTAACTCACCTGGACGACTTTCTAAGAAATGCTTGAGGGAAGACAGCCAGCTGACTAAAGACAAGACAACGCTGATACTCGTGGTTCATGATAACTCAAGGCCGGTATTTCACATATACAAAAACTCATGAGCAACGTTGATGTTCGAACTCCCCCCTACGAGTTGCAGACCAACACATCACAACAAGTCCACAATGAACCAGCTGCGCGAAGCATCTGGACCGTCTACTCCGTTAATGTCCAAGAGTGTGCAAGTGCTTTTTCAAGTTCATTAGAATTTTCATCGCATCGATTGCAGTCTTAACGTCCAATATAATAGTACATGAGCACCCTGAAGTGAGAAGTTTGTGACCAAACATGCCCGTCACTTGAGTCCAGACCTCCTACCTTGTAGTCGATGACAAGCCTTTCAGACAGGAAAAGAACAGCCCGGACGTGTATTCAAGACTCGGCTATGGACATAGATAAGAACATAGCAAGAGTTGGCTTCCATGAACGCATGCAAATCACGGTCTACGAAGTCATTAAATGATCGGCATTTAGATAGGTAGGCACGACTTGAAACATCTTAAGCTTGATCACCATCTTGTTTGACACCTTTGCGTTTCGAATTGTAACATATCTCTTGTAAAGACTCATATCTATAGGCTTATTTAACCCCCCCGACGGAGCAATCCGCCGGGGCCGTACCGTGTATTACGTATTGGGGAAAACTGGGTATATTGCGCTCTATACCTAACTACTAATTAAAACTCCTAACCTTCCCCCGCCTGTCTAGAGGGCAAGCTGTACCCACTCTAACGCATATAAGACCTCCTAGTGCTAGCCCGCGTGGGTAGCTAGATCCCGCATTACATACTCCTTCTTATTAAGGGTCAGGGGGCCCCTTATATATTCCCTCACGTCTATAATATAGCCCATATCGGAGGGATTTCTAGCTCTATAGAGTATAATTTCTAAGCTAGCGTTAATATATTAAATCTTAATATCTATATTAGCCTAGCTATTTATAATATTTATATTATTACTTAGCTAGATTTTATATTACTAAAAAGTACTTTGCTACTTTTTAAGCGTATTTATATTAGCTACGATAGCTATAGCGTCGAGCTAGCTAAAGAGGGCGCCTAGCCCGAGAGGGGTAGACTTATTAATGGGCATCTTTGGCCTACTGATTACTAACTATATACTAGGAGTAGAGTAGTAGTTTATGTATTAATAAGTTTATTTAGTAAATTTATTTAGTAAATTTATTTAGTAAATTTATTTAGTTTAAATAGAGAGCAGCTTTAGGTAATATTAAAAACGATAAGGATAAAAAGAATTTTTACGAGCTTTAGTATAAGTAATAAATATTAGCTTATTTAGCCCTTTCTTTAGAAACCTCTACGTTATTATTAAAGTTCAGAACCTCTATAGTTAAGGAAGGCTACCTCTAACTATTACGGCCGATTATTATAGCTAACTATTATAGCCGACCTCTATTATTAACCTTTTTAGCCAGCGCTACTACTAAAGAGGGCAGCTTACTTATCCCGAATTATATAGCGGTTTTTATATTAAAATTACTATATTATATTAAACGCATACTTAGGGTATATTACGCGTATTATATAGTTAAAAAGTATACCGTATTATATAATTTCCCTTGAAAGCGTAATCCCGTTAAGGTCGATCTTTTGCGCCTGTAAAGCCGGAAAAAAACCACTACATAGGCTTATTTAATTTATCATTTCGAATTTTAACAGTTTAATCAGAGAGGAATGGAAGCGTAGAAAACTAGTAATGAGCCCTCGGGGATGAGAGGCTTTGCAGTGTATTTTCCATGGGCGTTATAGACATATCACCTCCGCAATATTCGTCGACTTCGAGGGATTGCTCTATGAACGGACCCCTTCGTGCGGACAACTCCAATATGGCGGGATGAAACGGTAAGATATACCAGACCTATTAGAAGCTGATATAGCCAACGAGGCCGCCATGGTCTTAATAATCTCATGACTTCCTCGAAGTAGAAAGCCAACAAAAAACTCCCCCATCGCCCGCTGTAGCCGAAATGTGATGACGACATGCCAAAGCCGAAGCTACCTCCCGCTGTCCGTAGACCCCAAAGCCCACCGAGAGATCTCCAAACAGATGCAGTGCCGTTGTTTTGATGATGATGATAATGATAATGATGCCAGCCCGCCGGCTGAACCCTTTGATGCAATGCCCCAGTGACACCGAAGCACATCCAATGTGGGAAAGGAGGCGTCCAATCCCAGGAAAATCAAAAACACAAATCTAAAAAAAAAACCCTACATCGCCTTTATCGGTATGCGGTGATCGGTGATCTCATGCGTACTCGTCGCCTCGCTCGTTTCGTGTCGTCAGTCTTGCTTCGTGCTCTTGATTCTTTTCCTTCATAAATTTGCCACTCATGGCTTCGGCGCGTCGAGCGGTTTTCTTCCATAGACTGTCCTGTGGTTCAGATAGGAGTGGAAGTCCCTTTCCTTGACGTGCGACCGTACGTCCAACAAGAACATCTCGATCTGTATCTCGGTCCATCCCAGGGCTCTGAAAGGCCTTGTCGCCAGACCCTTGAGACCTTCCAAGATCGTTTCCCGCATCAATATGCCACACTCGCGCAGCTCAGGCCTTGCTGGCCAGTCGCCGATGGGACATTTCCTCCTGTCCTCTTCCACATTCTCGAAACCAGCGGCCCGCATCTCATCGGCGGCGGCGCGAATTCCATGCATTTCTGATCCAAGCACTCTTAATCCCGCGTCGAGGTACTGCGTGAAGACTCGGAAGCCGTACCCATCTCCGTCTGGGCAGGACTGGTCGTCGCACAAAGGGAAGAACTCGAGTTCTTGTATTTCAAACCAACCACCAGGCTTGAGGTGCCTACGAGAGTTCAGTCTCTTGTCTTCAGGTAGTATTGTTCGATAGCTTGAGGAGGGGATGTGAAAATGAGTTGAGGAGTTTACCTATAGGCGCGTTGCATGAGATCGTTGCGATCGCGAATGGAGTGCAGGGTATGTCGCAGATGGATGAAATCAAAGTACTCTTCGTCTAGATCCCATCCATTTTCGTGTTCAATATCGTCGACCATGAAGTGACAGTTGGGAGGCACTTCACTTGGCTGAATCGGAGATAAATCGATGCCGAGAAACGTAGAGTTGGGATGCATATCGGCGACTACGGGGTCACATGTAAGTTTGACCGCTTATCATAAACGTAGCGAGATCGTAATGGTGTGAGAAGAACGGTGTGAAAGTGAATCGTATGACGGCAAATGAAAGCGTCTTGAGGACTTGGAACTTACGTTCAATAGGCCAGTGACCGGGTCCAGTTCCTGTGAAGAATGGTGTTAACTCACTGCGATTCACAGCATATCCTAAGATGTAAACAAACGGCTCGGTGATGACGTCGCAAGATTCTGGCGTTGTTCTCTTCATTGCCGGGGCATCATGAACAACGTTGTGATGATTCTTGCAGAAGAAAGCGTTCATAACGTGGCGGCAGGTATTCGCCACGATGATCTCAAGTACGTCACCACCATGGTGCCTCACATGAAAAGCTTTCACATACCCAGATCCAGGACTTCGGCGCCTCTTGCCATCAGGTCATCGACAGGGGAAAAGAAGTACCTCCCACTCAGCTCAATGCTGATGATGTGCTTCATCTCGTCGCGGTCCTGCTCAATAGCATCGTTGGGAAATGCATAACGTCCTGCGCGGTAGGCGTGATATCGTAGTCGGTTCTCGTACATGTGCTCTCTCACACTGTCGGTCAAGCTCTCGGTGTCGTACTCATCGCCATTATGAGAACCGACAGTGATAGCTGTATCGGTGGAACCGGGCGGTGACATGACGGCCGGGCCTGAGGTTGCCGGAGAAGGGGGGCCGCCGAGTTTAAGCCGCTTTTCGGGGGGTTCTTGGTCTGAAGGCGGGCCGCGAGCGGACTTCACCAAGAGATCTCTCAGTTGTTCTTCGCGTAATGAGTTTGGCGGCGAATTCATTGTGGACGTGAATTATCTGCTTGTTGCGCTTCGTACCCGACAGACGCCAGCCTGAGTCAAATGTTCGAACCTAAGCGTACACGAACTTGACTGTCGTCGGGCGTGGAGAAAGGTCCTCGGCGACGGGCGCCTGACTTGTCGGGAAGTTGATGGCAGTGCGAATTGGCAATGCGAAGCGATCCCAATCCAAAACCTTGGCTTTCTCAACGTCAGAGAGCTTTCCAGGGATGGAAAATTCTAACCAGGGACCCCTCCACCAAGACCAAAATGCCGGCGATGACGTCCCAGATTGGCAGCCAGGCTTGTCTGTTTCCAACTGTCAGATCAGAAAAGTCCCAAAGCGGCGTGCGGCGTGGGGAGCGGTCGAACCGCTTGTGGATAGAGAGATAATCAGGATAGGGAAGATGTTGGACGAAAACGTCGGTTTGTTTGGAGGTGTGGAAGCGGGGAGGCGAGAACGAATGATGGGAAAGCAAACTTTGCGCTGCCTGTCTTGGAGAAGAGGAGGATACTGACAGGGGATAAAGGAATAGAAAACCACTGGAGCGGATGACAAGGAGGGACCCGAGACAATGGAAGAGGGTTATTTGGGGTTGGTGTGCGTGCGCTTTGTTCGGGACGAGATAAATCGCGGACGCGAGCAGCGAAGGGAAGGATGGGAGGTAAGGGGATCAGGGATCGACTTCAACAACTGTTTGTTCGGGAATTCTGGCATGTCTTGCGACGGGACAGGCTTGGTGTTAAGAGAGAAAGGGTATGGTGGTTTGGACGGCTCGGCATCAACTTTGACATGGCCCGTGAGGGTGCCTCAGAAATCTGAATGACTTCCTCGACTGGGGGGAAACGAGAAGGGGGTCGTCCCATAGACTAAGAAAAGTCGCCAAGGTACGTACTAGCAAGGTAGCCGAAGGAGCCCGGTACCAGAGAAGGCGGCGGATGGCGGACAGGCTGAGAATGAGATGGTGTTTGTGGATGACCTTTTGGTATCAGGGGTGGGGGATTCAGGCTTCGTCTAGAGCTATGTAACCTGCAACCTGTCTAGCAAACTTCGACCGTCGACTAGCGTCCGTCTAGAAGAGCGGTGTTCAAGTCTGACGCGACAAGACTTTGTGTGCTCTCGGCGGTCGTCGTCGTTGTGGCTGGGGTGTGAACAGCGACGATTCGACGCAACGGAATGTGGTGAGATCGGGTTGTTCGCCGAATGCCCTGTGCGGGGGAAGAGGTTGTCGACCCTGGCAGGTATCTCGAATCCTTCAAGTTGACAGGTGATCGATAGCTCAACAACGCTCCCGGTAGATCGAGGCAAGACTGGGAGACAAGGTCGCAAGATAAGTCGCAGAAGGAATCCTGGGCTGGTAAACGATGACGTGGGGAATCTCGAGGGCCCGACAGTATGGCAACGTTGAAGAACACGATGGTGAAAACAAAGGTGAAAAGGGAGCGATTATGTATGTGTTTGGTGTCAGTGGTCCGAAGGCAAGGGACAATGAGTGCGAGAGAGAGAGGCAGGCAACAGAATGTAGACTTGAAGGAAGCATGGATGTTCGAGTATGGACGATTGGCAAGGTCCAGGTCTTTACAGCTCCGCGTCCCGTCCCTGCACGGGTCGCTGTGGCCCTCTCTCTCTCTCTCTGTCACTCTTGCTCTCAGGAAGTACGGAAGTGAACCTACTAGACACTAAGGCAGGGAAGGAAAGGTACATGAGGGTCGATGGGTCAAGGGAATGTACATTGCTTCGCCCAGGTACAAGTGGGAGAGTGGCACTTGCGCTCTGCTCTGCTCTGCTTCGATACCTACCTCAGATGCTACAGCAAGGCTTGGATGACTTATACTTGCAGGGGCGGGTAATGCTTTCCCGCTCGATACCCGGGCTGTGGTTCTCTACAGGCCAGGGTTAATGATGGTCGCTGCCCGACAACTAAATGACTATAATTTTTTGATGACTTTACAGCTTCACGAGGACGATAAAGATGAAGATGAATAGGAAGATGAGAGAGAGAGAGCTCAAGGAGTGTGTGAACCTGTCCTTGGCAATGTTTGGCACCAAGCGAGCTTACCATGCTTACTGCGCAAGACAAGACAGTCTCGACAGCTCTGATGAGCTAGCGAGCTACCCATAGGCAAGTTGTCTCGAATTTGGTTAGCTCGTCAGCCGCCTACTGTTGCTCGAGTGTGCCTAACGCCCATCAATCTGCCCCTGGGGCCTGGGGGGGGGGGGGGGGGGGCCGGGGGGGGGGGGTTGTGGGGGGGGGGTCCCCCTTTCAGAAGGGGGGGGGGGGGAAGGGAAAAAAAAAGGGGGGGAAAAAAAAAAAACCCGGCCCCTCGGGGGGGGGGGGGGGGGGGGGGGGGGGGGGGGGGGGGGGGGGGCCACGGGGGGGGTGTTTGTGTGTGAGTGTCTCCCATTCAGATACGACGGGCTGGGCAAGGAACGAAACAGGCAGGGTACAACATACAGACCTGGCCACTGTCAGTGGGGTGGCTGCGCACATCAGTGGTGCGGGCAGCGGGAGAGGAGGGTAAGGGCATCGGCGTCGGAGGGGAGGGGAAGGAATCCTTCAAAACAAGCTGTCGGGTCAGACCTGAAGACGTAGGGACCCGGGAATGAGGAACGAAGGCGTCGTGATGGACCTATGATTGGCTCAAGTCAGGGATTTGGGGGATGAAGCATGTCTATTTTGCACCAGAATTGGCATCACCCTGCCGTTGCGTCTATACTGGGTATGTAGTACAAGCACAGCGCATACATACACAATGAATACAGCAGCGGGACAGGCAGGAGGCACGACGGGAAGAAGAGACACGAACGTGGCCCCATGTGGGAGAGCACATGGTCCGTCACAACATCAGCTCATTGAATCAGTATAAGACATGCTTCACGGCGATTCTCCCGTCCGTCTGCTCGTGCAGCACGAGATAGGATATGATGGGCCGTGACCAAAAGGATGATGGGAAGAAAAAGTGAACATCGTGAGGGGAACACAGGAAAAGGGTTCAAAAGAGGGGATGGAGGGGGGAAACTAGTGTAAACAGTCTGGAAGTGGGATTCGGTGAGGTTGTAGCTGAAGTGGAGGGGCGTAAGGCACGTTGGGGTTAAGGTAAGGTGACTTTTTGCGATAGGGTATCCATACTACCCCAAGAGTCAAGACAACGCCGGAATGGTTCTTAGGTTTTGAAGATCGAGGAAGAAGAGGGGGGGTTCTTGCGAGCACTTCCGGGTCCTCTTGTCCTTGTGAGGTTGCCAAAGTGCAGCTCCGAGAAACAATCCCAATGTGCTGTGCGCTGGCAGACGTGGCTTGCCTTAGGGCTGCGACCATGGCCGCGGTGCCGTGGTGCCACGGCAGATGGGCGAGTCAGGAGCCGTCAAAACCCTTAATGAGAACGGGTGATGATGTGCGGCAGTAGGGCTCCTTTTCGAACCGGAACGGTAAGCGCATGTTGTATCTGAGAGATAGCCGTTCACCGAGTGGAGAGATATCCATTGCCAGCCGCGATGCTCTGTACATATCCGTACAGAGTACAGAGTAAGTATCCTTACTCTTGTAGGCAAACGGATGTGAGCCAAGACGATGCGTGCGTAATGAGCGGAGCGTCTACATGGTGGCATAATGGAGACTGGACATGAATCTGCATGTGCTTCGTGTATGCGCAGTGTCAAGACTCGGGAGGTAGACCGATAGTCGAGAGAGAAGGATATGAGATAGGGCGAGATAGCAACGGGAAAGAGGAGCCGGAGGCAGACTCTGAGAAGCACATGATGAGGCGTGGCCAGTCGTGATGCCAATGAATGTCGACATGTTCTGTACTGAAGAGGGGCAACTGGAGCTGCTGATGGGGAACTCTCCTGCGGACGTCCATCGACCTGCTTGCTATGCGGATTATCGTCGGAGGGAAGTCCTTCAAGACTAACCTGCGCAACGATGACCCAGGACTGCTGCTGCTACGGCTAGGACATCCTCCTGTACCGTACTTACTGTGTACTTAACTAGGCGCAGACGTACGGAGTAGGGGGCCCGCCGACCCAAGGGAATGGGAACATGAGTTCCTCTAGCAGCAGCAGCGCAGCAGAAGCAAAGCAGACGCAAAGCAAGTGCCCTGCCCTGCTCGCCTCGCCTACACTCTACTATGTACCCTTAGCTGCTCTGCTGCACTGGGAGGAGCTGCGGATGGGAGGAGCACCAGGAGTAACCTCGACCTGGAACGTGCAGCGTCCCGGCCGCCTCTCTGCCCCCCTTCTCGTGGATCCGGGCAGGCAAGGCAAGCCGCAAAGGCAAAGACAAGGCGGAAGTACCTGCAGGTGTCGAGGTACATCGATCACCTGTTGACTACTGTTCTCTCTCTCTCTCTCTCTCTCTCTCTCTCTCTCTTCCTCTCCCTTCTCGTCCAAGGCCCTCACCCCCTCCCCAGCCCTCCCAACCCCCAGTCAGTGTCAGTGTCACTCACTTCCCTGGGGCCCTTGGCTCGGACGTTTCCATGGTACAGGGCATGCTTATCTAATCCACTTCTATTCTCCACTTGTGTTGGACAGGTACAAGCTCATTTTCAAAGCCCGGAACCGGCAGGGCCCCCAAGACGAATCGAGGATTTTCGCAGGGAAATCAAAGTTGACGGAGAGTTCCGCAATAATCATCTCGACGACTCTAAGTCTATCACGGTAGATGTCACGAGTCTAGGACTTTCTGGTCTGCGATGCTATCAGTACGTCTGTCAAAAGGCCTGCCCATCACTCTAGTAGTGTCGGCACCTTCGCGTCTGACCAAGTCTTGGCCTTCGTTCACTTCGCCATGCCATTCGACCTTGTGGCAGGTTTCGATGGAGCCCGCAAAGGATCAACACCTCGTCAATGAACTCTATTCTGTCTCGAACCAAGCTGCTGGGATGAAGCGCCATGAACCTGCAACAAGCGGCCGACAGTACAGTCAAACCACCTACCCGAGAGAAGGGGAGCTCCTGGCAAACGTAGCACCCCACGAAGAGTCAAGAGTCAAGACTCGAGACCCAAGACCCAAGAAGCTCAAGAGTTGGGACAAAGAGCACGGAGCACAGAGCGCCGAAGCTCGGTCGAAACTGAAGGCCGGGGCCGTCGACCCGTCGGTACCGTCAAGATGGCCGACCGTCTGACGGCCATGTTTTGCGGCTCTTCGGTTTCTGATGGGGACCCCCGTCTCTGAAGTCTCCAGCAAGATCGAGCCCAGAAAAGATCACACAGATGCATCCGTTGAACTATGGGCCCGCAGAGATTGCGCGAGATTGCGCGATGTCCCGAAGAAGAAGAAGAAGCATACCACTATCGCTGGACCCCACGAAGCCCATCAACCCATAGGCAAAGATCTGGATGGGCCACAGCAAACGAACTTGAGATGATCGATATCATTCCACTTCTGGTGCGGCAGGATTCTCTGCCCAAAGCTGCCAGTGTTTTTCTGCCCACCGACTTCCCCCGACATATTGACCGAGTGCCGAAGCTTAGCAGTCCAGTCCGTTGGGAAGGGAAGAAAAGCAAGAAAATGTTTCGACAACTTGGCGGCCTTTCACTCAGCTGTCAGTGTCACAGTCCTATGTCCGTGACCAAGTCCACCAGCAAGGACCATCCATACTTTCCGTCGCCCATCAAACGGGCGCAAAGTCCGCACTACCATGGTAAAGGAAGGCCGCTCAGTGATCAATCATTCGCGCAGTATGAGGAAAGCCTCACTTCTGACTCTTCCAGGGTTGCTTTCAGAGGTACATGCTGACAGCGTTGACGCTTGACGGATGCTACAATGGCACAGTTCAAGCATACCGATGAGCAGAGCAGGGCAAGGTTTGGAGGTCTGTCTTGGCTCCCGAGAAGTGGTCACTGGCAGTCGTTGACGAGAAACCCATGTCCATGCTCCCGGACCCGGGCTGCCCCTCCTCGTCGACGCTGCTTGGGTCTTCCCCTCCTCTCAATCCAGCAGAGCGCTGCCCACAATTGCTCAAGTCTTTGTCAGATCTCACAAAAAACCTTGCAGCAGCGGTTACGGTCAGAGAGGGTGGAGGGAAGAAGCGTCGCCGTCTGGTCCGTTTGTCCTGCATCGAGCTCAATCCGTCGATTCGACTGGAGAGAGGAGAAAAAAAGTAAATATGAAGCTTTTCTCTAGCCACGAAGATTCTGGGAAGCCCGGGTTTTGCTTGGTTGGCCTTTCCTCTGCTCTGTGGAATTCTCCCCCTCATCTTAACGTTCCACACAAAGCATGCGTCAAACCTGACAGCCCGTAACTCAAGTATGACCTGATAGTCACCCGCCACATGGAGGTTACGTTCGGAGAAAAACACGAGACCCAGCACGTTTAAAGAGACTTCAATCTGCACTAGAGCATATCCCGTCCGTTACGAGTGTGTGTGTGCGTACGGATACCTACCGTACAGAGAGAGGTACGGAGAACAGGTGCGAAGTGAGCGCCGGAAGAACACACTACCCAAAGAAAGAGTGGGACTTTAGATTTCGGGATTTGAACTTGTCCCTTCTGTGGGGGCTGAGACCCAGATTGTCCTTCTTGGCGGTACAGGGAGGGTCGAGAAATCGAATGGGTTTTGGTGGGATACTCAAAGGGGGCATGCCGAGGTCGAGAAGAGAGCAGACGGGTACATGGACAGTACTTGACTCTGCTTCCTTCTCCTTGCCGCTATCCATGTTTCTCTCTCATCGAGGAAATGTCACAGCCTGGTATCCCAACACCCCTTTCACTCCCTGTTCCTTGGATCCTCTTTCCCCTTTGCCCACTGTTAGTACTGCTAGACACCCCCTAGACGGAAAGGGACATGAGACGGATAAAGCGCTGCAACTCTACGAATACAGAGTACTTGGTCTGCACGCCTTCAACGGACAACAGGGCAGCTAGGGGCCCCAGCCATCGTTGTGGATGTTCCCAGAGGAATGGCACGCTGGGCCGGGACTCGGGAGGAAGCTTTTCTTGGGAGAAGGGGGGCCGGCCCATCGAGGTCACTCTCTCCGAGTCTATCGGATCCGCATGTATTCTGTAATTCACTGGCTAGGAGATGTTGACGTTTACGAGAGGAGGAGCTGATTTATCCCTCAAAGACTTGCTCAGTATTAGTTATGGTCAGACGTACTCTATTGTGAACCCAGAGACTTTGCAAGCTCCTCACAACCAAGGAATCTGAATTCAATAACTTAGCGACTTCATGCATTTGATAGAATGCTGGCATTGGTAAGCGGCAAAGTCCATGGAGGGGGCTTCGATTGTGTTTCTTTCCAACCAAAGTCCTTCCTTTGCAGCGAAGATCGCATGCCTCTACGCCGCTCGTCACTCGGCAGTCGGCAGTCGCATCGTTCTAGCCTTTCAGGTGAGTGGTCATTTCTCCAATGGTCCAATCCTTTTCCTATCTACACCTGGCGTACTGCATCCAGGGCCCACGCAAAATTTGATATTTCAAAGTTCAGAGTTCTCTCTCTAGTACTGATACAAACCGGAGTACGGAAAGCGATCATGGCTATACCATCCTATCCATCCATGCAAGTAGCTTTGATATTACACGTCGTGACTTCCCGCGCCATGCAAGCGATTGCCATTCCATTGCATTATTACAACCCGTTGAATACCACGCTCGGATGCGACCTCCCGGATCCCAAACGGAGCCATCCCCATGACCAACAACAACCCCCGTCTTTACCCATCTGTTGTCACTCACATCGACATCCCGTTCATCGGCCGACACAGGGCGACATCGTCTCGTCTCGTCTAATATGGCGTCGACCCAATGGCAGTTGTTGCAACTGTAAGTCCCCGGCTTGACCGCCGGCCGCTGTTGCGTCTGGGTGCCGCCAAGGCAAACTCCGCGACTCTCGCGATTCGTCCCTGTTTCCCCTCCAGGGCATATCATTTCGGTCCCGTCTTCTTCGCCCACCCGATCCTCAGCATCTACTTACCGTCCGGAGCGAACGGGCGTTCGGTCGTCTTGCTAGCACCGGGAATAACGACCACTGCAGATCTCCGTCAGCTCATTTCACATTTTTGCCTTCGCACCGTCGGCTTCAGATCAACTCTCCTATCCACCCTGGATGGGACAAGAGACTGGAAATCATGAGATGACCCAGACAGCCAAATCAAATCAGGACCAGACGGTACTGAGATGGATGGCAAGCTGCGATGCTCTAATCCAACTGTGAGGTTCATATGATCTCTTAGCGTCCCGGGCGTCCGCAGCTTTTCGACTCGTGCCTGCTGGTCCGTGGTTCAGCCTAAGCCTCTCTCTCTCCCGCAGTAGGGAGGATCAGAGTCAGTTGCGCTACTTTGGCCCTAATTTGCGCCCCCATTGTGTCAACTCGTCTCTTGTCGCCATCGCGGATCTTGATTCGTAGAGCATGGCGGTGGCATGTCACAACGTGGTCGACAATGTGTAATTAGCAAAGCCATCTTTTCTTTGGAATCCCATCCCAGGCGAAACAAAAGGCCTAAGCTACCTTAGCTGCTTAGTCTCAGCCCCTTCCCCTCGAATCCAAAGAGACAAAATGTGCTCGTCCAAGGGGACCTCTGAGATGGAACTACGTGCTAGTCACCGCCCGTGAGCCGGGGTCCCGAGCAAGTTCCATGGCATTGGACGCGACGATCTGAAGCCATTGCTTTTTGGCCTGGACTTTGACTGTCGATCGCCAACCACTACCGGGTCTAACACTGCGCTTTCTCCTAATAACCACGACTAAGGCGGTCAAACATCGTAGCCGCCGTCTCACACCCATACGTGCTAGACAGCCTCGAACGCTGAATACCGATTACTGAACATTACCATATGTACTAAAAACCATCGGAATGGTCTCGCACCAATTGCGATGCCATTTACATTACAGCATATTAGGGCAACACGATATTTCGGCCGTACAAGCGCAAGCGCACGCGGTTTACTCTGCTCTGACCGCATGCCACCCGATCTCGTTACCAGATAGGCTCTTTTGCGTGCTTATCCCACAAAGTTTGATGACCCGACGACACAGCCATCATACCTACCTGTCTGGCACAAGCTTACAGACACGTAAGGACATACATGTTTCCATGCTCAGCCGAGCTGCAACCTCTTTAACCCCTCTGGTCCAACAGGTTCCAAAACGCCACTAGCAAATCAACCCAAATTGGCGCAATGAAGATCTTCGGAATCATCGGGCACTACCAAGGAGTTTTTGGGCCGAGGGATCTCTCTCCCGAGCTTTACAAATCTTACCAGACCCTTATCCTCGGAACATGAGCAAATGCACAGCATGACGACGGAAGGGGGGAACCGCGATGCTTGTGACAAACGCACGTCAAGCTACAAACGGGCTCAGCCTACGTATATGCGCGCACCATGTAGACATGACTCAAACCACAGGCGAGACAAGATCAACGTTGGCTATTCCCAAGCCTCACTCAATGCATTGCCCTCGCTCTCGCGCTGAGCAACGCCCGGTCCCGACATCATGCCGCAGAGGCGCATAGTAACTGCATCTCTTTCTACGGATACCTCTTCGACGCTCACCGCATTTGGCGACGTGTGTGCGCGCGGTCCCAATCGAAGGGCTATTGGGTGGTTCCTTGTCTTGTGCCTGCAGTTACGGGCCACTATCCCCTCTGTCGGGTTACCTGTAGGCTGTCTGCAGATTGTTGTGTATGTGTGTTTGTGTGTGTGCGTGTGTGTGTGCTGCTTTCTCTCTCATATCAACGGACGGCTTGGCTGCTTGAATCCTTCGGGTTTCGCAGCCTGTCAAAGGTCTCCAGAACGGTGGATCGCATATCCGTCCGTACAGCTGTGGTCCTGGCTGGCTGGGGTCTATCCAGCATCTGGTGCTGGGCGAAGGAAGCCGGCCGGCAAAGTGTTTGTCAAAGTTACCCCTGTCGTTCTTCTCGTCTTTCCGTGCTGCCGCGCCCGCGCAGTGCGCGCAAGTTGCGCACCCACGATGCCCAGGACCGCACTAAGCACCTGCCTCATCACTTATGGTCGAGCGGGGGTTTCCTCACGATCATCTTGGTGGACGTACGCATCGAGTAGGAAATGAGGCCATGGCTGCTTCTCAGAGTCGTATTCGATGTGTGTGTACGGTGGCTCTCGGCAAGCCGTTCCACTCCGACAACTTTCTGGATCGAAGCTGCTCCCCCCCACGATATTGCAAATGACATCGACCCAAGGCGGGCGGGCATACACGTTTCTCAGGCTCTGCTCTCCTCGCAGAAGCATCTCCCTCATAGGCTTGGTCTCTCGGGGATGGTTCGTTCAGACAGCAGCTTCCCGTCATAAGCTGTGCTGCCTGTCATCTCTTTTTCACATTAACCGGACGTAGGGTACGCTATCCACCGACCTAACGGATGATGGCTGAAGTGCCGTCCAGTCCTTTTTATCCAACAGGACGGCACACCAAAAACGCCACAGCTCTGCCTCTCGGGTCTGGCCTTCCATCTCTGCGTCTCGCTGCCCTCAACATCCATTCATTCATTGCGATCCCCCCTTTCCCCGAGTGGGTTATTGTTTCCAACCGAGTGGTCCCCCTTGGACCTGCACCTGCAAGCGATCCCGAGGCGAGCAGTACCGTGCCAACGCACTGGCGAGACTCTTCCCGCTTGTGCCGCTCGATTGGGATGACTCCATTCAAGCAGAGACGGACGAACATGGCGGGACTTACTTCGTACGTATCCCCTAGTGCAATGACCTTAGTGCCTCCATTCCGAGTTGTGGAGGCGTGCCGCCATCCAGGTGGGGTTTTTGGTCAGAATGTTTGCTGGTTCCGCGCATTGTGCGACATGCAGATGACATTAAACGGCCGCAATTACGCGCGCGACTTGGAACCTGGCGTGAGTGAATCTTTTGGACGCAATGGTATCCTGACTTGTTCATTGCAACACAAGAGATAATACCGAATAGGAACGTGGCCGGCTGAAGGAGAACCTCCACAAACCGTCACGATAATCTGTCACAGTCGTATTCTATCCAGCCATGTCCTGGCAGTGACCCATCCCATGGGTGTGTGACATGTAGGTATGGCCATGCACCTCGTGATCGTGTTTCCCGACGCCGGCTAGAGCAAACAAGACAACAACAACATCGTTTGCTTATGCGTACGTACTTGCCTACATACGGCCGTGGGAAGCCGGACGAGACGCCATTTCCCCTTTCCTCCTCCCTGGTATACCTGTTCCTTCTTTGACCGCCAGAACGGGCTCATACGATGAAATCCGAGGGGATGGTTAAGCTAAGCGGCCATGACTGGCGCGGTCGAACTCTATTCCAGCCGCAACGAGAAAGCAAGGAAGCCAAGTCAAGCCAGCCCGCTACGGCGTCAGGTGGGCGTTTACGAGTGACTCTCGAGTCTCATGTCTCGACATTTCCATGCCTTGCTGTGCCTCTATGTTTCTATTTTATGTCCGCTCAGCGGATCCAGCCGTCGAGTGATTCACTCTCCCTCCGAATCTTTGCGACAGGCGTGCAGATGTAATTCTAAATGCGTCGGGAAACCAGCTGCCAAGCTGCTTCTCCGCCTCCTCCGCCTTGCTCTCCTCCCCCTTCTCCTTCTCCTCCGCGCTGCCGTCCCTCCCTTCGAGCATGACCGCCAACGCTCTCGCGCACATCCAGCAAAACACCATACCGTGTCCCTGAAAACTCGCGCAAACCCACAGTCCTTCCTCGCCCGGCACCTCGCCCACGAATGGGAACCCGTCGGGGCTGAAGCCCATGATGCCCGTCCACTCGGCGCGCACCCTGCCGCCGCCCTCGCCCTCGGGGTCATCGTCGCCCCAATCGTCGCCGAAATAGCGCGGTGTCGTCTCGCGCAGGTACGCGCTGATGACGGGGTTCAGCCGCGAGTCATCCGTCGTACCGTACTCGCCTAGCCCTTGGTCGGGAGCGCGGACTAGGCCGCCGCCGATGACAATATCGCCGGCGAACTGCGTGCCTGCCGGTTTGGGGATCATGTACTCGTAGCCGGCCTCGTAGATGAAGCTATAGGTTGTCGCGAGGCCCGCCTTTGGCATGTTGGAGCCCGGGCGGAGAGCAGTGATTTGGCCTCTCATTGGGACGATGGCTTCTTGGAAGCGTGGGTGGAGGGATGCGGTGTAGCCGTTTGTTGCGAGTATGACGCGGCGGGCCTTGATTTGTCCTTTTGGTGTCTCGACTATCCAGCGGTGGTTGTCCGTGGAGACACCATGTTGAACTTTCTTGACGCTTAGTGCCGGTGTCTCTGTGAAGAGCTTCATGCCTTTGTCGACGCATAACTCCAGCACGTCGGTGGTGAAGCGGTATCCCGAGATGCTTCCGGCTTCGTATCCGATGCCTCCATATAGCCCTTCTTTTGCAACGTGAAACCGGGTCTTCATCTCCTCAACGTCATAGAATTCGTACTTTGAGGCGTCGTCGTCTGGCATGGTTTTTGTCATCGCCTCTATGGCCTTCTTGGCAGCTTCCCACTGCGCCTCGTCGTATATCGCGTCGACGGTCTGGCAGGGTCTGCTCTCCGTCTCCTTGTCTTTGAGATGTGACGCGGCAAAGGCGTGAACCGCTCGGATGTTTGCGAGTTCGAGACGGGCAATGAGACAAGCTGCTTCAGTCCCAAGTGTCTCGGCGTGATGAAGGAATGATCGGTAGGATGCGGCTTTGGTATGGCCGCCATTGCGACCCGTTGCACCTGAGGTAAGGGTGCGAGCCTCAAGCATGGTGATGTCCGGGGGCGAAGCCGATCCATCTTTTGAGGAAAGGAGGAAGTGCGCTGTGGCCGCGCCAGTGATGCCACTTCCTATGATCAAAGTATCGGTCTCTGAGGGTGGTGATGGGCTGGAGTTGTAGGTTGAGAGACGGGAGAGCGGCGAGTGCCAATAGCTGGGCGTTGGGTTCGGGACTGGGAGGGTAACGGGAATGCGGGCTCTCTCGTCCATGATTGATACGGACGAACGAGTGGATTGTATTATATTATCCTCGGACTTGAGCTCAGATTTGACTTACGTCCTTGAACGAATATGAAAGCGATGAGGAAAAGACAAATGGGAACGTTGAGTTAGATTCGGGATTGATAGCTGCGGGGGGATTTGTGAGGTTGCTGTTGACGTCAGACACCAGATGAAGAGTTCTCCAGTCTCGCATTCATGTCAATCTGCTGTGTTATGTTATCCAACGTCCCTCACGAATTCGAGTAATGTAGATATCACAGCATCCGGGGGTTGTGGTGGACGAGAGTGCTTGTCCCTCGGTAGGAATCTCGTCTCCCCCACTCAAGGCGATATGGCAAGTCAATGCGGACGATGATCGGTGCGGGGTTCCGGGCCCGGTGGTCCGCATAAACATGCCCGTTTGGGTATCGGCGCATCCCGGCTATGCCTGGACCACGGCGCATCTCGTGTTGATCACGTCTTTGACATGACTGCGAATATTCAAATGCAAGGCTGTGTATGATTTTATAATGGAATTTGTAATGTATCCAGAAGCATCAAAACTTGAAAAGAGAGACCCTCTTGGCAGTAAGGCGCATACGAAGCCATGGGCATTCAACTCTTTGACCATCCCAGCATTTGCACTGGGAATGCCCTCAGCTACCATGTACGACCGCACCCATTGGAAAAGTCGAGATTTTCTGCCATTTGGATTAGTTGACTAAAACGGCCGTATGGAATCGAATGTTTGGCTTTCTCTCCATTACTAAAATAACTGCAAGTCCATCCTCGCTCAACACCGCGCCGTCGCCCCCCTCTCTTTTCTGCTCTACCTCTACATTGCCCTCACTCTTTCTCTCACGCCTCGTCTGCTCTTAACGAGACACCTTTCCTCTTCAAGTAAAATGCTATCTCTTGTTTCTTCGACTTGCCCTACTGTGCGCAGCCTCCAGGTCGAACCAACAAGGCCTTGCATGGGTACACTGCCGCTTGACGACCGGCTCAGGGGCCTTTTGTACAGGCTTACTGCCAACATGCATGTGTAGGAACCAAGCGCATCCTCGCCGCCTCAACCCCATCTGGACCCGAAAAGATAAGAGGGGCTTGCTGCAATCCCTTCACTCGCACTTGAGCATCAGCTTCACCAGTGAGGCTTTTGCACGGCTCACAGATGGTACACGTACCACAACCTACTCAGGGCCAAGTGATGGAGTTAGAAGAGCAGTGATCAGCTCACTTATATCAGGCACGATCATCCCGATGGCCTCTATCTACGGCAACGCCAGTTGGAATCTGGATTTCGAGGGCCCAGACATCCGATGCTCTGCTCTGGATGCAGATGACGAGCTGCGCATCAATGTCACCAAATCAGCAACTGAACGCTGTTCCGATGCTTATTGTTATCGGTACATATCCTGGATGCCGGAATCAACTACAGACCTTTCATCATTTTGGCCGGACAAAAAGGATTCCACCAGGGACGCGGTTTCTGGGCCCCGAGATGCTCCAATATCCTTATACGTTGTCGAAAACAACGACGATGGGTTGTCTGACTCCAACATGTTGGTTCTTGATTCGTTCACGAAATGTACGCTGTATAGTGCTTCATACCAAACAGAGTTATCATATTGATCCGGAGCTCAGGAGATTAGCACCATAACGATAGCGAATGAGCCCAGTGAACCTTGGCCTCAGAGTGTTGGTACCATGCCGACCAAAACGTTCAAGAAAGGCGTCGGAGTTCCCTTCCAAGCGGTCATAGATGTATTTTCATCCATGCTAATTGGAAGTGCCCTTATCAATCGCAATATTCAAGGTGCTCCGCGGATAATTCAGACGCAGGTGGGCATAAGAAATTTGGCAAAAGACTTAATGTTCTTCGGGAATCAGTTTAGCAATCAACCAGAGGCCGGCCACGAAATTCCGAGGTTGCTGGAAAATATGTTTCTCAACACCACCTTGAGTCTTGTGTCGCAAGCTGAATTGAAGTAAGTTGTGTGCTGTGTGAGCTGTGGAATACACAATGCAGTCGAAATCAGGCCTGGAGACTATTAGCTGACAACATTGGGCAGTCCTACCGAGCCAATCCAAGCCAAAATAGAGACGGAAGTGTACTAGAACATCTACACTTACCCAGTCGCCCCCTTATGGATAGCTTATGGGGTTGCTGTGGGAATCACTATCTTGTCTATCACCATCGGTACTTAGGCTGCAGTGGTTACAGGCTCTTCATACAGCAGCAAGTTCTCGACGATTCTGCGCCTCGCCTTCAACATCCGCTTGTCCGAGTACGTCGAGCTTCAGGATACTGGCGGCGAAGACCCGCTACCTGATCGGCTGGAGAACACGACTGTTGCATTCCCCTCACGAAGTGCGAAAGGCGCGGAAGTTAGTGGCTCACTGTTGGACAATAGTGAGGAGAGGTCATCAGGGCCTTGAGGGAGTACTTGGGTGGGAAGAATGAACGTTTTTGTATAGGCTTGATCATACTTTGATGTTGTAGCGCCTGACTCTTCAAGCTTGTTGGGCTGTAATAACGGTACAGTAGGAAGATATGACTTATTCTCAATGGCCTCGAGACCGCAAGTCTCAGCCTCTACCCTCACTGCCTTGGAGAAGTAAGAGTTTACATAACGCATATGCATTAGAGATTCGCTAGCTTCGCAGCACCATCCGATGGCTACTTGACCGCCTCAACAAAGTCGATCATGGCGTGCTTAGTGAGCACCAACTGCAGTCTCAACGCTGTTGCATGGCTCCCTTCGCTGCTATCGATGCACTATGGATTGTCACAGTCCTGTAGCGCTGCTACTGGCCGCAGTAGTTGAGACTATCCCCTTGGGTGGCACCACAGCTGGGTAAGGGTTGATGGTACCATCACCCCAGGCATTAAGGGCCCTTCCACCGTCTTCTTCGTACTTGGCGGCCGCTTGGAAGCCTCCATTGAAGTTGTCGCCCATGTCCACACCGATGGTGTGCCAGGCGAAGATCCCGTCCGTTAGATCATCCGTGAAGTATGCATACTTGACGAAAGGATCGTAAGCCCCCAAGTCACCGGCCGTATTGCCATTGAGCGTCTTGTTTTCGGCCAGAATGTAATCGTCCACGTTCTTGAAGTTATCCTTATCGGTGTTGGTGTTGTAAGGCCAGATGGGGTCAACAGCATCACGAAGCTTCTGCTCGTAGTAGAGCTGTCCCACGTAACGGATAAATGTGTCGTCCGTTGCGAGACCACCGGCGATTGTGCCCTTGAAGTTGTTAGCCTCTTGAAAATGCCGATCAATTTCGCGGTATCCAGGCGATGCTAAGCAGAAAAGGAAGGAAACATGACACATATCGTTAGTGGACTTACATTGGCGAATGTCGTAGCATTTCCCCATGCTACTATATGTGTATGAGTAGCGCGAGGATAGTAGTGTCCAGGTACACTAAGATCGAAACTAGCCACACCGTGTTCGTCCGTGATCTGAATGCCTCGCAAGAAGGTGGAGTTGAGACCGCCGAATCCGCTGATGCCAGCGGGTGATTCAGCTCCAGAGTAGCCGCCCGTTGCATTGGCACCCCAGATGTCGATGAACAGAGCGGGAACTGGCTTGCAAGTGTTGACGTCCACGAACTGCAACTCCATGTGCATCGGAATACCGATCTGGTCTTCGGTGATGTTGCTGCGAATGAGTTCGCCCTCGACGTAGTATGGACCGATCGTCTCAGCCCGACCCAGTACGCAAGAGGCATTGGAACCAAACAACTCTTCGTAGGATCCGCTCTTGACAACAGACGTAAGGTTATGGTTGAGAGAGTCATAGTAAGCCACCTCCTCTTTGTTACGAGGCTGAATCCCGGCCGAGGATGCGAAGCCCCTTTCTTGTCGTAGGCGCTCCAAGGTTGTAGTGCGTCGCTTAATGCCGCTTTTTCTGACGGTTTCCAAGGTGTCGGCACAACGGCCCATCTTTACAGCCCCAGCTTCAGCTGTACGCCTATGGAAGGCTCGTTCTCGCTCCAGATGGGATATGTCTGAATGATGATCGCCTGGGTGTGCAGCCGTGTTGCTGACGAGGAGCACTGCAAAGAGTGTGATAGGGGTAAGAAGTCGAACCATGATGTTCTGCTGTTTGAAAGAATGTAGTTTAGCTGATTTTGCTCCAGTAATTTGAGCAAGTGAAGCAACGAGGGAATACCGCACACTTTATAAACATCGCGAAGCAGTGAATTCAGTATGCCTTGACGTTCACCTTGATTCTTTCCTCACTTAATCAACCAGTCCATTAGCCATCACATTATCTTCTCGTTCACGTCAGCGGGATCTGAACTCGCCGCGGTGCCGACACGACCCTGTATACAAAATCAGAAGGTTGAACTAGCAAAGGATCGTTGTCCCCTGTCCAACACTACACGTTTACGCTGGGCAGCAATCTGGTGACGCCGCGCCGTAAAAACGTCAGGCCCACTGGAGTGTACCAGTCACTCTACACACTTTGCCCCCTTCCAGGGAGGGCAACTTAGGTATTGGTTGTGTGTAAATCTCCTTGTTTGTAGCCTGCGTCTACTATAACGAGATTCAAGTTTTCATCATCATAAGTTTGTCTGCTCTTCCTTACTCCCCTGGAGTAGTCATCTTAGCGTGAAGCTAATGTAACGCACGAAGCCGTCCAATGACTAGTATTTTTAATGCTCGGTCTTCGTAACGCTCCAGCTCCGCCCTTTGTGCTTCACCATTTCTAGTAATGCAATGCCGAATGGCACCTTCCAGCAGGGACAATCTCAATATACGGAACAATGCCTTGGTATCGTAGCTCTCGCGCGCTGCTCCTCCGTACTCATAGATTCCCGTGAACCCAGACCCTACAAGGTCTTACACGATGATCTGGTTGAGCACGCAGTGTTATGTGAGCACTGCACTGTACCGATTTTGAACCGTGCTAACTACTAAGTGGTAGACTGGGACCAAGATCACATCCTCAGGGTCTGTAAAGCAGTACGCGGAACTACCACTCTAGCTAGGTGCTCATGCGGTTCTATTGTTAAACCTTATTCCGTATTCGCGGGGTTGATTGGTAAAGTAATCCCTCTGATTTGAAGCGATGGAGTGTTGAGAGGGCTTATGCAGCGCGCGCTAGGATCGTAAGATCTGTTTCTTGCTGCGGCGAACGGCATGTGGGGTCGTGAGCCTTTACAATATCGCCGGACGGACTTAATGGTGGTTGGCTTTTCAGCTTCTACCTCGCGGACTTAATCATGATCAACCACTACACCTGTGGTCCGGACTTAAGATCGCGTCACATTACTTTAGATTAGCGGAATCATCCCCAAGAATATCTCTGCTCCGTCTGTCCGCAAGTAACCCGCTGCTCTGTCATGCCTGTATTCGGCCGAACTTCAATTATGGTTAAGTTGAAGCTACAGGTCGATCAATCTGATAGCCCATGTCGCTAAGACAGCTCGACTTCTGGCGTCCCTTCCACGGAACTTCTCGGTCTTGTCCGGGGCCGATCTCCGTCTTATACCTACCTACATGTATGCGGACAATCGGCGATAACTCTGCCGTACTCTCCGCGCTACGATCAGATCTCTCCGAACCGGACTCTCTATTCCTCCATGCGCAGCTGCAGCTAAGTATTACCAGCCCCGCCCTTCCGCATGATCCTCCGCCAAACGTGGTACACACCGAAGTGCTGTCTCCTTTAACTGCTAGTTTACCAAACCCGAACACGATCGTGAAGCTTTACAAAGAGACATGCCAACTGCGAAGGTGCCACCCAGTCAACGGTAGCGGTGCGTCAAGGCATGTGGCAATTGCAAAGCGCGCAAAGAGCGGTGCGATGGTCAGCAGCCCTGCGGAAGATCCGTCTCGCGGAAGCTTTAGGCTGGATGCAGCTACGCGAGAGTTGTTGCCCAACGACGGTTGTCTCGACGTTTCGAAGAGTCTTCTAGCCATTTGAGTCCCTTCCACTCCGAGAGTTCCTCTCCCTCGCGGCTTCAACCAGCCCAAGGACACATTACCTCGACCTTGGGTGCGGTGGACCCCCTTACTTCTGCCGACGGACGCTCGCCTCACCATCCGCGTGCCCAACCGCGGTTGCCAATGCAAGATGTCGACCAAAACCTCACGTTCTGCCGCGACTCTTCTCTCCTCACCCTTCTTCAGAACGTTCGCTTGCTTGCTGGCAAAAGCTTAGGTTCGTGTCCACTGGTTGACACGCCACGGCAGCCCCCATCCGAGCCAGGCCTTTCCGACTCCTCCGCCGTAATTAGCAACGAGCCTCCTGCCAAACCAACTGTTGCTGAAGCCAGTGATCTGGTCAGTTGGTGTATTTCGGGTACAAACGAGATGCTTGGTGCAGTTAATGGACACTCTCTACAAATGGCCGTTTCCGAGTGGCTACAAATGTCTCATGAATGAGCGGATTCGACTGACGCACATTGCACACTGCAAAGCAAAAGACGCGGCGTCAGATGCTAAGTACTTCTTTCTCACGAGCAGGGTCTCCGAAGCTGAGCCAGTCATCCGTCAAAAGTTGACATCGCTGGATCACAAGATACAGCGTCTGCGGAAAGAGGGGGACATCGACATTTACCCAGCCATGCGGTGAGTTCAATCGCTATTTGCCGTTCATTTGCGTCCGGATAGAATGTGTTCCTATTGATATCGCTAAGATTTATGGAGTCTTGACGACCAAGGTCATTATACAATTTGCCTTTGGAAGATCCGGTGGCATGATCGAAGAGAACGAACACGACTTCACTTCCTGGTTTTCCGATTCCTTAAGTGTTGCATCTCATGGATTCCACACCATGTTGTATTACCCTTTAGCTCGTCATATTGGAAACTGTCTTCCAGTCTTACTCGTCAACTTCATGAAACCAGATGTTGGCAAACTCCTCAGTCTCCTCCGGGTATGTTGTTTTCAGTGTTACTGACACAGCTTGGATGCCCTGCTCCATTCTCGGTTAAACAGTTCGCCTCTGAATCTGTAGATTAATGGAGAGAATCTAGAAAAGCTCAGGCTGAAGGGTCGGTCTCTTTCGACAAGCTCACGGGTATTTCTCGTTCCGACATGGCCACCGAAGCCGTGGACATGATTGTTGCAGGAGCAGACACGACCGACTGCCATGTCGGTAACAGTAGCTATTGTTGAAATACTCACCAATCCAGGCATTGAAGCAAAGCTCGTCCAGTCTCTGGATGCCTCTATACCGTCCAGAGATGCTTTGCCGCCTCTATTGGAGCTTGAGAAGATTGGATACCTGGTAAGTCTCAAAGGCCTTGCATTCGTTGTGGTGATGGTGGTAGTTCACTCGTGAACCCGGGATTCACCTTAGTCAATGAAGGTTGGATGCTAAATGAGTGTCTTCAGACTGCTTGTGTCAAGGAAGCTATTCGCTTCACTGCGGCAGCGCCTGTTCGCTTGCCCAGGGTTGTTTTGAACGGGAAAAAGGCCTTCAAACAAGCTTATTCCGCCTGGTGTACGTCACTTCCTGGGGACTGGACCTACGGCCATGTGATACGCATCTCTTCTAACATAAATTTTCTGTTTAGACTGTCGTTTCAGTGTCGGCGCACACTATGTACACAAGTGTAGATGCGAGGGGTCCCGATGCCCGCTCCTTCAACCCAGATCGATGGTTGAAGCCAAATGCTAAAAGCCTCGAGCAATATCAAGTAGCGTTTTCCAAAGGAGCCAGGATGTGTCTGGGGCAGAAATAGGCCACCTTAAATGCTCATCAAGTTTGCCTGAAAAGCTGACCCTCTTAGTATTGCTCCTGCTGAGATCACATGTGTGTTGACCCTTCTGTTCCGGAAATATGCGGTCACTCTTGCTTGTGACTTCCGTCCTCCTAGAAAATTCAACTTTTTAACTTTGGAATTTGAGGCGCCTGGAGTGCCCATTTACTTCACTCCTAGTCCATAGGCAATGAATTCATCGAATTCTATTTTGTATGGATTCGGCCGCTTCACCAGCAGCACTTTGCGTCACAGGAACTCACTTGAGGGCAGAGGTGACAAGCTGGAGAACGACGACATCATCAGGAGCTTGGCAGATATGATTGTTGAGGAACTGTCGATCGCGACCGTCCGTTAGCTTGGGACGGTGACCTAGAGCATAAGATGCCCTAGGGCAGCGAAGATCTCAAGGGAGGCTTTCCGCAGTGTGAGTGAAGTAGGTAATGAAGGGCTTTAGATAAATCTTCAAGTTCGGAGTCCTGGGTGGGCCGTCATTGAGTCATCAAGGTGCCTTAGCTAGCGGGAGCGAGGGCTGAAGATCAATACCTCGTTTCTAGAACATACTAGATGTACTTCAATGAGGTGGAAAGCCCATACCCAGGCTTTATTTATGAGATCTGACTCTGGTTGCGACCCACCTGAATGAGATAAGTACAACATGTTTACATCTTTGGCCTGAGGATAGACTGGTGTGTAACGTCCTACGAGAAGCATTCTATTCTGAGAGCTAGGTTGTGTTCCTCAGAGTTGTTGGCTACCTAAATATCTTGCCGAATCATCAGAAGATGGGATCCTCATGCATGCCAAAGGGCTGGCTTACCCAAGTCAGTACTGAAGACTGTCCATCTGCGCTCTGCCTCGCATATTTGGTAAGAGATAAATATGCAGCTGCCAGTCAGAGTGAAGTCTAGCGTGCAACTTCTGTCGTTCAGTGCTTGAGTATTTGGTCAGTTCATCGATGTTTGTCCATTTATTTAGAGCAAGAGGAATGGGCACCAAGTCATTTTCCAGGAAAAGCAGTGAAGTGTCTAGCATGGTAATGAAGGAAGGACCTTAGACATATCAATGAGAGGCAGTGGTTTAGTTCCATATGATCTCCATTCATTTTGGGCAGCTGCAAGTCTATTACTGTGTTATATGCTGCTCTTGCAGGTGACCATTGTTACGTGTAGCTGAGTTCCTGCCGTAGTTGCGTGTCTCGTCGTGGGTGCCCAGTCAGCCCAGCAATGCTTTCCCAGACCATTAAGTCACAAGAAAAAGGAAGGCACAGCGTCACTTGATGACATGACAGCATTCTTTGGCTTGTGGGAAGAAATGGTGCACTTCGACCAGACCACATCATCATCTTCTGTATTTTCTGAATCAATTAGATTGTCAGCTGGTACCTCCAGGCTTACCAGAATCATCACCCACTTGCTCATTAATCAAACGCAAGATTGCCACACAACTGCCCAACAATGTCCGGGGCCGAAAAATCGTTCTCATACGCGGAATATCTGCACCCAGACGATGCGCATCTGGACGATCCGTTTGATCCCCAGCCCACGGACGGAGATGGTTTAGAATTCCATACGGACGAGGATATGTCTGCAGGCGATCAAGGCATGTCCGTGGAAGAGGGGCTTGCTCACCAAATGTCTCCACCGCATCCAGAAACTCCCAGCGTGGCTTTTGAAGACCTAGACAAACTATTCGACGACCATGACCAAGAGATACGAGCGAAAATAGAGGGAGCGGATGGTGCTACAACAACCGATGGTCCATCCGACAATCTACAACAGGCCTCTTCGACTAATGACACCGTCTACGATTCTGCTTCGAAAATTCAGGCTTTCACTGATGATGCACCGAGAAACACTGCGCCAAAGTCAGTCTCATCCAAGATCTCCCGTTCAAGAGAGATCGAGTCAGCAGATAGTATATCAAGCCCAATGAGTTCAAGCAACGCCGCTCGAACTGAGGAGGCCACCGGCGCTGAGACTCCTGACAACGAGACATCTCCCGGCGAGACCACCGACATTGAAATGTCCGACATCTTCACTCCAGCCTCTTCGAGCTACAGCATCTTGGACGATGATATCATTGACGAGTCTCCTTCGAAAGACGCAAAGTCGGACAGAAGGGAAGGGGGCAGAATACGGAAGTGCCCTTGTTTGAGATGCCATGGTCAAGGCAAGCCGAAAACCAGAGAGACCATACGAGCACATCTATCAGCCGACAAGATTGAGAGACACAACATGCTAGAAAAGCCACTGGGAGAATGCAGAAGATGCCGAGAGATTGATAGGCGCAAATGCTATCAATGGCCAGAGAATTACAAGGCTTGCTCAGAGTGCACCCGGTACAAGGAGTTATGTTCATGGGAGTAAAGCAGGTGTTGGGAATGAGTCTGAAGGGTTTTGTCTTGTATCAATATCCCATAGATTATTGCTTGCGGGCGCGCTGGGTTAAGAGCTTTCTCCGTTGAGGGCTGTTTCCGTTTACCTCATTGCGTACCGAACCTGCGATGAACTCAATGATACACCACCCATACACCCGTCCTAGCTTTCCTGAACCTATCTCCATTGTCTAGTAAGTCACCATCTGTGGCAAGTGCCATGTGTCTATATAAAAGTCAGAACAATATGTTTCCTTCCATCTTGACAATTCCCTCACCCTTGTCCTCGATATTCTGTGAGTATTCGGGTTTTCATCCAAACCATATTGTAAGACTTCATCCCATTTGCTCTCCTATGACTGTCTGCCTAGTACCCATTTAGTCCCAACTAACACTATAACAGTCCAAACTCAGATAAATGGCTGTTTCTATCAACTTCATGCCCGTGTTTGCGGAGGGAGAAGAAGAAAGGCTCAGAAACATTGCCGTAGAGGCATTGGCGGCGATGTATAAATCGAAAAAGGACGAGGAGCGCGTGGCTCGCGGCGTCAGTCTAATCAGCTCGACCTCGCCAACTCAGGATCCGTCTCCTGAACCGCTAGCTTCTGCAACGCCGGCAATCACTATAGGTAGTCGGGCTCCCTCTCGGGAAAAGTCTCCGAGTCCCGTACCCGAGCGCGTTCGTGGCTTCACTGCTATCAATAGACCCGCCATCCAACAAAGTCAAGAGGCGGGTAGCAACAACGGTTCACGCCCAGCACACCGGCGCCCGTTGCCAACGAGCAGGCCCAAAAAGCAACAGAATCAAGAGGTCAACGAAGGCAATAAAAAAGTGTCTTCGCCGCCAGCGGTCGAACCAGCAGCTGAAGGAAAAGCCGCCCTAGTCGCGAGAAAGAAGATGCCGACGAAACCTACAGCAGCCGCGAACAACAATACGCGGACCAACGCTGCCACACCGGCAGACAAGAAGCCGCAGTCAAAGGCCACTAGTGGCGAAAGGGAGATATGCAAATGCTCCAAGTGCGTGGAAAGCAACCCCGAGGGGATCGAGCAGTGCGCCAAGACGAAGAAGGAGCATAGTCGCTCTGACAAGGAAAGGAATAAAGGCATGAAGCCCGCCGTTCCTTGCGATCGTTGTCTCCAAAATAACAAGGGAGATGAATGCTTCTATAGCGGAGGCAAAGTCTGCTCAAGGTGTATGAAGTTGAAGGAGCGATGCTCCTTGAATCCAGTCCCCGGGAAGGGAAGGAAGAGAGATCAGGATAAAGTGAAGCGAGATAAGAAGAAGACTGGGGGCCCTGCCCGGGATAAGGACACGGACGAGGCGGAGGAGGTATTGGAGGTCGTGGAACCCCCGAACAAGAAGGCGCGCACGAGGGCCAGCAAGAAGACCTCTCCGGCTGCGCGACAGTCGCCTAGTGACCCTCCTGCTCGAGACAAAGCTGGCGAGCCGCCTGCTTCCAGTGGTCGCGAGCGTAGCTCCAGCGACGATGGTTCTCGGACCATTGGTGGGAGTCCGTCTTCAAGCGGCGCCACAGCTGGCGAGAGAGGGGAGTCGTCTTCGAGTGAACCATGCGGTTCTTCCCCCGGAAAAGGAAGGGTTCAGGACTCACAGGATTCCTAGACCTAGAACCATCTTAGGATTGGATGGTATCGGGGAGGCGGTATATTAAGATAGTGTCTGAACATATTGTTCATGTAAAGTAGGACTTGTAACATCGTTACTCGCTACGGTCCTGCAGCCGTATTTCGCACTTAGTTTTCATAGAAATCCAACACAAAAACACAGTAATATCTTGCATATCCAATATTTTATAATAACTACGTGTGCTTGTAATGAAATTTAATATGAAGCCATTTTATTCGCTGGGGATCTTGTGTGTCGCATAATAATATGCCACAGAGACGACTAACCGACGCTTTAACCTAAAGCATGCTCGCCCTAAAGCGTCTCGGCAGTCTCGGTGAGGTGAGCTTGCTGGAGCTCTCTGCGGACGAACTGTAATATTCGATCACCCATCGGAGAAAGGATAGAGAGGTAGTTATCTGAGAAACTTGTAATCTTCACTTTCCCAACGAGAGTATCGGAGAAAGACTAAAGAGGTTGACAACTGCTTTCGACGCTTGATATCACATACACATACACACACGTACCGGAGAAAGGCTACAGAGGTAGCTAAGGTCAATTTTTGTAGAAGACACCAAGCCCAGCTATCTCCGGGCAGATTTTCTTAGAATATAAGAAACAGAGTTGTGTTCGCCCGGGCAGGACAGGCACAGAAAGCTGTACATTTCTCCATCCCCGTCTGGAACTCATTGATAAGAGTCCCTACACGGTATTTTCCCCTTTCTCTTCTCATATTCAGCAGTCAACCAACCAACTCATCCACTCACCAGATCTCACTGTCACCACAATATTCCACGTTGAGTATCATAACGAGACGGAGCCGACACGTAGAGAGATGGCACCGATTCTTGTTGCCACTGCCCCTGCCCAGCAGCAGCAGCAACAGGTAGAAGGTGGGCCGAGACGCTTCGAACGAACCTGGGACCCAAAGTGTCCGATAGAAGATATCATGAACACCGACATGTCGCCGGTGTTGCCTAAGCGGGAATTCAATCCGGTCATAGTTCCGGTCACGTCCCCGGCCCCGGTAGGGGGCTCACTATTGCAGGCACCTCCGAGTCCTGAGTCGTCGGCGCCTGGGCCCTCGAGAATCCCTGGGCTGTCGACGATGCCTGAGCCCTCGGTGACGCATCCGTCCCCAGCAATGCCCAGACTGAATGCCAGGGGACGAAAGCTACTCCCGGATGGCCCAATCAAGAGGCGTACGCAGGATTTGAGCACGCCTCAAAGCAGTGCACAATCCTCGATCTCGGCGCCGAAGCAACGTGCGGCTTTAGTCTTGGTTCCAGCTGCAGCTGCGGCTCCAGCTCTAGCCTCAGCTGCGACTCCCGCTCCTGCGTCTGCCCAAGTTACCGCACAACCAGCGGTCGTGGCAGTCGTCAACCAGAAGTCGAAGCCAAAGAAAGAGAACGAGAAGGTACGCTGCACCTGCAGCTATTGTGTAGAGAGGCATGGTCCCAACGGCAACATGATTGCCGAGAAGACGTGGAAGGAGCACAAACGTGCCGACACGACCGCGAAAGAAGGGACGGCGCAGGATCCAAAGTGCAGAAAATGCCAGAAGCAAACATATGTATGTATTCGGAAGGAAACTGGCCCCTGTCAAGTCTGCATGCGTATGTCAGAAGTGTGTTCCTTCACTGGCCAGTCTAAGAGAAAGAGGGAGCTAAAAAGGCGGGAACGCCTGGAGGTAAAGGTGAAGAAGGTGGCCAACACTGTCACTGATCCTCCTGATGATCCAGCTACTCATCAGGCGGGACAGAAGCGAGGGCCAGAGTCGTCTTTCCCAGACGTGAAAGATGACAGTCAAGTTCCTGACCTTCCTGTGGATTTCAGGCAGCAGGCAGAGCCGTCCATCTTCAAGAACAAGGTTAAGGATATCGGCGAGAGCGGCAGCCATGCGAGTGGGAGCTCGGGGTTGGGCTTAAGAAGCCGCACCCTAAGTATCTCGCCTCCTCCTGTCGTTCGGAAGAGGTCGGACGAAGTCGAGGAAAATGCGGGCGAGGACTTTGGCCCGCGGACGAAAAGACGCCGTATTGCCGACCAGGCCGATTGATAGTGTCAGAGGTCTTGGTTGAGCTGACACCGCAGAGGAAAAAGCGTCAGGGAACGCGAAGGCAGCCGCGAGCAGTGTTGCTATACCTGACTGGCGATCGACGCTGTCTTCCAGCATCTGCTGCCATTCCTCAAAAGTAAGTATGAAAATCCTCACCAACGCTCGAGCGATACCTTCACGCTGAACCAGATATCTAACAGGTGTGATTTGCCCGAATAGTCGACGGACGTACTCAAGCAAACAGCCACATCACCCAGGCACGGAAAGCTTAGTCCTTGTGCAGACCTTTAGACAAACCTCCACCTGTCATAGGGAGAAGACAATCAAGGATGCCCTTCGAGGCTACCCGGACTTGAAGCAGCATTGTCATCGAGGTCAGTCCGATTACCAGATCAAGGCCAAGACTGAGATAGTGCCGCAGTTGCTCATTGAATCTCGTACCTTATCAACGCCTTATCCCATGGGCGCATTGAGAAGTCCGAGATGGGCTGAAGCAGGCCTGCCCACTCAGTTTCCTGGATTGTCGACAGGGGCCAGGTCCGGCATCAACCAAGCGCGGTCACGATGATCGTCACGAGGCTTGAGGACCTTCAGAGAGAAGACCTCGGCGCCGAATATCAAGATCTTGTGTTCCTGGGCGGTCGATAGTCGTACCAACGAAGAGCACATTCGAGCGACTTGTACATGGTGAGAATCAGCATTTGCCCTGTTCCTCCTAGACTAGCAACTGATATTATCGCAGGTCATCATTACTTCGCGAACGTGGGTCGCGGCTTCATTTGTTGCGTTGGTCGATACATGTGTGTGTTGATAGAGGAGTTCGGGGTGGCTGTGAACATTTCCTTGGTAGGTGGTGTTGGATTACGAGGCAGAAAAGGGCCCTATTAGGCAGTTAGGTAGGGGTGGTAGGTAGGCAGTCTGGGCCCGTGCAGACGGACCCTTCCACCTACTTACACCCACAGAGGGATCGCGGGCTCTGCCCACGAACTTCCCCTCCTACATACATACGCACAATAGACCTATACTAACTTATTAACCTCGTCGTAACCAAAAGGTCTGACCTACCTACGTATATACTAATACTAATTAGTAATTAAATTATATATATATTTCTATTATAGGTTAATAAGGATATAATTATAAAAGAGATAGCCTCAACTTACCTCGCTAATTATTCCGACTTATTAACTTAGTTTTATTTATTTAATTAATAATAAATAGCCTAGTCTATACTACCTTAACTCTCCTCTATTATTACTAACTAACGATTAATTAATTAGTTAAAGGCCATTAAGAGTACGCTCTATTATATATAATCTCTTTTACTAAGGCTATTATTATAAAAGGATTAACTACTTTATTATTATTAACCTTACTTTTACTATTAATATTATTTTTATTAACCTTATTATAATTACTAACTTCCCTCCGATCGAGCCGCTTATAAAAGAATCTATTTCGAATATATTATAACTAAGTACTATTTTAAATTAATAATAAATAAAAAGAGATTAATTATTAAGAGATTAATTTAACGATCGCTAGCGTACTAGTACTTAGTAATAATAAGACCTTTAGAATTATAAATACGTTAATAGTAAAGTATTCTTTATAAATAGCGAAGTATTCTAAGATACTAAGGAAAAAAAAAGACCTCGATAGTAGTAGTAATAGGGATCTATTTTATATTATTAATAAATCTACCTCTTTTTAACTTAATAAAAGCTCCGAGATTAAATTAATAAAACGAGGTACGAAAAGTACTAGAAGAAATCGCTAATTAGTAGCTAACGGAATCCTTTATTAGCTATTAGAAATATAGTTATAAAAAGGGCCTTTCTTCTCTTTTTATAACCTTCTGCCGACTTTAGTAACCTTCTATTTATATACCTCGTTAAAAGAGTAGAATTTTCTAATTAGTAATAATAGCCCGCTTACTATTATTAAAATAATCGCTATAACCGACTTACTACTTATTCTAACCTAACTAACGTTATACTATAATTAAAATACTATAATTATCTTTTATTATATAACTTACCTCGTAAATATATTATAATAACTACCGGCCCTAGTAATAAGTAAGAAGGGGCTAATAATTAGCTAATATTACTTTAAACTTATCTATATTCTTAAATTATAAAACTATACCTAATTCTAACTTACTAATAGGATTACGTTAACCTAACTTAATAGGGCTTATTTAATATTATACTTACCCTTATAAGTAATAAAAAGCTTAATACCTTCGTCCTCTTTATAATAAGATTTTATTATTAAAATAGTTTAACGAGTAAGGAGCTATAAAAAGACTATAAAACCGACTTTAATAACTAGGAAGCGGGGGACTTCTTAAGAATAAATAATACGATTTTTAAAAAGCTAAGAAACTTTTTTATAAATAATAGTATTAACTTAATAATTAGGGACCGTAGTTAAATAATAAATAAGATTACTAACGCCCTTAATACTTAATACTTCTTTACTTAGATTTTTAAAAAGATTATAGCCTACTATAACTATATTAAATATTTTAATATATTATACTACGACCCTTACTTCTTTTATTTACTACTCTTATAATTAGTAAATACTAATAATCTTATTTAATAAGCTAAAGAGATAATAAGGGAGTTTATATAACCCTAGCTAGCTTAATTAAAATAAATAAGACTACGACCTTAGCCTCGCTACTAACTAACTAACTTACTACTTTTTTAAAAAGAAGAGGAGGAAGAACTAGAGAATAAAGTTATTATTACTTAATAACAAAATCTACCCCCTTAGATACTATACTTTAATAAAAAGACTAAAAACGATATTATACTTAATACTTATTAATTAATTAACCTCGCTAAGCTCTATAATAATAAGAATAAGTATAGTAGCGAGAAGTATAATATTTTTAATAAGAAGCTTTAGATTTTTAAAATATTTTATTAATAGGCGGGAATTAGTAGACAATACTATTCTAATACCTTCCTAAATATACTTAAAAAAAGGGCGTTAACTTTTTATTTTAACTAACTTAGTAGTATTTCTAACCTGCTTAGCTTTAACGTAATATACTAAAGGACTTAGGAGTACTTCGAACTATTTATAAGTTATTAAAACTATTTTATAAAGCTCTATAATCTTTATTAATACTTTATAATCTATGAGAATTTAAGTAAGTCGAACTAATAGATCTTATAAGCGCTTATTAACCATATTACGATCCTTTATAAAGTACTAACTACGTAGGGATCTATTTTTAATATAAATAACTAACTCCTTTATTATATAAGTAATATACTAAAATATAAACTTATTATACTTAACTTAGTACTTATGTTTATTAATATTTATTACTAACTTAGTACTTTAATTAACGCTATAGAAAGAGAGCGTAACTATAGTAAGTAGTAGTAGTATTTTTAGGATAGTATTTATAACGAAGAGGTCCCTACTACTTACTAAACTAACTATACTTATAGTAGCTCTAATAGAGAGACCTAATTTAATAAATAGAATTAACATAGCCGTAGTATTACTAATAAAAAGTACTTTATTTATTATAAAGCCGGCTATTAGTTAACTAAGTACTTAGAAGGAGAGCGACGTTAAGTATACTAAAAATATAAAAATAATAAAGAAAGAAATAAGAGATCTATACTAAGCTTATACTTATAATTCCTCACTTTTTATAAAAAAACCGCTCTTACTAATAATAATAATAATAATAATACTATAATCTAATACTTTAATAGCCTTAACTTTAACTATAAAAATAACTATAAGAACGAAGTCTAGATCTTAATAATATACCTCACGATTACTATTAATAATAGAGCCCTTATAAATATCCTCGCTATTTAAGTAATAAAGCATAACCTTATTAATACTACTTTTATTAATAAGTTAATTAAGCTTATAAAATTAGTAACCTCTTTCTTACTAAACGAGAGGTACTTATTAAGGGACTTTTAAAGTATTATACTTAATACTAGTACTACGGAATTCTTAACCGCGGGCTATTCTTAATTCTTTATATTATAATAATAACGACCCGAAGTTATTTTTAATACCTCTAGAGCTAGCGAAGTAAGTATTCGATTTAATAATAACAAACCTATAAAGTTATTAGGATTAATAGTTGTTAATACCCTATTTAATAATATTACTTTTTACGTCTTACTAACTAACACTCCTTTCTTATACTACTTAAAAAATATAAATAAGTTAGGAGTATACTTTAATAATATTAATAACTTACTAATTAAGGGAGACGTTATAGTACTTATTATTTATAAATAGGGATATCCTTAGCTTTTACTCTTTAATAATAAGAAAGCTATTACTAATTACCTAACGGAGGGTAAATTACGCCGCTTATATTAGTACTTTAGCTACCTTTCGGTTCCTTATTTCTTAAAACTACTTTAATAGTTTAGTAATAACGTAGAGATTATAGCCCTCGAGTAGCTTATAAAGGTTTATTAATAATACTAACTTAACGGTATTACCCTTAGCTAATTTAAATTTACCTTACGAAATAATTACGATTTTAACTATAAAATCGTAATTAACGTAATATACTTAATAAACTATAAGGGTATTAACCGACTAGTACTTTACGTTGTTAATACTATTATTTCTTTTTAAGTAGTAAGGTTCCTCGCGGATATAACTACGAAGTATATATAAGAAGCTCTTTAGCTATATTAAATTAATATTTACTTTAGTCCGCTAGACTAGATTATTATAAATATTAATAAGAACTTTAGTACCGTAGAGTTTAAGTCTTTTATTAGATTTATATTTATTAAAGTTAAGGAAGTACCTATCGAAGCTTATAATAGTATTAATAAGGCTAAGAGATATTATGCAGTATTTAAAAAAGTATATAATATTATTTATAATAAATACTTATTAATAAGCGCAGAGGCTATACTTTAGGCTGTAATTAAAATAGTTAATAATATAGTCGGCCTAAATAGCCTCGTTCTTATATTCCTCGTCTTTAGAGTTTTTTTATATACTTTTAATAAGTCTCTACCGTTACTAAATATTACTTAACGAGTAGAAGTAATTAGAAAAGTAATAAGGGAAGTCCGTAGACTTTATATTAATAAATAAATAAGCGAAGTACTAGCTACTTAGAATAGACTAAATATCTCTTATATTATTAATTTATTACTATAGTTAAATATTAAAGTTTAGTAAGAAGGTAAGGGATAAAAGGGCCTATTTAAGCTCGTTTTAATAAATAGTATTACTTATATAGTAAACTTACTTCACGGCTTAATAAGCTTCTAAGCTATTATAATTAAACCTTAGTACTTAGAGGAGGTTAATCCCGAGCTACTAACTATAATAATAAAGTATATTAACTACTTATTAGTCCCCGTAGTTAACTAGCTAATTAATAATAGCGCCGTTATTAATAAGATTTTTAATAAAATTATCGTAATAGTTAATAATAACCCTTTATTATAAAAGAGGAGGATTAAAAAAATATTAATATAGCGCGGCTATAGTAATACTTTTATAATTATTATTTATTTTATATTTAAAGAGGAGGTAAACCTTAAGCTAGTTACTAAACTCCGTAATAAGGGTATTATTATTATATTAAGAGTACTTTTTATAAAATTTATTAATAAGGAGCTTTTAGAACTAGTTAAGAGAGGTATAATTAAGTTTATTTAATTCGGCCCTAAATATAGGGATATAAGGATATTTAAGTTTTAATTTATTAATAAAATTAAGAACCTAGGACTTAACCTTATTAAAAAGTCTTACTTAGTTATATAAGGGTATAATAACGAGGAGAAAAAGGAGATTTTTATATAGTTATTAATAATTTAAAAAACTAGTTAACGTTTAATCCTTACCCTAGCCCCGACCCTAATTTAAAAAGGGTACGTTATCTAGCTATAAAATATTACTTAAGTATATATATAATTAAGCTAACTTCTTTATTATAAAGTTTTTACCTAATTACTAGCTCGGATCTATTATTTATACCCTAAGGGTATAGTTCTATACGTCGTATAGTTACTATATAGTTTTATAGAATCTAGTACTTATTAATAAATAATATATAATAAGTATTATTTAAAAATACTTTAAATAATAATATTTACGTTCGACCTATGCTTATTAATTTTAATAAGAGAAAGCGGATTATTTAGTATTATTAAAATATAGATTAATAATATAATTAGATTATTAAATAAGACCTTTAGTTAGAAAAAAGAGACTAAGCTTAAGCGCGCTAAGTTACTAACTAAATTAAAATAATAATTATTAACTAACGAGCTATTTATTTTTAATAATAGAATTATTTTATTAGAAAGTAGTAATATAGTGCTTAGATAGAAGAACTAAGAGAAGAAGTTTAAGTAAGTTAACTCCTCGGTATTAAATATTAAATAATAATTCGTTAAGTAGTGAGCCCGAGGTACTTATATTATATTAATTTACTAACTAAAAATAACTTTTAATATATTATTTACTACTTAATACTAAGTAAATTTATCGTTTATTAACTACGCTATATTAAACTATTATATTAAATAATAAATAGATTACTTAAACCGAGGGCTTATATTCGTACTATTAGATCTAACTATAACTAAACTCTTTATTTTTATAAATAGGTTATTTATAAATAACGCTAATTATACTTTATAACTAAGTTATATTATTATCCTTATAAATAAAGAATAGATTAATAAGAGCTTTATAATTAATAGTAATATTATTTACTATAGCTTTACGAAGAATAAAAGGATTACTTAGAGCGTATTAATATTAAAAGTTTATAGAATAGTTATAAGTATTAACGTTACTTATACTATCTTAATTACCCTAGACCTTATTACTAAATAACTCGACGTTCTAAAGATCCTTACTATAATTTATATAAATTTATATTTACTATATAAATACCTTATTAAGCTAGGTATTATAAAAGAAAAGCGCCTTATAATAGATATTATAATATTTTAATAATTATATAAACGCTACGAGCTTTATAAAATCCGTTAGATTAGTAATAATAATAACCTAGCTAATGGGTTTATAAAAAGTATACTAAATAAGTCCTTTAAATAATTCGTTAGTAAAAGAATTATTATAGTTAAAATAGAAGGGTAGGTAATACGTAGTTAAAATAGTAATATACTATAAGTAATAAGTTATTTAGCAAACGTATATACCTCTCGGGCTTTAGCTTAGAGAGAAACGTACGTATTTAGGGCGTAGTTAAACTAATAAAAAGCTCTTTTTTAACTACGCTAAATTTAATAATTTCTAAAGAGTTTAGATATATAGATTATATATATTAAAAGATTAGGAAGTAATCGGAAGAAGGGGATAATAAAATTTCTATATAAATAATTATAATAAAAGCTATACTAAAATTTTAGTATACGGCTTTAAGTATTTCTAAATAGGGGATTAATAGTAGATTCTATTATTAGTTTTTATTAGTGGGGGACCTAGCCCCTATTCTACCCTTTTTTATTATAAAAGTAGAAAACTGCTAATATTGGATTACGAGGCAGAAAAGGGCCCTATTAGGTAGTTAGGTAGGGGTGGTAGGTAGGTAGTCTGGGCCCGTGCAGACGGACCCTTCCACCTACTTACACCCACAGAGGGATCGCGGGCTCTGCCCACGAACTTCCCCTCCTACACACATACGCGCAATAGACCTATACTGACCTATTGACCTCGTCGTAACCAAAAGGTCTTACCCTTAGGTTTGCGCTGTTCGTGGGCAAAGCGGGGAGCATGGAGAAGGGGTCTTCACTGAAGAGAGGAGAAATACAGGCACCGCGGATTTTGCGCTGCGAATAATTCGTCCGAGCCAGCGGTTCCCCCGAGTTTGACTTGAGCCACGTCGACGGAACACAAAAGGAGTCACGAGTTGTTTTCGAGATCCACGACGGAGATCCACGATGGAAAGCCGCGGTTCACGTTCACTTCCTCTACTTGACGTGGTATGGAGAACCGAGGCGCTTACAGATTACTCAGGGCAGAACTTTTTCGCTGCTGTACGATTACACTGTATGGCCTTCTGTGGACCTTGGAACGAACATCTTGTGTTGGCCATGTGTGGGACGACCCGGTGACACGGAAAAGGGAGGGGGGGGGGGGCAAGCGCCTAGGGTAGGGAGGGAAGGGGTGCGGAGGACCCTGAAGTTCGAATTGGGGAGGGGCGAGAGGGGGAGGGGGAGGTGGTGAAGTCGAACCCAATGCGGGATATTGAGATGTTGTTCGGAGGTAGGTACTGTGTGTCCGTAGCAAATGTCTCGGGTCCCTCCGACTAGAATCGTACCTAGCATTCGTTCCAATCAGTGAAGTAGGTATTGGAATCAATCACCCATTGGCTGGGCCTCGTCGAGGAAAGTGTCACTCGCGGACTAGGAGGTGCCACGTCAGATCTTTGTTCCTGGCGCCGTGCTGGGCTTGGCTGGCAGAGTATCCGTACACTGGACCACTGCACCTATCCCTCTCGAGGGAAGCGGGCGGGCAGGCAGACGGGCTCTCCAAAAGAGTTGACGAAAAAAGCGATGGAACGCAAACGCTGTTGGGTGCCTGGCTCTGTGTGATTTGCCAACTGGTCGAGATGTGCTTCGTGGGACGAACCGGGGAACCGCATGGATAGAGCCGGTCGGGAAGCTTCCGTTTGCTTCTGAAAGGTCTGGATCTGTTGTTTATTGTTGTACGGGGCACGAAGGCGTGACATGTTTTGATCCCGTTGCGTTTTGGAGTAATTTGTCCGGGAATTGGAGATGAGAGGGGGAAAGTCTTGAGGCTCAGCTCGAGCGATATTGCGCATTCTTGGGAATCGATTTGCTTTGCATCCCCCAAAACAGCAAGGTAAGGTGCCTGAGCGAGCCTAGGAAAGACAAGAACCGAAATGCTCAGAAACTCTCATTTCATTTCAAACCCCTCAGGTTGGCTTGGACATGGATGACGCCAAAGACTCTTCCCAATCCGTATTCGTCCGCGATTTCAGGTCAATGTGAAAAGGGAGAAGAACCCGGAGTTTCTTATACGTCGTCGTGATCGTACATGGGTACGAACGTAGGGCAACTGGAAGTCAACAAGTCAATAAACGTCGCTCGGGCCAACCATGGATGCTACCAGCTTTCCGGCTCATCTACGTACCTTTTATGGTAACTAGGTAGACAACTAGGTTCCCCTGCTCGTCCTACTTAGACCTCTAGCGGTGTCTCTGAACTTCTGAAGGACATGGAAGGCTGAGACAGAGGGCATTTGGTGTTGATCCAGACGAGCCGCAAGTCGCAACAGAGTGCCTGTCGATCAAGGGAGGACTTTAAGCTAGCCGTATCGTGTGTTTACTTGCGATGATATGCGGCACGGCTTCAGGCTTCAAATGGAAGACTACCTCGGGCCCGGGAGCAAGGGATACGGAAAGCCTGTCCATGGGATGGGGACGACTCGGATTGGCCGCCAGACGAGCAGTACTCCAGTACTTAGCTATCGTCATGTCGTAGATTGATGGAATTGGCGCTGCGGGAGGCTACAAAGGCCGACAAAGAGACCTGGTTGCAAACGGAGGGAATCCGGGGTCAAGTGCAGAGGCGCGTTTGTTTGCATTGGGTGTTGGTCGTCGGAAGGCCTCGTTCCCGTTTCTTCTCATTTCTTCTTCTCTTCATTTTCCTTGTCGTAAATTGGCAGGTCATGAGAGACATGTTTCCGATAGCCCATGGAACCAGTGGATCGATTGAGACTCTTTCGAAGATCAGTGAGTAATTAATGACGGCCGACTCCCACCGGCGATGCAGGAGCCGAGATGGGAAGGTCAAGAGATGCGTTGCTCTTCGCCATGATCCGCCAAGCCAGACGTTGGAAATTTTGGAAGATGGAAATCTCGTGCTCCATCTTCACCTTGAACAAGTGTGACCGCAATCTACCACTGCCTCCGCCGGCCGTATTTGTGTCGCCAAGTAGAGATGGGCGTGTAGCTGTGTATCTCCTAGGCAGAAGGGAGATCAAACGGGCCAACCACCCGATAATCCATGTTGCACCGTCGTCGGTTGCCGTGGTTGTGGTCGCGTTGAGACTTGAGATTTGGCGGTCATGAAGAAACCAGCCATGCGAACGGAGCTCGTCATGCAGCAACGTGGGTCCGTCAATGACTGACTGACTCCAAGTAGCGGTCTCTGTTGCAGAGATGAAGAAGAGAAAGATAGAGCGCTTCACCGACTCAATGGCAACGGCCTGGCGACGAGGGTGAATTTGTGAAGTATCCGTACGGCCTGTCTTTTCTCTCCCTTCCTTTGGGTAGGGACGCATGGACAGATGGCGGGAACTGGGGCCAATGACCCGATCAAGACTCGTTTGCTGTACAAGGCGACATGGGTTGTTGGCGATGTGGTTGATTGACTGACGACGTCTTTCTCTTAGATTTGTACAGTTTCACCCCCCGTCGTCTTCGTTATTTCTTTTGTGCGAGTATTGTGTTTTTCTCATGCGCACATCCACATGAAGTGAGTTTTGTGCCCGGCTACATTGCACTTTATTGCCAATTCCGTCCCCAGGCCATGGCCACAACTGGCAAACAATTTGTGTCTGGAGGTTCAAGGTCGACGGACGGCCCTTCCTCACAAGTTCAGACGACAACACCCACTTGCCAAATGTTGAAGCCGGGGGGGGGGGAGGGTCCACTCGGGCTGGCCCAGCCCAGGGCTTCTGTCTGTCCAATTAAATACTGTGTTATGGTGGGACAATCGCCCTTCTGGGACGAAAAGCTGCCAGCATATAGAGACCCAGTGGATAAGGTACTTGCCAAGTTGCTAACCATTCCGATTCCAGGAATGTACTTGGGAGTACGTACCTACGTGCCTTGAGACAGAGAAGCCCTGTTCTCGCTAGGAGCGCATTCCCCACCCCCGACCGCCTCCAACGTGTTGTGGACTTGAACTTCCAATGTGGTCCTGGTGCCGGGCCACTACCGCGATGTATTGCTGCCACCGCCGCTGCCACCGCTTCCTGCATTTGCAACCCGACCCTGCTGGGCTGGAGAGACGATGGTCATGAGCCTGTTACTCATGCCGTTTTCTGTTCAATCTGACGAACGCGGCAAAGACGGCTGGGTGTGTAGGAAATAGAGGGGGCACGTTGGTACGGGGGGGGAAGCAATTGTGGAAGAAAGAAGAGAAAAGAAAGGATGCCCTGCTGTCTCTCTTTTTCCCCAGCTTAGTTATTCATACCCTCCTCCTTCTCAGCTATCTCGAGTCCGGACCTTGAATTTTGCACATTCACCACTTCATGTCCACACTGCCTCACGTATCCTTCTTCAGCTTCAAGAAACTTTCCTGCCTGCACCTACCTTAGCGTTTATTCATCCTCCCAAGACGCACCTCCGATAGACCACACGCCTTTGAGCACCCGCTTGACTCCAAAAACCCCACGACGAGATTCTTTCCCGTCACCCAACGGATCTCAACAAACCGACCTCACTCACCTCAAAAAGGTAGCCAGTCCTCCCTACCAAGCATTCCTCCACCTCCGGCGTAGTATTAGAAAGTATCTTAACACCTGTTTCTTGCTCAGTCTTACCTTGGACTTGCTGGTCATTTGCTATCTAGCACAGACGCAGACTCGCTCAAGTGACTTGACTTACACAGAGAACCACACCAAAGCAGAGAACCACACCAAAACTCGCGAGCGTCGTCCTTGTCATCGCCGACCTCATATCCCGCTTGCTCCTACGAATACACATCCATCCCTCGACTATCGCCGCACGTGTACGAATACGTCACGGTCCTGCTGCATTTGCCTCAAACAACCTTCTCTTGGGTTGTTGTTGGAATTGCATTGCATCCCGCCCTCATTCCTCACCTCGGGCTCTTCATCTTGTTTGCCCAATCGAGCTAGCGCCCATCTAGTCCCCAGGTCTTAATTTGGCACACCTGAATCCCAAGCTTACGGCCCTCAGCGCGCTCGACGGTGAGCCACTCACCCTCCACTTATATCGTCACCTCACCCGCCTTGGCCGCCTTTCCACTCCATCTTGCTTCAGTTCGACGCCGGCATCTAGACATCGCGGCTCGGCCTGCTACTGAGCAGTTGAGCACGGTCTGATCGGTCCCAAGCTACACCCACACACGCCCCGGCCGGAGCACCCTGAAATATCACGCTATGGCACCCCAAAGATTCGCCAGTAGGCGCTTGAAGTCCCGGCCTACGCTCGTACCTTTCAAGGACGATGCTAGCCTCATTGCCCTTCGCTACGAGAAGACGGTCCAGGCAGAGCCTCCCATCCCTATTCTTACACGACTTCCCCAAAGATCTCACTCCTGTTCAACGCGCCGAACTTCCACTTCTGCATCATCATCGACCTTCTCAAGTCCGCCTTCCAGCCCCGTCGTTGTTGCTCCTCCGCCCGCCATCGACCAGCATCCTGCGTTTCGTTCCCGCGCTGCGGCCCGCAATACTACGGTAAACGATTGGAAGAGAGATTCAGGGCTGGCACCTACTGCATCGTCTTCAGTGACTATTGCAGAGGAAGACTGCGAGGACGAAGAGAGCCGTGCATGCGCCAAGATTGCTGCTCTGGAGGCCGACACGATTGTTGTGCAACAAACGGAACAACCTGTGACACCTTCGGTTTGCGAAAGTACTTCCGTCGATGAATTGCTTCTGAGCAAACGAATCTCTGGTCGTTGGTCCACGCCTTGCATCGGCAAAGAGGTCGACAGCATGGATCATTATCAAAATGTGCAGGTCGAAATTGCGCTTGCGGAAAGAAAGAAATCTGGGAGTATTAGCAGCACCTTATCGGTCGATTCTCCCGTTGAGTTGCGGGACAAGAGTCTGGGTGACCTATCACCTGCATCGGCGCCAATCATCTCCCATTCGCGGTCCTCATTTGCAGCCTCCGATGACTCGCCTAATTTCTCCCCTGTCAACATCCACGAAGACTTCCAACTCCTGAGCAAGGATGCCTCTTACTTCTCTCCCATTTCAGTGTCCATCCCCACGGACAACCTCCTCGAAGATGACTTCCTAACAACTCTGTCTTTCTCCAATCGAGGCAGTCTCATGTTTGGTGGTCTTCGCGCGTTCCCCGCACAAACCACCGACGGAACAATGGATGGACAGTCGCAAACGGACAAAGCACACTCGCCTCCGCCAAACCCCCCTGCTGATGCCCCTGCATCAGCCCCAATCCTCCACATTCAATACGAAGAGCCGCCCCAGTCCACTGCCGTCAGCACCACTGAGACCAGCGCGAACCACCTGAACGCCACCGACACAACTACAACCGAAGCAACGACGGGAGAGACGACCACGACTGACACAACGACGGCAGAGACGACTGCAGAGTCGGCCTCGCAAGCCACAATGACGACCCCCAGCATCTGCGTCTTGTCCGCGGACGTGGAGATGGAATCTCGAAAGGTGAGATCGCTCTATGAATCCGGCGAAGGCCTCAGATGGGAAGACGGAGCCCGACCGTCGGATGTTGGCGAGCGTCTCAACTCGACCGCCGAAACTCCGACGGAGGAGGTCGAAAATGATCCGTATGGTTTCCTTTTGCCCGGATTGTTACCCGACCAGTACGCTAACGTGTCTCCTGTCTGCAGCGTCGCCGAACTCCAGCCTCCCGCTTGGGGAACTCCAAGATCTGGAAGTTCTTATTCCCAACGCCCCGAAACACGCAGCGAGTATGAGGTGGCCGGTGGTCTTGAAGACTGGGAAGACCTCGAGGGATACGACATCGACCGTTATGGCTTCATCAGCCCGCGCAAGCCAGAGAAGAGCAACGGCACACCTGCTGAGCCTAGATCGTCGCAGTCAGCGCCCAGAAGGAAGCACGTCTTTTCAAAGCGAGATGCCTTTGGGTTGGGCTTGCCATCCAGAGGACCCGGTAGGAAGGTGTCCACTCGATCGCTCAATACTCAAGGATCCAAGGCTTCGGTTGCGTCTCGTCGGTCGACCCGATCCGCAATCAGACAAGCAGGAAACCTGCTCCCACACAATCGCGATCGACGATGGATGGACGAGGCTGGAGAAATGCTTTCGCTTTCATTGGGCGACGAAGAGAAGGTAGAGAAAATCTCCGAGGCCATTAAGAAGAAGGAATGGGAGAGGTCTGAAAAGTGGCGTAAAATGGCCAAGATCGTCAAGAAGGGGAAAGACGGCGAAGGCATGGAATTCGATTTCGATGTTAAGAACCAAAAGCTCATCGACAGGACGTGGAAAGGCATACCCGACCGATGGAGAGCATCTGCCTGGTACTCGTTCATGGCAACCAGCGCCAGAGCTCACAAGGACTCCCCGTCTGAGGATTCCATCATCACCGACTTTCATCGCCTTCAGTGCAGAGGCTCGCCGGACGATGTGCAAATCGACCTGGACGTTCCACGCACCATCAGCAGGCACGTCATGTTCCGGAAGCGCTATCGAGGTGGTCAGCGCTTGCTCTTCCGAGTCTTGCACGCGTTATCGCTTTATTTCCCGAATACTGGCTACGTTCAAGGCATGGCTTCGTTGGCGGCAACGTTGCTCTGCTACTTTGACGAAGAGAAGTGTTTTGTCATGCTCGTACGCATGTGGCAACTACGGGGCCTAGAGAAGCTGTACAGTCCTGGCTTTGACGGCCTGATGGCAGCTTTGAACGACTTTCAAACCAAGTGGCTGGATGGCAAGGACGTCGCCAAGAAGCTGGTAAGACACCCGCGCGCCTTTCAACCGATGACGTTAGACTGACCGTTTCTAGACTGAGCTCTGCATCGATCCTACAGCCTACGGTACCCGATGGTACCTAACACTATTCAACTTATCCATCCCTTTCGCGGCTCAGCTCCGCGTTTGGGATGTCTTCCTACTTCTTGGAGAAAACCCAACAGACTCCCCCAAAGTCCCTGAATCTCCCGTCACCATGAACGGCATCGACATTCTGCACTCTACCAGCGCGGCTTTGATTCATGCACTGCGAGACGTTCTTCTTGACTCAGACTTTGAGAACGCAATGAAGGCTTTGACCTCTTGGATTCCGGTCAAAGATGAGGATATCCTGATGAAGGTGACACGAGCTGAGTGGAAGGCCAGACAGAAGAGGAAGTAGAAACTCTTGTTTCTGCCGCCTACTTAAGCGTTGGTCGGCCGGCTCGTTCCCACATTTCCTTTGTTTTTACACCACGACCTTCGATTTATGGATATGCGTGCATGGCGTTTATGGAGTCGGTTATGTTGACTTCGACGCATGTCGTCGACCAATACCCCGGGATGAACTGCAAACCTCGTATCTGCTGTTACGGGGGATTTCATTTGTGCACTTGAAACGAACGAAATGCTGGAGAGAGCAACTTGGGTTGCGGGGAGCGCCACCCAAAAAGCGATGCGAGAGGAATGGATCCGCAGCACGAGTTTTTCAAATACCCTTTATGCCATACAATAGCCTGGTGCCAACTTCATATACAGCATCAAATCAATATATAATGTATTAGTCAAGTAATTGTTGCTCCCGACATCTTCTCAGTGTCTACTTTAGCTATGCCAAATGCCTTCCATCTTTGAAGACACGGTCAAGCCTGGATCAAGTTTTGCTTCATCCCACCTGGCTATCTGCCTTCTAGGCCTCGCTAGGCCTTCTTGTCTTCGTCCTTGATAATTGTACCATACCCACCAGTGTTGACGCAGTGACTGTAAGAATACCCATGCAGCCGAAATTGAGGCCTCCCCGAAAAAAGACGGGATAAATCACGGCAGGCTGTCTGCGCTTGTCCAATCTTCATCTTAACGTGTGTCTGCCAGTTCCCCCATTCCTTGCCGGTATAGCTGTTAATACCGAGCCCGCTCTGAGTGAAGAAGGACATGAGATCTTAGCTTGCTGTGGTCTTTGACACTGCACAGATGTTTCGTTTTCGTTTGTCTTTTGGAAATACGTGAAGAGTTTGGAATAAAGTAATCCCTCACGATGTCAGTTTGGTCCTGGCTATGCCATATTGAACCTTTCATCACAGCTTAGTTAAGAGTCAGGTTAGAGACATGTGAGCTTAGCTATCTGAGCAGAGAGTAATCGGCAGAACAGTCGGATACCGAAGATTGATACGGCCCGCACAAACAGCCCTGCCCAAATACTCCCACCTTGGAGGAATTGTTGAGATACTTCCATTACCCCCTTCTTCCATATCCTTTATCGCTCGCTACACTACACGGACCATTCAACTTCGTACCAGATGAGATGCTATTGCACTATTGGTGTGTATACCAACACTGACTGATCCGAGCCACGATCAATCGTGATGAATGTGTGTGACAATCGTGTGGCGGTTGCAGGTGCAGCGATGACTTGGATGGGGCTGAACTTTAGCAAGATGCCATGGTTAGAGGTACACAGAAGGATGCAGTGAGCTTTCGAGATCCTATAGTGGCCGTGTTTTTGAGGAGTTCGCCAAGTCAGTGCGATCAACGATGAACAAAGCAGGCTATGGTTTGAGCTGACGGCAGTAAAAGAACATTATGATGCGTCCAGACGGTAGTCATTTCTTTGGAATGTCAGCTTTCGATTCTCTCGCAACTAGATCTCCATTTTCCCCCTCCGTCAGTTCAAGATCAAAGTCTCACATCAACTAGGCGTCATGGTGTCAAATGGTCTCACATAACAGGCATCGAGGCGGCTTGTAACGTACTGTTTCCTAAACCGACGAGGAAGGTGGGACACGAGGCCGAATCACTGTCAGCTTTGATCTACAAACTTGCCAAGCTGGATCTCTTAGTAGTGCTGACAGCCTGGCCATGAAAGATGATCGATCGTACAGATCTCAAGAATCGTCAAATTGAACGCGTCAAAATTGAGCTATAAGAACCAGAGTCGATACCCTCTAGATTTGTTCTCCGTATCAACCACAATACGCACGAACGCCCAAGACGAAGTCTTCTTAGATATCAAAGTAACCGCTACACCTTCGAAGATGCTTCAGAACATCCATTTCCTCGCCCTGGTACTTGCAGCTACAGCATCAGCGGCTCCCCTTGACGACTCCAGCCATCTCAACAACGTCGCATCCGAGCTCCAATGGCGACAGGTCACACCCATTCCTTGTATTCCCTACATCATAACCCTGAAGCACGGCGACGGGAACCCTAAGAAGAAGTTCCTACACAAGCAAGTGACCGTGAGTGAAATTTGAAAGCTTTCGAAACTGCCAGCTTCTAACCAACGTGTCAGACTACACACAAGTGCACCGACGGCCCATGCAGCATCGAAAAGGAGCATAGCGAGACCTACACCATTGAATGGAACGCCTCTATCGCCGACCCGCGAGGCTTCTTCAGCGCCGGCTTCGCCGTCTCCGAGGCCATCACCACGGGTGTGACGAAGGCCTGCAGCAACCAAGAAGGCACGGAGAGCCAGTCGCTCTGCGTGTGGTGGTCGCTTGCGCATACCGAGTACGAGGTCCAGGACTGGGAGATGTCGGGGTGCGGGAGCTCCAAGCCCAAGAGGGGCGTATACAAGATCACGGCGCCAAATGCGGATGATGGGAAGAATACCTCGTATTGTGTGAGGAATAATTGTAGGGGTAATGGGGATGAGTACTGGGCAGATGACAAGGCGATACGGGCTGATGTATTGGGGGATTATGTGCAGCCAAGTTTGGTACAGTTCTTGTTAGTTATGCTATCGTTTGGCTCTTGATCAGTCTAATGAAAACAGGTGGCCGAAATAGTTATGAAAACTCTGTTGAAAGTAGCCACCAGAGAGGATTCATCACGTTGTCGACGCAGGGCAACGACACTTGCACTGGCTCAAGGATACTCTTTTGTATGTATGCGTAACATGGTTCCTGCATATAGTTCACGTGTTACTCTGTTTCATAGACGGCGTAAGAATCGAGTTTTCGTTTGCAAGTATACAGATAATTTAGATATGGTTGTCAAACCCCCTCCTGGAATAGCAACCGAGAAACAAAGACGCCGGATCACAGTTCCTGGATTTAGTGAATGAACTTAGTGAAAACAAATCCTTTTCGTATTTAACCCTTTGGCCACTGTATCAATCTGCATTCTGCAGCCCCTAGTCATCACGATAAAGTGCACCATGCAAATCCAGGCGCAGGACGAAGGACTCCAAAAACCTTGCCTCCTTCTTCCGCTTCCTCTATTTGACAGGAACCTACTCCGACAAAACACTTGATCATACCTCGCAGTACCTGTTCGAGGTTAGCACAAGCTGGAGGTCCACCACAAACAAATTGCCTGACTCCCATCGTTACGGCATCGTCACCCACCACTGCGAAAACATCAAAACACCTCCAAAAATGAATCAAAAACATACAACACCAGGTATTCGCTGGTCGTCACCGACCCAACTACTAATCCGGCCCTCATTGGCTTATCTATGGGAGAGCGGACGGGATCCCGAGTTTTCCGATGGGTATGGTCGTATGTGACAGGAAGTGAGGCCAAAGTTGACTATATTTTCATAACTGGATAGCAGCCACACATCACGAGTCTTGCCCAAGCTCGGGAGACATGCTTTCTTGTAGGTGCTTTATCATTCTTACTGCTTATAGTTCAATGTCGTATTTTATTCTTCAAGAATTGGCTTGAGCATGTGGCTCATATCAAGGCACTCTGGCTTGTTAGTCCAGACAGATCACGGCCCACGCCACGTCTCTAGACCTACGTGACCTTATTTCGTACCAGTTCCAGAGCGAGGTAGTCTGAATCGACTGCTCCATCAATAGAGAGTGATCTGGAAAGGACGAGATGTCTTTGGAGAGTTGCCTCTTGTTCACGCTGCTTTCCCCATGACGCGTGAGAATGTTGAGAAGTATTGGATAACAGGATAATGGCCTGACAGATCACGAGCATAATTCAAAAGAGTTACAGAGAAACTAGCACGCCCCTGGTACATCTATATGAGAGATCTCATTGAGAATATCAGATAAAGTAGAATGACGTAATGTGCTATGTACTAATCAGCTAGATTTCATCCATACTCATAGGGTCTTTTACGACCTACACTGAGCACGTGGCTCTAAATCATGCTAACAATTGCAACGACCTCAACTAGATTGGAAGTAGTCAAGTATTCATTGTCTCCATTGTCTTGAGATCATCCTCATTACCAAGGCATGCTCCGGCACTTTGCATATAGACTAACCATGTCGATTGCTCCGGTTGCCGATATGTCGTTACCTACCCCTAACCGCCATGCCCAGTGAACGATGTCACCTCAATATCCGAGACGGCGAGGCAGCAATCTAGTCGAACAGCTGTGAATTCCGTGCAAATCGTAAATGTCCGTAAATTAGTTCCAAGCAAGATCCAAACCTAACTCGGTGGCGGCTGTCCTACCAATTTCACGTGGCCCCCGAGGACAAAAGAGGCGCTCCTGTGTACGGTGTACCCGTAGCCTTGCCAAGTGGGTAACAAGATAGGTTGCCAGTCTACGGTATCTCCACTCTACTTCTGGAATTTGTGTGACTGCCACTGCCACTATTCTCATGTCATGTTCTCTGTATATTCCGTAGAGCATGCGCCTCAGAGAGAATATGGCGATGCTAATGAGAATGGCAGTGGTAATAAGAAGGCGGCCACGTGTGTGGACCGGCATCCTATTCCGCCTCCCACTTGCTTGCTTCCCCGATCTGTCCGCTGGTATGTGCTCAGATCTGGCAAGCCTCCATGGCTGGCTGGATACTTTAAATATCCTGGCACTGGGGTAATATCGTATGATGTTGAGAAAACCGGAATTCGGTCGTTGATTTCCTTGATAAGATGCGTCTTCCCGTTTCGATAAGGGGAAAGATCAGCAAGAGTCCATCTCCAACTTCCAAGACTCCAGCGTTGGGAGAGGAAACCCCACTTGCTCCGACATCAGGTTTCTTGTACCGTGTACTCCGTACTCCGCAATCCGTTCGTGGATGGGCAATCCCGAGTCCTGACAGGTCGGTAAAACTTGCAAAGTTGCATTCGACGGATGATTTTCCAGAACCGGGTTGATAGAGGCGGCTGGTCGCCTTTGAGGGTAGTATCTGCCAATCTGGATCGTTGATCGTCCCTGCATGGTGGCCCCCCAGACTCCCGAGCCCCCCAAATGATGCGTCAATGAAAGAGGCTTCACCATCGAAGGGCGGAGTGAAGGACGCTGGCTGCATGGACGTGGAGAACAGATGGCGAGCTTCAACCTAGGCGTTGCAAATGACTCTGTCGTGATTGTTGACGCTATGGCATCGCCGGACCTCACTGGCAACTCAGACAAAACCGAGTCAAGAGCGCCTGAGATGTCACGCCGGGTAGTATTGAATCGAGTCATTCCATCTAGCCAGGTTCAGGATTCCAAGATATCAAGGTTGGAAAGACTACTCCCTACTACTTACTGGATCTAATGTGCCGTCTAAGCAATTTGCTCACGTCTTTGACCGCAACGCAGCAGACTCACTTTTGTTAAGCGCCAACGAAAACAGACGCGCGAAACGCACAGGCAATGAGTCCAATTCTGTAGCACTCATAAAAAATAAAAATAAAAACGCCACGGACGCCGGCCGGCGCTCTGGACTTCGGGTCTCAACACGGCCCCCCCGTCCCGAGGCTCCCCGCCTGAGTAGCTTACACCTCACCCCCCACAACGCTTGAACCAATATCCGTGCGCGCCGCGCCATCAACACCGGCCGGCACAGGGCAGCCCTATATGTGGCGGATCATTAAGACGAACCTCAGCTATCCGTACGAATGCCCCCTTCTCTCCTGCAATAGCCGAGATATACACTTTCGGTCAGGTAGTCAAGTCAAGCCAAGCCAAGCCGAAGCTGATTCGACGACGCCCAAACGAAGAGATAACGGCCCGCGGGTTCCTTGATGAACTAGTAGCAGGTTTCGCATGCCGTCCCATTTCCATATCCCGGGACCTTCATCTTCGTTCTGACATGATTACGCCTTTGTGCCAACGCGTCCCTTTCCAGACGTAAGTATTCGTACGCCTAACGATTAAGCCATCCCCAGTCACCGGTATTGTACGGATTAGGTACAGACAAACAAGCATTTGGGAGGCTACGCCCCTCTCTCAGCTCTTCCATGCCGATGCCTGCCCACCTGTTATACAAGTTCCGTTACCCCCTTGCCTCAAATTCAACAAACAAACAATACCGCAAATGTCATTGTCGCCCCCAAGCGTAAAAGAGAAGATGTCCGCAGGCGAGACGGGGAATTGCCATTTACTGCGTACAGAAGAAAGGGCAACCCCATTCATACCCAAGTACGCATTCGTACACTCGTAAACCTGGTAGCACCGCCAGGACCGGTCAGAATCCCAATCAGGAAATCAAGCCCGCAACCTAGTGAGTTCGTTGCCCACGCCCAAAATGGTCTCGAACACTGACGGTGAAATCCAAAACAAATGCCCACATTCCTCCCGGCCAGGAGGAGTGACGATTCGACGAATGGAGATCTCTCTGACATGTCAAGTCGAGAGTAGAGAGACATGAAGAAAAACAAAACGAAACGAAGCTACGGACAATGAATTAGACTTGCGTCAAAGTCAGGGCTGGCGGGCCATTTTTTTTTCTCTCGAGCTAGCTGTCATGCTGGTGGTTCATGCCCCCGTGCTACCTACCCCCATCCGGGACGGACTCACGGAATGGAAGCGAATACCTGCCATTGTTTCGGGTTGAATCAGAATTGGGACCTGTCCTGCGTAAAAAGTCACTTGCCCCGCCTAAGTATACCTATTAGGTACCTCACATAGCGCCAAACACTTGTATCCTGAATTACTGGCTACCTTCCCGCGTGTGCATCGTTCCTGGCAACGGTGCTCTTCGTTGCCTCATTGCCTTTTCCACGTTGAGAGCAGGCAAGCTAAATAACCAAAAAAAAAAAAAATCAGCTACCCGTAGTTGAAGTCAGCGCGGATGAACATCGATTCAACAAAGAAGCCGGACGCTGAATCGGCTGGACCAATGCCAACGACGCGGTTGAGCGCCCCCGTGTGGCACATACTCATCCAGTCACCCGGTTTCGAGACGCACTGTCCCCAACCCGATCCGCGCGTACAGAAAAACACCAAACCAACAAAAAAAAAGACGTCAATCATCCCCAATCGTCCCATTATCCAACAACATGTTCGCCCAGACAGAACTTGAGAAAATCCGCACCTATACAGGCTTAGACTTGCCTCGGGTGTGCATCTTGACCTTGACCAGATCGGGATGGGATGCCAGGCACAAAACCCACCCCCAACGCAACCAACATTGTGGGATTAAAAAAAAAAAAAAAAAGGGAGCGAAACTCTCATTACCGACGTCGACGCAACCTCGAGGTCCGGGCACCCGGCACGGGCAATGGCCCATGGCCACCCACGGCGGCGGGCGACGGACGGAAGGGCGGCGGCGGACGGGGCTCGCCCGGCAGCTAGGCCCCACCGAGATGCAAAAAGAGCGCGGGCCATGATTACCCATTACCACTGAGGGAAAAAAAAGAAGACGGACGCCCGGGCACCTAAGGAAAAAAAAAACGAAAAAAAAAAAAAACGAAAAGAAGCCAAGATTCTCCACTCCTCATCTCCATCGCGGAGGGGATGCTAATCTCCCGCCCCGAGCTTAATCCAGCTTTGCTATACCATCGTCATCCCTTCTCAGCGTTAGTGCAGCACACTCCCACTCAAGTGATGAAGTTTGGTCGCGCGCCATGTCGACCCAGTGCCTAGTGGCCCAGGTGCTTAGGTAGGTAATGCAACGTCCGAAGCTGGTGAGTGACTTTTCATCACACTTTCTCAATCTTCCTTCATCATTGTCCTGGCCTTTGGCCATTTCCGGCCGGCAAGGGGGGTCAAGCCACGAAATGGCGAGAGAGTGAGAGAAGAGAAGAGGGGTAATACCTAGGATAACTCGGTGCAGGGCGTCATCTAATTACCCTGGTTCCCGGCCCCCTACCCAAATCACCCCTCCGGGCTTCCCACACCCCCAACGCGCAATAATCAAACAAGCGAGATAAGGTATCAATCTCCAAGGGGTTGAAACACGTCTGTCCATCTCTGCAAAAATGCGTCTTGTCTTGTTTTTTGTCTTTTCTGCAGGGTATCATGATACATGTAAGATTGCCCAAAAGAAGCCAGCCCTAGATTTCAAGAAGCCAACAAGAGTGAAGATATTGCCCATCGTTTTGCATTACTAGAGGATTGCCGCAGTACATATAGACGCTACCCTGCCCTCGAATTCCGCACTATTTAACCTTAACCCTTTTTATAAGTTACCTATCCTTTCCTCTATTCTACCCTCTCCCTCGTTAAGGAATTACTAAAATTATAGTTTTAATAGCTTATTAATAAGTTAATACTACTATTTAAAAATAAATAACCTACGCTTATATATAGGTACTAAGAGTCTTATTATTATAAAAATAATAATAAATATACTAAAGTATTTAAAAAAGCTTTTTAATAAATTTTTAATATTATTTAAAGTTATAGTCCTCGAGCTATAAAAAGAAGCCGAGGTATTATATTAATACGGCCCTATTTATTTTATTAATATTAATAATAGTCTTTTTAATATAAAATATATTATTAATATTTTATAACTACGTTATTACGCTTCGTAAATCGTACTTAATATTAATAAGGATTTTAATATTATTTTTTAGTTCGTTTTTTAGTTTTTTTATTAAGGCCGTTATTATAAGGTTAGTTTAATTATTAATATTTTAATAAGTATTTTAACTTAATTTAGAGGCTCTTATAACCCTTAAAGAGAGGTTTTTAAAAAACTTATAATTAGACTTTTTATTTATTATAAGCGAAGCTATTATAGTTAAAACTATAGTATTACGAACTTCGATAGTAAGTAGTTAGTAATATAATTATTTTTCTTTTATAGCGAGCTTAAAAAAGTATCTTAATTTAAGTACTAAGTAAGTATTATATTATTTTATTAAAACTATATTCTTATACTTATGACTTAGAAAGAATTAACTTTCTTTAATAACAAGGTACTTAGAAGATATTGCCAAAGTCCACCCTTCTATTTTGAGAAAAACTTGTCCAAATCGAGAAGTCGAAAAATGAAATAACTCCAACCTGAGTCTTAATGCTCTCACCAAACCCCCTTGATGAGTCTCACCTCGCAGGTGGATTTTGGCCGGCCGTTGATGATTTCACCACACCCGACAGCTATAGGTACACCCAAACAAAAAAATGCAGTGTTGACAGTACCATACACATCAAAACACCAGGTGTGGGAAGAAAGAGAAGCAGAAAAATTGAATCCATATAAAACCCGAGGCTCGTCGGCTATGGATGTACCCGCCCGCCTAAAAGAAGACGAAAGAATCGAAAGAAATGAAAAAGTGCCGTGACCCGTGCATGCCTTTTGAAGAAGTGAAGAATGCGCGCCTCCGGTTCCAGATCTTCTGGAAAGGCGTCAAGCTGGGAGGAGAAATCCATGCCTCTCTCTCTCTCTCTCTGTGAAATCGAAGTCATCGACGGCAATCTGAAGCCGCCGTCGAATGCTGTGTCGGCTTTTCCCGCCCCCGGCGCTGTTTCCAGCCATGAGGGTTGGAAAGGCCGAAAAATAACGTGGCGGAATGAATCCAATAGAAGCGAAAAATTCGGAAGAAAATGTCGTACTCATGCATCTCGTTTCGCGAAATTTCGCCGTGATGGTATGGCTGAAACAAGTCGTAAAATTGGCCCGAGCCAAATTTCAATCAGTGCTGCCTGTCGCATGGCTGCTGATCCTGCGACCCCACGCGTCCGTCTCGTCCGTTCACCCCTCACAACGGCGATCGTCGTCGCTCCTCGCCCTGCCCTTGATAAGCTTCCGTTGGCGTCGGCCCGTACTGAGCTGCGTGCGATGGCTCTTCGGACAACAAGGATGATACCGAATGTCCACCAACACTCCTTGGTGCTTGCTGCTGTTGCTGTTGCTGAGCAGAAACCGAACTGGCGCTACCGTATTCCGGGGCCGTGCTGAAGCTTGCGACTTGAGGAGACATGCCTCGAGGCGTCCCGAAACTCTCACCTCGGCCACGACCCGTCGGCCGGTACGACGAAAGATCGCTACGCTGTCGTGTATGCCCGCGTCTTCGCCCCGGCGGGGGGTTCTCAAGCGCTGATCCACCGTGGAAAGGAGGCGACCGCAAGCGTTGATGTTGACTTGGCGGTGGAGGGGCTGGCTGCGGGCCTGTGGCCTTGCGCTTGTTCCTAGGAGACTCCCCTAACGGCCACACCAGCCAAGGTTAGCCTAAAGCGACTCTCTCTTTCGTTTGGTCTTGCTGGACGCACCGGAGGGTGTCGCAGGCTGAGTAGAGCCACCTCCGGCTTGGGATGTCGGCGGGTGCCAGTGATGAAAGTAGATGGACGGGCTCGGCTGGGCCTCTTGTTGAGACTGCGCAGACTGCGCTGCTGCGTGCTGGTGGCTCTGCAGTGCCGACGGGCCTGGTGGGCCAGAATGAGGGACGTTCGTGTTGAGGCTCGGAAGGTTACTAGATCCCAGTGGCCGGGACACCGAGCCAGTCGAGGACAAAGTCGTTGCCCTTCCCCGCTGGGGAGAGCCCGGGTAGGCGGGGAATCCGTGAGGTCCGGGGGCGGAGCTCGGCGTCGAAGGGACGCCCGCATATTGACCGTAGGGCTGGGACTGAGAATCGCGGCGATGCTCAGGAGAAAGAGGACCTTGGGACGGCAGCAGCTGGGGGTGCTGAGGCTGTCCCTGCTGAGCGAGAAATTGCTGTGCCCATTCCAGAGCCGCAGGAGGAACACCGCCTCCCATTCCGGCAAAGACGAGAGGAACGATGGGCGGGGGGATTCCGCCGCTCAACGAGGTTCGTAGCATGTCGGCCTCGATGCGCCGTTGCTCTAGGCGCAGAGTCTCTTGCCTCGTCTTCTCTTCCTCCTGTCTCCTGCGCTCCTCTTCTGTCTTTGCTGCCAGCCAGCTCCTCATGGAATCCTCGGCGCCTTGCCACTGCGGCGGCGGTCCGGGCAGCTGACCCATCAGGTGGCCATGGCTGGATTGAGCTTGGCCGATGGATTGGGGCGCCGGAGGTGGCGGAGGAGGAGCCGAGCTTGCGTGAGGCGGCTGGGGCGGCAAAGTCATGGCCGCCGGGGGAGGCAGGCCACGATGATGTGCCGACATAGGCTGGCCAGCTGGACTGTGACTACGGGGAATGGACGGCAGCAACTTGTGCGAAGGGTGGTCTTGGTAAGCCAAGGGAGGCGAGGGTCGGGATGTCGAGGGCGGAGTAGGTAGGTCATGGACGGACTTGTAGCCGTAGTGTGTTGGCTGCTTAACTGTGAGCATGGTCATGTATACTCATGTGCTCCAGGTGTTTTCAAAAGTTGTTGAAGTTGAAATCAGACAACATGGGTGGCTGATTTTGTTTCTGGGGTTGATGTGTGTTTTTTTGTTTTGTTTCCTCGGGTTGTTGTGTATGGAATCGTGTCGAGTCAAGAAAGTGAAGCTGAAGCTCAAGCTGCTGGTGAAGAAGAAGAAGGCAGCGAGCAGTCGGAGAAGAAATTGAGACAAAGGGGAGTTTGAAGGAAGGTCAAGAAGTGGAAAAGTGAGGAAAAAAGCTGCTGGCTGGCCAGTCAAGATGAAGATGGGTGGAAGGAAGACAGGTGAAGAAAGGTTGAAGAAAAAACCCGAGGCGAGAGGTGAGGTAAAAGGTAGGAAAGAACAAATGAAGGTATGGGGGGTGCAGGTGGTGGAAATAACCTTTTTTACAGGCGCGAAGCTGGAAGGGCGGCCAGCTCCAAGTTGGGAAAGAGACTTGGGTTGGACTGGGAAGGGAAAGGGACAGACACCACCTCACAGACACCACACGCCGTACTCCGTACCGAGGAGTACTATGTACATACACACCTACCTTCATCTGCCCTGGACACCTCTCTTTCCATTTCACGCCCGAGAGGGGGGTACGTATTTTTTTCTCAGACTCCCACCCACCAGCACCAGCACCAGCACAAGCGGCAACACCAGCAGCTTCTACCCGCAAGGTAGGCACATAGGTAGTAGTCTGAGGTACGGAGTACTTCACTTTCCTTTCCCAAAGGATGAGAGGGACCCGGAGACCCAGAGGTCCAGAGACCTAGACCCAGACCTGGACCCGAGCCCCAGGGCCTCGAGAGAGAGAATGAGAGGCAACTCCGTGCCCAGCTGGGACTAGTAAGGGACGGCAGCTTGCAAGGAACAGACCAGCTAGCAACGATGCCGTTGTACGGAGTATGTGTGTTCCGCACCCATACGTTGGGTATCCCGCACCCATATTAGGCTCGTTTAGGTAAGTAGTAGGTAGTACGTGATTATATTACTAAATAATAATTATATACTACGCTCTTAGCGTACCTTCTTATTATTTTTACTTTTATTTAGATATATATTTCCCTTACTTAAATACCTTATTTTCTAACTATTTTTAATATAAAAAAGGTACTTTTTTTAATATTAAAATATAGGTTTTAGAAACGTATTTCCTTTAAGTAAATTATAATTTTTAAAGTTGTTATTTTAAAAAATACGTATAATTAGTATTAAAAAGAGGGTATAGTAGAGGAAGGTATAGTAAAAAAAGGTATAGTAGAGGAAGGTATAGTAAAAAAAGGTATAGTAGAGGAAGGTATAGTAGAGGAAGGTATAAGAGACTAAGGCGGGACGTAGCTTCTATTCTTTAGAAATTTCCGGAATAATAATAGCTCCGGGCTAGAAGTAGCTGCTGCGGCGGTGCAATCACGTGCTGCCCACTACTTGCCCGAACGAGCCTAGTATGGGTGCGGGATACCCAACGTGTGGGTGCGGAATACACATACTCGTTGTACGGATAGGTGTGTACGAATACTTAGTGGATAGCGAGGGAAAAGCGAGCCCAGGTCAAGGAAAGCAGAGGTACTACTTGGTCTATAGGGGTAAGTTTAAACTCCCTACCAGGTAGCGTGGGTCTGGCCAGGGTAGAGCAGTGACTCTCAATGGCCAAATTTGTGTTCGACGTGCATAAGAATCTCGAAAGTAATGCTGCTGATGTAATCTCAAAGAGCACGGGCGAAGATACCTGACAAGGGGGTTAAACTTTGGCCTGATACCGTAGTACATACCATGGCACGCGAGGGCTCTTCATCCATCGTCCTCGCCCTCGTCTCTCCCAGTCTCAGATACCTTACCTCACAATCCTGTACTGTCTCCATCCATATCGGGATTCGTAGTACAGACCAAGGGCGGGGCGTACGGTGATGAACCCAGCTCCACGAACGGGCCCAGCCTCATTTAGACATGAAGACGTATTTAGTGCCGACCACGTAAGGCAAGATTGGGAAGGGCTGAGAGTGCTGTTCTGGGTTGGCACAGCAAGCAAGGCTGATGGACGGACAACTCGCATTGTGGGATCGAAGTAAGGATACAGATACGGAGTATCCGTACGTACTCGAGGCGGGATCACAGTCTAGACTAAGCCAGAACTTGAAAGTGACACTGACCTCCAACGTCCCTTCCTTTTGACCTGTACTGTAGATCTCCGGAGCCTCGAAACCTCCACGGAAGGATATGGTATGAATCAAAGCGCCAGGTGCTGACGATGTGCCGATGCATTGCTGGAGTAGTAACGAGAGCCAGGGCGTAACTGTGGGTATTGTAATATGTGGTTTCTGGGAGGATGAGGATGGATCATGGTCATGGTCATGGTCATGGAGGGGGCAGGCAGGCAGGCATTGAACGGCTTCTGTTCTTTGGGAATCCGCGGGCCCACGAGCGGGAAGAGTGACGGGGGTGTGTCCTGTAAAAGTACAATGTGCAAGTGCCTGGATATGGAAATCTGCAATGTGTGTATGTGTGTGTATGTGTGCGTGTGTGTGTGTGGTGTAGGTTCCTCCTCTCAACAGAGTACACTACATATTAGTAGTGTAGTCCTGCGTGTGTGCGCGTGTCTGTCTCCCTCTTTCGTTATTTCACCATTTCCCTTTCCCAAGGAACCCCGGCCGGGGGTTGCAGGTGCGGATACTGATGCAGATGCAGATGCTGGATGGAGAAGCGGGAAAGGAGATGAACCACTCCAGCAAGGCCCAGCTAATTCGACGAGGCGTGCAGGAATCATAGTATGGATGCCCAGGTCCATCCAAGGCCGTAGAGTTCCTACGGATACTCAGGAGACACCCAGGAAGTCTCCAACTCTCCTGGCAAATTTGAATCGCAAGCACCACCCACAAAGTGATAAGTGCGGATAGTAGGGGAAAGCAAAGGACAGAGAGAGGCATACGAGTCTAGGAGATGGCCCGGCCGTTTACGGATAGTTCAGGATAAGGCTCGGTGCGGAATGGATGGTGGTCAAGGTGCGTTGCCCGTGGTGGAGAATGACAGTGAGCCTGGTTTATTTCATTTACAACCAGCGCGTATCAGAAGAGATGACACATGGAGGGGGATGAGCACAGGGGGGGTGCGCGTTGTTTGTGTCCAAGCCCAGCCCAGTCCAGTCCGCGGTCCCAGCCCACAGATCAAGTGGCGCGAGGGGGTGCTTGCACGCCCACGCCCACAGGGACTCCTCCCACTCCCAGAATCCCGGCAAGGGCCAAGGGGGGAGGGGGTGGTGATGGGGATATGAGGGGGGTGCGAACCCGGGAACTGTGGCGAAGGCGGCTAGTCAGCATTGGGCCAAGATGGGGAAATCCCACACTGGCGTAGAATCAGACTTCAAGATGAACTGACGGCAGAGGCGAACGAGGAATGAGGAATGAGGAACGAGGGATGTGGGATGTGGATGTGGGTGTGCTGTCTGTGGATGCTAGATGCTAGAAGGCCAGGATGCCGGATGATGGATGCTGCAGCAAAGACAGTTGGAAATCGGAAGTTGGGGGCGAGAAGTGATGTAAGAAAATCTACCGATCCCTCTCCCAGAACCAGAAAAGGCTGCATGGTGGTTTGGCTTGGAGTCACCATTGTCGAGGATCCCGACATCTTTCAATCGGCCAGCACCTATTCCCAGTCAACCTTGAGCTGGTGTTTTGTATCAGTACTTCCCGCGCCAGTATCGGCTTCGTGTTACTGTCAGCTACAAGTAGAAGTTTTAACCCAATCATTACCACAGCTCTATGGGCTGTACCGTGACCCAACACCTACGGCTTGTGTATCCAAAAGAAATAGATGGAGAAAAATCAACCGTAACCGCATACCTACAGTATCCGTACTAGGCTCTAATACGAGCTAAAGAGCAAGAGCGGGGGTTGGACTGCGGTATCGTCGAAGCAAGGCGAGAACAAGAGGAGACCAGTATCCGGTGGCAAGGCGCAAGCCACCCTCACTGACAGGATGCGCACGACACGCAAGACAATGCATGAGCAGCGCTGCGTATGGCCACAAAGGGGGGGGGGGCTGGCAAGCCGGCTCGAGTGAGCGTAGGGCAGGACAAGCCGGGACATGAGATTTTCGGACCTTGGCCTTGATATTGTCGTCCATTTGCTGAGTGTTGACGCTGCCACCGCCGATGAGGCTGCTGCAATTCCCTCTTCTGACTGCGCAATGTGTTTCTGGCTTGTATCGCACACAGTCATCTTTGTCCCCTGGTCCTTTGATAATTCTCCGCGCCCTCGTGCTTGGCATGCAGCTTTGTGACCTGATTATGTATAGAGACTCCGCCAGGAGCTGCCGTCGGTGGGTAAGCATTGTAGCTTCGCCTAGCTTCCCAAAGTGGGTAGGTGAATGAGGGGTGTCGTCGTCGGGAAACCGTGTACGCGTGCGAGTGCCGCCGTGTTCTGTTTGAATGCAGTTCAACATCCGTCGCCAACAGGGATAACCTGGTACGCATCTTGGAGGCAGCAGACAGATGCAGAAGTGTGTGAGCAGAGTTCGACCAGAGGCGCAGGGTCGATCCTGATGATGAGTTGACGACACCATCACCCATATGACAGAAGGAAAGAAAGAGGAGAAGCTGCCAAAGCGCGGGGAAGGTTGACAGAGAGATACAACGAGGTCGATATCAGGAAACTCGGGGACAATACCTACACATCCCCAAAGCTGGATATCAACCGTTTTTGGCCTGGGCCGTACCCTACTCGAGGCTTCAGCTAGACTCTGCACCTTGGTTTCTCACTTTTGTGTTCTCAAGCTCGATACTTACACTAACGAGATGGAGCGGGTTGTGGCCGCAGGTCAGCTGAGAAAGCGAGTTCGAGTGAGTTCGCTCACAAAGCTCTCAGTCCAGAGATGCTGATTGGACGCTTTCGCTGCAGACGCGAATGGGACGCGATGCGGTCTCGTGCTGAAGCAGACAAGAACAAGGATCCATCTCCTGGCCGTGCTGATGTTTTGTCCAGCCCCCTCCTGTCTCGTCTGGGGGTTTGCTGGTGCGTGTTCGAACATGAGAGCCCCCTCGTCGAGGAATCATAAAGCTTTTCGTGGTTTCGCTGATGATGTGTAGTATTGACTAAGCTTCTTTTTGTCTTCATTTAGCAGCAGCTCACAGACCTCATCTACTGATTATGGGACTAGGTGATACGTAAGGTAGGGATATACGCACCTTGACTGCTGAAAGTGAATTGAGCGATGGATGGGATGCCGAGCCCAGGATTTAGGTCTTGAGTTCAGCGCGGAGCTCCTACTTCCAACACTTGCCTTCCCGCGTCTGCCTCATGTCATCATCATCCTTGGCCGTAGCAGCAAAGTTTCTGGCCCAAGAGAAACAATGAGGTTTTGTTACTGTAGCCTTCAGTAAACAGACTCGAGCCCTGCAGCAGCACCAGCGCAACAAGTTGGAGTGGGGTTGGCTGTCCGTAGTCAAAGGGGGATTCAAAAGAGGCCAGCCACAGTTGATGGTTCAAGAATCAGCGGAGAGCTAGAGAAGAGGGTGTGAAGGTGCCATAAGGGGTGTGTGTGGATTTCTTTGGTTTGACGAGGTATTAAAAAACGGGCTGTCGTTGCTGGTGTGAGAGGAGGCCACCGAGGGCGAGGCCATGGGAACGAAAGAAGATGGGAGTGGGTGTTCGTAGGTAGTTGGCAGAAAGAAAACGGGACAAGGTGCCTTACTGCAGTAGACGCCTCAGTGAGGTACGTAATTGGCGAGGACGTACCGAGCTCTCAAGGGGCGGGCGGCGTGTGCGTCCGAAGGATTCTGGATGCTCGGGAGATACCTGGACACGTTACGTCGGTACGTACCTACGCCTGTGCGCCATCTCTCCCCTAGCTTACCTTCTTTACCTTTGCCTTACCTTGCTGCGAATGTTGGCAGGCAAGTACATTGGGACGAAACCGCGAAAAACTGCCTTGTAGATTTTGGATTGTAGAGTAGTGCCCAAGTCAAGAAGAGTTGTGTATCTCAAGATGCCTTCAGATGGAAAACGTTCTCTGCTATCTACGCCTACTTCTCATAGCTCCATTATCTTGAAGGTGATGAGTATTGCTTTTGAAATCAGCATTGAGCGAGATGTTAGTCTGACGTTGACATCCAACAACCTGTCAGCTGAATAGAATACCAGGCACTTTGTACCGTAAGCTTATGAGATCATCATGGAGATTATCCAATGTCAATGTTTGTTGGCATTCGAAGGCACGGCAATGTCCGCGCACGGTAGATCATTTAGTTCGGTTAGCCGTGTGACAATGGTAACCAGAGAAGGCGCAGTCCGCCACATAACTTCGGACTCAAGCTGTGTGTAGAGATAGAGTCCAGCGAGCAAGCCATCTGGTGTTGTTGAGTCCTCTCACTTAGGCAATCTGGCAGTGCAATCACTCCAGATACCAGCGGTGTGGCTGATGGACGGGAATATAGTCGAGACATAGGCGAGACCCGATGTAGAAATCGAGAAACCATGTCTTTCAGTGGGCGCTTCCGTAGCGCCTCTGGGTCGCGTGTTGCTTGAGAACCTATCGATGGATGTTGATTCAGAGAGCCAGGCTCTAACTCTACGGGACAAGGTGTCAAGGAGAGATCCCAACCCCGAAAGATTCTCTCCGTCATCCATGGGATAGCTTGGTGGTGGCGGGAAGCCTGCCTGGTCCAACGGCGTCTGGGCTAAGTGGCCGCAGCTATTCGATGCAAGTTCTTGTCTCGTCTGCCGCCCGCCGGCGCTCGTCTCATCCTCGGTAGTCTACGGCAGGCAAGGAAGCGTCTCCTCCACCATCTCTGCGCAGCATTGCCTCGATTCAGTCAGGCGCATCTTGCTACATGGCTCTGAGAGGCGGGACCGGGTGGTCAGGTCATGTCCGCCATCACATTGTCTACAGCCAAAGGAGGCAGAAGACGCATATATGTACGGATAGTCGTTGCTAATTAGTTTTTGACGCTGGTTCGGCTCCGACAGGGGACTGGCTGGAAAAGGAATGGTGGTCGAATGCATCGAGAACCGAGAGGAGGTTGCATGCGTTCTGAGCGCGGTCCACAATGGCAACTGTGCGCAGATGAAGCCGAAGTTATCAAGCTGTATTGCGCAACGGCCAACGTATGGTGATCGGGGGAAGTCCGGCTAGGCAGCGAGATGATATCTCACGCCTGATCAAATATGTGCTGCGGTAGTGCTACATTGACGGCCGAGAAAGATCAACAGCATGATTCTCCCCGTCCTCGAAACTGTATTAGGTGAGGAGGAATTTGACTTCTGGCACTGCCGCTCAAACGCGCGAGCACTCGTCCCCGGAAACGACACTTAGGCTTGAGCGATGTAATCTTTTCATCGAGAAACTCTTGGAAGGCTACTGCTACCTGTCAGGCTTCTCGTCCTGTCAGTCGCAAGTGGATTTGTCGACTAGGATCCCCCAAGAGGTCACGCCGACAGGCCCATCCCGGATTTCCAGGCTAATTTGGCATGCTGCTTCAACTCAACACATCGAGTTTATACTCCAGAGGCGAAAGAGTTGCAGTCTTGTGATTGGATGCTTCTTCTAGCCAACAGCGGCGTAGTTGCCAGAATAGGATGTGAACTCTCTTCTGGGGTATCTCGTTACGCAACATGGACGAAGGTGGTGGCGGCCAAGTTTCGGAGCATTCGTACGTTTAGGAGCACGCGGTGCTCTGTGACTCTGTACGCCATGGCTGATGCTTAGTTGTGCGGAACAGCTCGTTCGACTGTGGCTGGCTACCATTGCCGTAAAAATAGCATTTCACGTTGCACTGTGAATGAATGACCGCGTTCTCGCCATGTGCGTTACGCCGTTGTGCTGGACTCGAGTTGATGACCAGATACTGACTTTTGAGTAGCGATGTGCAGCGGCTGAAAGCAGACAAGAAACACATCAAGAGTGTACTACGGATACTCTCTTGAACAAAAGTAGAGTCGTCGTTCGTTAAGTGGTGGTGGTTGTGCTGCCATTTCATTCTGGTGGTGCTAATCCTTTCTGTGTTGGTGTATTTGGACTAGGGGACTGGGCTAGACCGGAATCTGGAATCCAGATTCTCGACTTTGGACCCAGCAAATCTCTTTTGCACTTGTAAATGCGATGGCGCCCGGACGATCCCAGATCGCCTTCCATCGGATGTCGACCAATCAACAAGGACGGCACTTTCCCCTCTGAGAAGTTCGTGGCAGGAGCGGTTCCGTCTCTCGATTGGCTCTAGTCTCCTTTCGGATAGCAATGGAGACCAATCTGCATGACTGTGCAGTACGTATCCTCGCGAGGGTGTGATAACAGGGGGACAGGTGTGGATGTATTCCGCGTGCCTGCTCCTTCTTCACAACCACGACGTTTCCTGGAAGCTACACCCCTGCTCGCCCACCCAGTCGGAATGAGCTCCCAAGGAAAGACATTGGGTAGCTAAGAAGGTGCGGAGCTACAAGGCAGGTAAACCCCTGCCATGACTGTTAATCTGAAACACGGTGACGAGGAAACAGGGGCCTTCCTTTCCATCTACGTTGACCACAACTGCCCGCACTTGCACTTGCACTGCTGCAGTCACCAGTGACCACCTACCACCACTTGCTATGTACGGAGTACCTGTTACCACCACCACCACCACCACAATGTAGGTAGGAGCGAAAAAAGGAAGGAGGATGCGCGAAAAACGGAAGATAACATGAGAATAAACATAACGCTCGATTCTGCACGTGAAGCAGTCACAACAGTCATCAATTGCCGCTGATGGGCACAAGGCGCCCAACCTGTAAAGCATCTGCCCACTACCAACCAGACCGCCATCTTTGTTCCCAAGGCCACTGTCTTTTACGGACGTACGCATCTCTTGATCCATGCTGCTCGGACGAACACCGTCAACGCCCACAAACCATGTCCATTGCTGTAAATGGCCTCGGACGACGTGACGGACAAGTGCCGCCTTGCCATGGCCTACAGCCTACGGATACTTCTTCTTTCTATTGTCAAAGACCCAGGCCAGACTGAAGCTCTTCAGGACGTGCATGACAAGCTTCGGGCGACGCCACGCATCTCAACACTAATCATGCGGCTCTGGGGGACTTGACTTCAACTTTGGGCTTGTGGCTCGATCCCGCAGCTTGGCCCCAACTATCGACAGCCCAGTTTCGCAATATTTGCACTGAGGTGCACTCTACGCCCGCCGCTACCTTAGCCACCAGTACTCGGAGATCCATCTTCTCGCCTATTCCGGTCACGACAAAGCCCAGTCTTCGATGGCGCATTCGCAATACCGCCAAAAAAGGCATCGTGGCTCTCGCAGGATGGTCTGTCAACCTTATCCGGGATTTGGGCGGTGGTCCTGCACTTCTGCTTCTTCTACGACGGAACACCGAGGCATGGCCGTTGCCCCCCATCCCCAAGGCCGGACAACGCCACGTCCCTGACCGTTCAATTCACCCGCCCGCTGCAAGAATCTCCAAATCACAATCTCCCCTAATGCCGTCAGCCCTGGGACCCGTCAGACCCCGCCAAGTCAGCGCTGGACACACCCACACATCCTCAGCCTTCCACTGTCCAATTTGGTGGCGGTTTCACCTCACCCATCTAAGATGCCGGCGGCGAGGGCGTTGGCACTCTGGGGGGCTCTTCTCCTCAGCTGTGGAAGACTCATAGCGAAATCTACCATGCTGTGCATCGACAGCCTGACATGACAGGCTCTCGAGTAGGCACGCAAAGGCTCTAGATCCCCTCCTTCAACCGAACCGAAGGAGCCATTAACCAGCGCTATCCAAGCGGCTAGCTCAGTTATCACCACCCAGAAACCCACTTACAGACTGACTGCAATAACCTTGGATTCGCGGACTTCCGGAGAGAACTGCGGAGTAAATTGTGTACCCCCTACAGCAGGCGCAAGTTCTGCTGGTCAAGCCAAGCATTTAAGTCGGCATGTGACGATTCGCAGCGCAGAAAAGATCCTCTGCACTCTGTGTCGACGCTCACGAACTGTAGCGCATTCCTCAGCTGCAGCCAACAATTTGATTGGCTTCGTCTAGCCGAAAGTATTGTCCAGAAAGTTGTGAAGACTGTCCAACGTAGCTGGTCAGGTCCAGGCAGGGGTTCGATTCAGCACGACTCCCGCCATCAAGACTGGCCTGGCGTATGCTTCGTCTTTTCTAGCGATTTCAGTACCTCGAAGTCGGTGTGTTACTACCGAATAGGCCTTTTCTACGATGAATCAGCTCCAATGGCGGCCAGCTCAACACAGCTAATATCCAAGCTAGCTCGGCACACTTGGCAGAAAAAAGGCAAGATCGTCAAAGTTTGGACCAGACAAGTGTGGCAAGCATGTGCTTTGCATGCGTTCCGCGACGCATCATGCTCGTGCTTTTGCAACGCTGATCCTCCACGAAGCTTGCCCTAAAGATCTGTGTAGGAGAAGGGGAAGGGGCCGGGTTATCGGCGGAACGCGATCGATGGGCTAGGGAGGACGAGACGGGGACGGTGAACAAACCTCACCCAGCCCCACGAGCAACACTACGACACTGACACCCACACCGTTCGAGTCTCGACTCGACACAGGAGTGGCATCGCTACGCGCCAAAGTCCCGCTCCTCCGGCTTATTGGAGCTTGCGCAACTGTCCTACATGCCTAAAAAGATCTGTTGACCGAGCTGATCTGCGATGAGGCCGCATGAAGATCTTTGGTCAACGTGATTAGCGAAGGGGAGAGGCACGCTCAACCAAGCTCAAACTCCGGAAACGCGGCTTTTTCTGCGCAGTCTGGACGCGAGCAAAGGAAACACGTTCGTGGTTATCACACGGGGCTATTGCTCTTTTTTCTCACTCGAAGTCTGTCTATGGCCGACGAAGACACCGATCTCTCCCCGACCCTCGCGAGCCTCGAACCAAAGTCGATCCTTAAAAACAGAGACTGGGCTGGATTATGCAGTCAGCTAACTGACAGCTTTGCCGCTACGAGCGGCGCGGTACTAGCCTGTCTGGCCCGTGACATCTTCGTGCTAAAACCGTGGTTTAGCAAGCACGTTTGCCCGCTACAGGGCGCATCAGCAGATTGGTTGGGAAGCGTGCGTGGTTGACAGATGTCGACCCGAGCCTACAACGCCATGTGACGCCAATTCAGTGATTTCTGAGACAATGTAGTCTTCTTCTTTCGAGTTCGTGAGACAGGCGACTGCATGCAAAGTTATGGCAAGCTGCCATTGCTGTGTGAACATAAGCTCCAGTTGCGTATGTCGTTGTCTCAAAGGGCTCTGGCCACCTGTTCCCGAGTCGGCATTAGCTCAAGGGAAATGCTGGGTCATTGAGGTACCAGAATTACCTCTTCGTCATCTCCTGAGGAGAACAACGGCTAACCTGCTCATGGACACAGAGAGATTAGAGGGCAAAGCGTCGCTAGGCCACCCCTTCCGATTCCCCTTCCGTTCTCCAGAACGCTAACGTGGACGGGGACAAGGATTCTCTCAGCCGGCTCTATGTCACTCTGTTGATTGGATCGAAGTTTCGATGATAGTTGTTAGGGAGGTGAAGCTCGACTGATTGCGGCATTGGGCTCGCTAGCTTTTGTCACAAGTTTATTAGGTGGAGAAAGTCAATTCGCCTGGCCTCCCATCCAACCCATCTCATGCATTTCGTCTCATCTCTTTCTGCTTGAGTCGAGAATGATGCTAGGGAAAGGCCCGTAAAGCTCTGGCCGATTTGGGACCATGACCTCTCGAGTATCCCTACCGCTCCATTTCGAGACGACTGGACAGTCACTGGAAGCATCAGGCCGCCGTCCGAAATGCTCTTCGACGATGCTTATAAGGCTTGCGTCGAAGATAAATGAGGGTAGCGAGGGATACTACCCTGCCACGCCTCGGATCCTCGGAAAAGGAGATTGTCCCGCACGTCATGGTAATTCCCTGTTCCCACCGTCTCTTTCTAGGCGTGCCAGGGGAACTGGACCAGTGTCCATAGACAGGTCCAGGCCAGACTCGACAGAGCTCGCCTACAGTAGACAGACTCCATACAGAGTACAGAGTACAGAGTGCGGATACATTAACCTCATCCTGTCGTGAAGTGGGGGATGCACAAGCAAGGAGAGGATATGCAAGTGTTCCTAGCAGATGCGGGCTGGACGGCAAGATGGTCGCATCCAATTTGCAAGGCGCAACACCTTGTTTCCCTCTCTTCTACTACGTAGGCTTCGTAGGTTTCGTCTCATCTACAACGGAGAACTCAGCACACATTGGCCGACCAGGCGAGGGCCTTTGCAAAAGCATCTCAGCGCTCGCTTGTCAGATTAGGCCAAGGATCTGACTGAGTCTATAGGTCACAGCACGTCATTCACGTGAGTCTATCCCGTTCTGCAATACCTACAAAGTAGACTTCCTAAGGGCAGCGTGCAGGGAGGGCGACTTTTGTGAGGAGTTTGAAATCGGCCAAACACAAGTCCAGGGCATCACCGCCCTACCGAGACAACGGCAGGGCTAGTCAGTGCCACTTGGCCATGCGGACGTTCCCCGGCGAGACGAGGCCTTTCGTCCTTTCCAGCTAGCGTCCCGATATGGAAATGATCTTTGAGGGGTTGCATCTCAAAAGCTCACTGTGGCCAAACCCGTTTTTCAACGTGCCAACCTCCATGGTCTCAAAACCCCCCAAATCCACGGATACTACATCCGGCGAGTCGCTGCGGGAATTAACGACAGGCCAACCGCCAACCGGCCAGGGAGCCGGGACAAGCACCGAGTTGCCAGAGGCATGGGGTGCCCCTAATCCCGCAATCCGTTTTCTCGCCATGTTCTTGGACGGTCGAATCCCTACCCATGCCCACTGTTGTACCTGAGAGGATGAGGCTTGAGGCTTGAGGCTTGAGTGAAGCCCATCCGCATCGGAGGTTTAACCCCCAAAGGCGAAACAATGTTTGCCTCCCGTCTCGCCGGCTCGCGTCTGCCGTGCACGCCGTGTCCGCCGGGAACGACTTTTACCATCCCCACCTTTGAAGAGAATTCTGAGTAATAGACGATGATGTTACGCGGATGAAGAGGTGGGGACGGCAGGCACTGAGACGGAGTCAGCAGGACGCATCGCGGAAGAGGGGAAGGGCGAATGGCGGCGTGAGGACTGAACGAGCGGAGAATGGCGAGGCAGACACCAGTTCTGCTTCTGCCACTTAACCCCCCACAGCCGAGGGAGATTGAAACCGCGCTGGGCAAGCGTAGAGGCGGAAATCATCACAATTACAGTGAGCAAAGAAGACCCAAGCAGGGCCCAAGCAGGGTGCCCTCGAGTCTGGAAACGGATCGGTACGAAACGGTAATCAGACGTGTCTCTCTCTCCAGAAACCCTTCCCGCCCTTTCGCCCTGCCCTTTCCCTTTCTCCACAATCAGGGAGATGAGAAATTAAGCGGTTCTCGATGGACCGCGGGGCGCCTTGGCATCAAGCAGAAGGAAAGGCAGCGGGCCAGAAGAAGCTCTACATAGAAGGAAAAGCAAAGCCTCTTCCATTAAAGGTATTCCCAGGATCCGCCTCTTCGCTGTGGCTATTTTCTCCATCTAGGCTTTCGTTCCTTCATGAGCGGACCCTCGCCATATTTTCGGCATTTCCTTCAACTCGGCGTGGGCATCCACATGCAGGCAGAATTCATGGTCTCGGATGCAGGGAGCAAGGTATCAGGACAAGTTGAAGCGTCGTGTTCCCAACTTCCGACAACTTGACAAAAGTTGTCTCGAGATGTTCGGCGTGGCAGGCTGATGTTCTGCCCACCAACCCCACAGCTCATCTGTCTGTAATCCATTTCCCTCCTCCTCACTGTTGTTACCCCCCTTCCTTCGCCTTCAGTCTTGACATGGAGAGTCAGAGTTGGAACTCTAAAGATGAGATGAAAATGATGATTATCATGAAAGCATCATTGAGGAGAGATCATGCCTGTTAGCTATCAATCAAGTTTAGACGATGACGGGTCGGCGGGAACATCCTGAGAAGAAGAGCATAAGAAGCTCGCATAGACGTGAGGGGGTGTGAACTCTGTTGGTCCAAACATGGGATGATCCTGTGATCTGAGCTGCTGCATTAATAACTTGGACTATTAGAGAAACCTTTTTTTATTGCGTTTAGGTTTCTTTCGCTCATCTTTGGGTGTAAGGACATTGCTTGATCCGGAACAAAAGGTTTCTGACAAACATGGGACGGAAACCGTCAACCGAATTTGTTTCCCATTCCGATCACACTTCTGGTTGATTGCGAGAATTAGGGCTAGTTTAGGAGTATATGTATTCCGCACCCACACGTTGGGTATCCCGCACCTATACTAGGCTCGTTTAGGTAAGTAGTAGGTAATACGTAATTATACTGCTATAGTAGCTACTTCTAGCCCAGAGCTATTATTATTTTAGAAATTTTTAAAAAATAGAAGCCGTATCCTACCTTAGTCTCCTATACTTTTTTTTACTATACCTTTTTTTATTATATTTTTTTTATTATACTTTTTTTTATTATATTTTTTTTTATTATACCCTCTTTTTAATACTAATTATATACGTTTTTTAAAATAATAACTTTAAAAATTATAATTTATTTAAAAAAAATACGTTTTTAGAACTTATATTTTAGTATTAAAAAAAGTACTTTTTTTATATTAAAAATAGTTAAAAAATAAGGTATTTAAGTAAGAGAAATATATATTTAAATAAAAATAAAAATAATAAAAAAGCGTACTAAGAGCGTAATATATAACTATTATTCAGTAATATAATTACGTACTACCTACTACTTACCTAAACGAGCCTAGTATGGGTGCGGGATACCTAACGTGTGGGTGCGGAACACACATACTCTAGTTTGGACCATGTTGCCTTATTTGACTGCCCAGTGTCTAAATTGAATGGATCTCTCTCGCTATATCCCTTTGTGGGATGATGCCTCTGCCTGGAATGAGCGTTTCAAGGGGATTTGTATTCACTTCTGGAACTTGGAATCTAAGGCATGCCGAACGGGCGAGCGTGACGAATCAGGCAAGAGGCAAAGCAAGAGCAAGAGAAAATGAAATGAGGATGAAAAAAAAAAAAAAACAAGTCGTGCCAAAAGTTGAACCTCCAGCCCAGCCACACAACGGCGAGGCAGATTTTCTCCCTTGTATCTGGCAGAAAACAAGTTGTCCGAATCCATTTCGAGAAGATGGTCCAAAGGGCAGACTCTAGGAAGGGGAGATAGGGAACAGAGAGGAGGAAGGGAAGACGAAGCTCCACTCTGAACATCTCTCGCTCTTACATTGCGGCGGCTTCACTGCCGCAGTCCGGTTTACGAGTAAGTTATTTTGGCCCAAGTTGGTCTGCGCTGGATTCCGCCGTAATCTCTTTTCTCTCTTTTGCTCTCTCGATTCGTATCTCTTCCTTTCCCGTTTAGGCGTTGCTTGAAGGTAAGTAAGCCCCGAGTAAACGTTCTCTCTCTCTCTCTCTCTTCCATCGTCTTCTCCGAGGCTCTGAGCTCTCTCTCGGTGAGATTTCTTGATACTGTGTGATGTGAAACCGCGGGGGGGGGGGGGGGGGGGGGGCCCCCCCCCGTGAAAAGGGGGGCTTTTTGGGGGGGGTTTTTTTTAAAAGTTGAGGAGGTGGAATTTTTTTTTTTTTTTTGAAAAAACCCTTTTTTTTTTTTCCCTTTTTCTTTTCCCTTTTTCCCCCAAAGGGGGGGGGGCGTAGGCCCCCTACGATGAATATGAGGCCATTTTGCGAGTCGTTCTTGTTAAAGCTGATGACGATGTACATTCTTCTTCATCTATGATAAACCCTCTTTATTTCTTTCCCATTTCCTTACTCCGTATTCCGGCCCCCATTCCATCTAATTGAGCTTTCCTCAAGGCCCACGCCCGCCCGCACACACACAAGCACACGCACGCCCCCCAACCCCATCACTCCCTCACCATCCACATCCACACATACGCACACGCACACAAGGCTAATCTGGAGTTCCGAGGGACCGATTACACCCTGGCGATTCAATTTAGATATCCTTGTCAAGCTGGTAAGAAATCAAAATGCGGCTGATCTTGAAAGTCACGAGTGGCAGGCACACTGATGCCGGCTTCAGGGTACTTTGTTTGGTTCGTTGATGACTGGAAGTTCGGATCGGGCGAGGGATGGTATATTAGATCAACCAAAAAAGTCCTCACGAGATCTCCAAATGTGGGCTTGCCAAACATCCCAGCAAAGAAAAAGAAGAAGAGAACAATCTGTCGGGGCGGTTCCACCTCCTCCTTCGTGTTTCTCTTCTTCATCTGGAGCTTGCAAAACGGCCCCCAAAGAGTCGCACCTTCCCCCCACCCCCGGCCTTCCCGGCAAAGGTGACGAGCATGAGTGAGATGAACTACATCGCACTCTCACCGCCAGCCGCTCGGTCGGCCGGCAGGTCTTCCCCCAGATTTGGTTGTCCAATTTCGAAGCAGTGTGGCCGTGTAAGTAAGATGAGATAGGTCCCGGCGATGAACGGCGGTGGGAGTTGTGGGCTGGGAGAGAGGCGCGTGAACGCGTAGACCCTGTCCCCTTCGTGTAATTCATCTACGAGAGAGCACTGCCACGGATAGAGACTGGGCAAAGGGTAGAAGTCGTCAGGATCCGTGAGAGGGAGGTATCCGTAGAGACTGCCATGGCAAGGGCGGTGCAGGGTGATGCTGTGTCCAGCTTTCACCTCTCCTTGAGTTGTTCTGCCCTCTCTCTCGAGTGATCTCTCTCACCATCCTACGGGTCGAGTTCATCTGCAAAGGGAATCTAGACTTTGGTTTGACTCAACGACCGCGTGATACCCGTTCGGCAGTCGGATAGCGAGCGGACATAAGACTCCTTAGCTTCCCTCCCTCCTCCTCCCTCCATGACCACCCCGTCTTCGATGTCCAAGTGAAGAGTTCTGTGTAACTGTGTCCCTCTATCTCCGATGCCCAGACGCGCGATGGAAGAACCCGAAACCTCACAACCATGTACGGCTCCATCTCAAACTTCCCAAGAGGAAGGTAAGTAAAGTACTCTTGGGGGCCAAAAGGGGAAAGGAGCTCGCAGACAGAAAGAGCAAGGAGCTCTGCGAGTCTACCCAAGAAGTGCGGAGCACCTCGGCAACTACCTAGGAAAGAAAGAGAAAGAGAGAGAGGAAAAAGAAATAATGAGCAGAGAGAGAAACAGAGAGAGACGGTTCACAATGTCTTAGACGCTTAAATGCAAATCACCAGAAACATACAATAAAAAATACCGTTCTCCTTCATTTTGCGCAAACACCCTTTCCACCCTTTTCAAAGGTTCCCAAATCCAGGACCGAGGCTTATAGGAGAGACAGTATGGGAAAGAGGGAGGCCGGTTGGTCTGCCGTGCCGCCCCTTTTCCCCCGATTAGGGAGCGGCAGAGAGAAAAGGTTGCATGGGATTTGCATTTCCGGATCTACTGTCTCACGTTTCCCACTGCCCTACTGCTCTCTTTCGAATGTCCCTGATATCAGACATGTCAAAGACGGGTGTGAGCGTCGCGCAACATGTAGCCACGTCGCCCACTGCTGGCAATGCCCAAGATGTATCCTAAACTTTTTCTTTCTATCGAGAGGAAGTAATGAATGAGTGCTCGAGAACCCAGAGCTCATACGTCCCAGCTCTTCCTTATCTGGGAATTTGAAATCTCTGGTCAGCAGCCGCGTGGACCTATCGTTTTGTACCGTACATCGAAAAAACGGGCGATACAACATTCACACCTCGTGGCAGGTTCTCAAAAAGGGCCGGAAGGGAGGCAGTGTCTCGGTCGATCGGCGAGAGCACGCGGGGAGAAAGAGGAGAGAAGGGGCAGTACTTGATGCAGACATGAACTGGAGCAGAGGAGGATTTGCAATTCTAGTCCATCTAGACCCATCTGTACATTCCCGTTGTCTCAAACCATCTCATGCACATCAACGGCGCCACTTACAACAGGCTGGGCTGACTGCGACATGGCCTATGAGAGACAGTACAGCAGCAGAATATACATAGACGGAGGCGTGAGAGTGGGGGATCAGGAGGGCTCGCTCCCATCATCAGCTTACCTCTGCATCACGGTACGTACGGGCGTGCTCAGGAACAACATAAGCTTGCTTCACCTTCAGACCTACTTCTTGGCAAGACAGGACGAGGCAACCACTCAGCATACAAGGCGCAGTATATGGACCCGTAGATCATTTGCAATGAAAGGTGAAATTCCTTTTACCTCCTAAAACTCCCTTGAACCCTCAACGGGCAGGCTACGTGTCATGGTGATGCTATGGGGTGGTGTTCGAAAGGCAACATTGCCCGGAACTCTGGTACTCGAAAGATGCCCGTTCAACTCCCTTTCCTCCCTTTCCGATAATATCAGACGTAATTCCTGCCAGTTGTAAACTAAACAATATCGGAGACGCATTGCCTCCCGCTTGTAGAGAGGAAGGCGTTTCCTTGAGCCTCTTTTCCCTCCCTTCTTTGGCCCTATGCTGTGCCCATGCTGGGACTTGTTGATGTGAGACGTTTGTTGGAATCACACCCTCCTGGAAAGCCTTCCCTCTTCTCCACCCCAGCCACAGCTGGCTAAACTGGTATGTACCGAGTGTCCTTTCCAATCAAACGGCATCATCCGTCCGTCTCAACGCCCCAAGCTAGTCGTCCAGTCCCGTGGATCGAAAGGGAAGGAGGCGGCCTCCATCACCTTAGCTTGGGAAGATCTTGTCTCTGCTACTGGACCCCTGCGAACTCACACTATTGCGGTTTGTATGGTATGGTAAATTCTCCGGCTTGAGATTCTCATCCGTCGACGAGGCCGTGCCCTGACGCTGCGGCGCTTTCTTGGTTAGCACTGCCCTGGGTTTCTCGGCCGGTAGCGACTCGCTGCTGGTGCGTGTCTTGGTCAGCTTGCGAGACGCACGTTTCTGCGACGGCGCTTGCGACTGCGTCTCAGCAATGGATCCCAGGTCCGTAGTGGACCTTGTGTCGCTCGATAGGCGGCTAGATGTCGAGGTGCTGTTGGACGGTCGACTGTATGCCGGATTGTCTCTGATTGGAAGGTGAAAATTCGCCGCGGCTCCGTTTTGGTCCGCAGTTATGTATGACGGCGAAGTGGAAGAAGAGCGGATGGCATCAGGAGATGAGGCGGCCTGGGTGGCTGTTAGCGTTGAAGCCTCGAAAATCCGACTAGAGACTCGCTTACGGATGCTTGAGGGCTGACATAGGTGTCCAACTTCTTCTTTAGCACCTCCGAGCGCACCGGCTTCGCGAGATAGTCGTTCATGCCTGCCGCCAGACACTTTTCTCGATCTCCCTGAATGGCCGATGCCGTCATGGCGATGACGAGGATCTTCCGTACAACGTCTATAGAATCCTTCCGAATCATCTTAGTCGCCTCGTATCCATCCAGCACGGGCATCTGTACGTCCATGAGAACCACATGGTAGGGTCGACCTTCCCTAGCCTTTTGCCGCAAGCCCTCCACAGCCTTCAAGCCGTTCTCGTAAGCATCCACGGTGGTGTAGCCCAGCCGTTGCGCATACTGGATGGCAATTTTCTGGTTAATGGGGTTGTCCTCCGCGACGCAAATCCTAATTTGGTCTTTGGGAACGGCGGTGAGGTCCAAGAACGGATTAGGCGACTCGCCGCGCTCGAGGTACGCAGAGCGCTCGACGGCTGGAGGGGACTTCATTTGCTGCGCGTCTCCGGCAGAAACGTCAGACTTAGCCTTGTCGAAAGTGACCTTGAACCATGCCGTTGTTCCCACGCCTTCTTGACTGTCGAGCTGGATCTTGCCCTTCATCATCGTTTCGATCAGCGACTTGCAAATGCTCAGACCGAGGCCGCTGCCGCCGTACTTCCGTGCCGTGCTGGTGTCTGCCTGGCTGAAGGGCTGGAAGAGCTTGACCAATTGCTGTTGCGGGATACCGATTCCGGTATCCTGAACTCTGAAGAGCAGTGTAGCTTTGTCGTTGGTCTCAGATTCCACTCGAGCCCCAATCGTAATCGAACCGTCCTCAGTAAACTTCAAACTGTTGCTGATGAGGTTTCCCAAGACCTGATGGAGTCTGATGGGGTCTCCAAAGATGAGTAGAGATGGTAGGTCAATATCCTGTATAATCTTGACGTTCTTCTGTTTCGTCTTTTGCCGGTTGCTGTAGGACACCGCTCGAACAACCTCCCGAACCATCTCTTCTGGGTTGAAAGCGATCACGTACAGCTTCATCTTGTCGGCCTCCATTCTCGAAAAGTCGAGAATATCGTTGATGACCGTCAACAACAGCTCTGCCGACACCTTGATATTATCCGCCATCTCTTGCTGGTCCTTGTCTAGCTCGCTGTCCTTCAGCAATTCAGAGTTGCCGATAACACCGTTGAGCGGCGTTCGCAGTTCGTGCGAAACGTTGGCAAGAAATATCGACTTGGCCTTGGCGGCCTCTTCGGCGAGCTTGACGTTACGCTTGGCTTCAGCTTCAGCGTGCTTGGCTTTTGTCTCTGCTTCCAGTGCCTTTGCAAGGGCGCGCTTCTGCAGCGCAACCATGGAGACATTCTCTGCCGAGACTTTCTCTACGGCCTTCATGGCTAGGGCATTTGAGTAACTGATGCCAATCTGGTTGACTAGCAGCTGGAGGACGGACACATTACGATCGGTGAAAGACCCTGGCTCGCCCTCGAGATAGAGAACTCCGAGCAGCGGTTTTGAGCCGTGACAGATGGGAATCGCAATGATGGCCTTGCTAAGGACATTCCGTTGTAGCCAAGCCTCGCTCACGTTACCAAAACGCTCGTCACTGATGATGTCGGGAATGAAGACAGCCTCTCGGAACCGCGTGCAGTAGAGAATAACGTTCTCAGCAACGAGTGAGGTGCCAGCAAGTGGAAGACCGGGGATATGAGCTGACGCTCCCCGTTCCGGATCACCGCTGGCTGCGAGAGACCACCCAGACTCATCCGAATCTTGTACCACAATGGCGGCTAGTGTAGCAGAGCCTCCGCAAGTCTGCAGAATGACATCGCACATAGTCTTGAGGAGCTCGTCGACCCGAAGAACGCCGGAAATGACCTGGGATGAGAGCAGAATCGCGTGCAAATCGATCATATCGAGTGCTGGCAGACCTGCCCCAGGTTCATTGTGCTCGTGCATTGAGCCACGCCACGCACCAATCCGATCGCCCTTTATATCGGCGATTGCAGTGTGGTTAGACTGCTGCATCCCTTCTGGCCCTTCTTCGCCATCCACAGCGCGGTAGTCAACAGTGCCGCTGTCTCCGGCGAAGTCGGTCTGAACCGCAGCGTCTATCGCTCTGGGGTTTCTTGTCGGGCTGTGAAGAAGGACGGCATGTTCTTCCTCCAGGCGCTCAGCCACGGCCACGGCGCCGAACTGACGGTAGAACGCAATGGCATCCCTAAAGGCAGAGCGGGCTAGCCGTCGAGCCTTGCGTCTGACGAGCGTGCCGGCCATCAGTGTGTTGCCCAGTGCCGCTTCGAAAATGTAATTATGTTCCTCGGCGTTATCCAGAGCCTCCTCGTAGAGCTTGACCGCGCCCCCATAATCGCCGTTCAATTCCGCGACTTGGGCCTCTAAGATTCTGGACCATGAAAGGTAGTTCACTTCGGTGTATACCTCCCATTCCTTGATTCGCTTGGTCAGTTCGCGCAGCGTGCGTAGAATACTCTCGGTTTCGCCGTCTAGACTGCTGGGATCTAGGCGAGGGTCGTTGAGCCTCCGAAGCATCCTTCCTGCAAGAGCAAGTCCGTAGAAAAAGATGACTAGCCTGCTGTTGCGAGCCGACCATAGGTTCTGGATGGACTCGTAACACATCTCACCGACCTCAATCGCGCGATCGTAATGGCCGTAGATGAAGAGCGGAACTATCTCAATAGTCTCATACCAAAGAACCGATCGATTGCCGTTTTGAGTGTTGGCTCTCAGCCATGACTTGTAGTTGGCCGAATTGTGATGATCATCAGTCATGACCTCGGAGGGATCGGTTGTCCGCGTCTTGCCCTGCAAAGCCCGACAAGCTTGCCGAATGGAGATCAGGAGAGTGCCACCCCGCGTGTCCTGGTGCCAGTTTGGGATCTCTTCACAGCCATACTGGCAGAAAGCCTCGAGGTCGGCACAATTCTCGCTCGCAAAGAACTTGAGCTGCGCCGCAAGCCCAAAGCTGAGTATCGAGGAAATCCGATCACCGGCTGCAGCCGCATAGTCGACTGAGCCCTCCAAGTGCGTCAACGCCACGGCGATCGGAATTTGAACATGCCCGATGAAGTTGGCGTACAGCATATAGCCTCTAGCCATCGAGAAGGGATCACGGTATCGGTCAAGTAGCTCAATACAGACGTTGCCCACCTCAACTGCGAAGCTCACCATGTTGAATCTGGCCAGAGCGACGAGACCGAGATGTAGAAACGCCATGCCTGATTGAGGGAAAGCGCCGTGAGTGAGATGTAGATCCAGCATGACGAGGGAGAGGTGGTAGAATCGCAAGTAGTCGCTCCACCACGCAGCGCTGACAGTCTCTGCCAACACAGCACCGATAGACGGCAAGCTGGGGTCTGTTGATGGTGCCGGGTTCATCAGCTCGTTCTTGTCCATGGTCTGTATTCTCACAGACATCTTCTCGAACTGATCGTCGCATTTTTCAAAGGTGGGTTCGTCATCGAATTGCACGTCAAGTGCCTGTAGACATTCTTTCAGTGCAGCCAGCGCGCCTCGGGCATTGCCACCTTGCGCTAGGGTTCTGGACTGGAGGACATAGGCTGGCGCCTTGTCTAGAGGGCTTCGTGCACACTGGAAAATTGTATCTAGGAGGGAGTTAGCTGCGGCATGATTGCTCATGTACAGATAGCATTCCGCAGCCCGTAGATGCAGCTGCATCGTCTCATCATACGAGACATCCTCAAGCTGGTCGTTCCATGGATCTGGCTGAAGTAGAGCGACTGCCGTACTGTAAAGTTTTGAGCCAGTTGGGCGGGCACAATTCTCCACGGCCGACTGTGCGCACTCGTACAGCAGCTTACGGTACGTCTGGCGTCTAGGGACACGCTTCTTGATAATGTCGACAGACTCGCAGATGTGCGCAGCGGTGTTGTCCTTGGCTCTGGGATCAGCTGAATAGTACTTGAGAAGCGTCTGTGCAATAACGAAATGCATCTTTCGCGCGTTGCATTCCTTCAATGCTGCCGACGCCTGAATAAATCGGTCGTGGGCGAAGCGGAATCTATCGTCTGTCTCGCTCGGGACGATGATATAAGCCTGAACCGCGGCTTGCAGTCCGTTGATTGCTTCTTGCTGAGAGTACGTCGCGTGGTATTGTTCGTTGCCTGGACCTTGACACGATGCCTCTTCATTGTCCTGGTACTGGAACTCGCCACTCAGAAGTCTGCAAATGAGCTCGAATGAGAAGGAAGATCCGAGGAGTGCAGCCCATGCAAGTATCGCTCTAGAGGCTGGAGGTAGCTCGCTCAATCTCCGTGTGATGAACCCGGTATCGAGTATGTCATAGTCGCTTGCGCCTTTGAAGTGCTCGAAGAGTCTATCGAGATCGAAATGCCAGTTGCTGTCTCTGTAGTCGTACCATATACACTTCTTCCGGTAACAGGCGCTCAGCATCTCTCGCATATAGAATGGGTTGCCTGCTGTTTTGGACTGTATGACCAAAGCCAGAGGAAGAACCTCCTCCTTTGGTCTGCACAGCGTCGTCGCGACATATTGGATGATGTCATCCTCGCAGAGGGGAGTCAGTTTGATTCGGGTCACTACGGGACCGCCTGATCGTGGAAACTCTGCTAACTGGTCAGCATATGATGGCGGCTTTGGACGGTGCGAGAAACTTCCCTTCGGACTCGGGAGGTGAGATGATAGATTGAACTTGTTCCGGTGATAGCTCCTCTGGGCGGTAGGTTATGATGACGACCATCTTCATCCGTGCCCCAATGATCTGTGTAATCAATTCCATGGACTCATCATCTGCAAAATGAAGGTCATCCAGCACAAAACATATGAACTTGTGGGATGTGAACATGCGAAGCACGTCGAGGAAGGTGTTCATCAATCGCATGGTTTTGGTTGCTCCACCAGCTCGCAGGAAGTCCTGGGACGCTTGTGAAGAGATGACGGTAGGCTTGTTCAAGCGGCCCGGCGAGCTTCCCGGCGACGAGCCACGCCTCTTGAGCCCTGCCCTGATGGACCGACTTTGAGTTATGCTTTGAGTGATGGACACTGATCGAGGAACGGAGCTGTCAAGCGCGCCTATGAGGAAGTCTGGTAGCCCAAGAACTTTGTGCAGCATTGGCCACACCGGACGAACGTATTGCTTTAGCGCCTGGTGAAAGGGTGTATCCGTGTTTCGCTCGCCGAATACCTGTTTGAAGAGTGACGACAGCAGCTTAAGCAGTGGTCCAAATGCAGTTCGGCGCGCGGTATCAAATTTTGCCGTGGCACAGTATCCCCTCCTCCTGGCTTCAGCGAGTGTCGACTGGTAGAGGCAGCTCTTGCCCAAGCCCCCGGCTCCTTCGACGAGAACGATCTCGCAGTGTCCGCGCCTACGGAACTTTGCCGATCCGAGCTGACGTGACAAACTCGAGGACGATGATTCCACTGCACTCAGTCGGTTGCTGTCTGTTGGCGTACCTACACCATCAATAAGGCTCCGAGTTTCGATCGAGACTGATTGGTGTCTTTCCCATTGCCTCTCCCACGGCCTGGTCATTCTCGCAAACGGACCGGAATTAGACGAGGCGATGGTGTCGCCCGATATCGTCTGAGTATCGGATAGGACGGACGGAACAAAACTAGCCTTTGACTGCCTAGGATCAGAGGACGTAGTATGCGTGAAGGATCCGCTGCGACGTGTTGTGCCTTCTGCCGAGCTTGCGCCCTCGCTCGACAGGTCCCCGCAGTCAGGGAGCTCAACCGAGAGCTGCGAACCATCAGAGAAGCGGTTGTTTGTTGTAGACTTTTGATTCATCGAATGGCTCTTGGCGACCCGCTCAATGACTCTGATAACTTCTGCTCTTTCTTTTTGCCGGCCGATCATCATACTGGGTAGGATGAAGAAGGACGAGATGTCTTTTTCGCCAATCTTCCACTCCTTAAGCGCCAACCAGTCGCCGTCGGTCAAGAATTGCTGCACCTTGAGAAGGTCATGCTTCAAACCACTAGCCGAATGATATCGATCAGCGACGGACTTGGCCGTGCACTTCTGTATGATGCGTCCGATAACGTCGGGTATATCGAGCCGAACTTGCGATACATTGGGGATTCTCCGCCCTAGAACGCCTTGCACAATATCGAGGGGCGTCTCGCCGTCAAATACCGGCTGCTGTGTGAGTAACGTCCAGAACACGACTCCAAGAGAGTAGATGTCAGTCCGACTATCAGGTTCTGCCGGCATACGACCTGTCTGCTCCGGGCTAATATAGAGGAGCTTGTTCTTGGCGCCCAATTCTTTTGATAGGCTCGACCATGAGGTGCTTGACAAGCCGCCCTCGAAGGATCTCGTCCCCGTGCCAAAGTTGATGAGCTTGACCGAGTTTGTCTCGATATTGAAGTGGAAGGCGTCCGGCCTGATCTCTCCATGCGTAATCACCTGCCCATAGTGGAGGATTTCCAGGCACTGACTAGCGCCAATGGCAAAGTCGAGGAAGTATTGTAGGTCTATCGGAGGCTTCAAGCGCAGATTCTGTTTGCGATACGCCTCGTACCGGTCGTCAACCTTCCTGGCCTTGTAGAATGCCGGTCCCATGTCCATCAGATCAAAGAGGTAGTTCTGGCCGGGATGCTGATAGATTGCGACCACAATAGAACCCCGATCGCCGGGGTGAGGAGCGAGTCGGATGAGGTCGAGCGGCTTGACAATGTGCAGTCCTTGAGGGTCGGCCGTGGCAAATAGGTTCTTAGCGATATGGAAGGCCCTCTCCTCGCGGAGCACATGGTAGGAGACGCGAGCCACCACTGGCTCTTCTACGTATGATATCTCTGCAGCGCCGGCGGGGACTGCGGGCGGCGAGGTAGCCGAGAAGTCGCTGCTCGCATCGCTGGGTAGGCCCGAGTGAAGGCTGGAGGAACTCGTATGTTCGGAGGGCGACGGTCGACCGGACTGTAGTCTCGCGATCGAACCGGGACTCGAGGCGGGTAAGGATGAAGAGGAGGAGGGCTGGTATGGAGATACAAATCTGGTACCGCAAACGTGCCTGTCCGCGCAGGTTAGCCATTGCAACACTTGAGGAGAGGTAGAGAGAAAGCGACAGAGATTGTTCTTTGGTGCTCGGCGGGCAACACTGGAAGGCAATGGTGTGGGGGCGGGACTCACCAGATGTCGTAAGATGTATGGAAGGGAAGCCGGGACTCGTCCCAGGTAAAGCCGGCGATCTGGCGAAGGCGCTCAAAAAGGCGCGAGGGAGGGTCGAAGTGGTCGTCCGACACGATGGCAGTGCCGTCCATCATTGAGGCCGGTCATTAGGCGCAAGCCGGAGCTTGGAGGCCAAGTGCACTTGTCGATGGTGGGGATGAGTGGGATTTTGGAGGGGCGCTCAGTTCCTTGAGTATCGGCGTCGGCCTTTGTTTCGCAGTCGGCGATGATGTCGTCGCGAGAGTCAAAGTTGACGTAGATGGGGTCGTGAATATCAGCTAGAGACTACCGTCCATGTCATATTTCTATGAGAAGCTCGAGGCGCAACTTGTACGACGGGGGTTGGGTAAACCAGAGGATTACAGTGCGGATGGTGTTGATGTTTCTGTGCATGCGAGAGGTCTCTTGCATCGGCCGGGTATGGGTATGCACGCGCGCAATCGGATCAGGTGGACGAGGGGTGGTCGGCCTCGCTATGGATACGGCGAAAAGGCAGCAGCAACAGCAATCTTCAGCAGTCTGTGAACTGAGGAAGACGAAGAATGACTAGGGGTTTAGAGGGCGTCGTCGGGCGACGGACGGGTGAGCGAGTGGGCAGCTGTCGGAGGAGGAATAACCAGACGTTGACGGTGCCGTTTGAACCTCTCGCTTTCACACCTGGGACCTCGAACAGAACTGGACGTTTGCTTGGCCGTCTTGCTGACCACTTAGGATCGAGATGGGGCAGGATGCACGCTGCACGGAGACGTTGAGCGATGGTGGCATCCGGCGACAGGGCAGCCGGAGGTTGCTTAAGGTGCGGCACTGGACAGGCGCGGGCAAGGGCAGGCTGGAGTTCTGAAGCAGCAGCACCCTTGAGGAGTGGAGTACGTAATGATTTTTAAGAGGAGCAAAGGGCACCTTCCAAGCGCCAGGGCAAGCCCACGCCTTCCCAAGCACCAAGTTCTCTTCCACCTTAGCTGTTACGGAGTACATACTTACCTTACCTTACTACCTACCTAGGTACGTGAGTGCTAAGGCATCCTCAGTATCCATTCGCAATGGGACGTATCCCTCCAGCTTTCAAGGGAAATGGAAGCCTCCACCTACCCTGGAAAACTTGAATCTAACCAGGCCAACTCCGGGCACTGCAACCTTTCAGTTGTATCTCGGAATTGTTCCAAGGAAGCAGAGAATACCTTACATACACCTGGAAGTAGCAGTAGCAGTCGCACTTGCATACAGAGCACCCCATGTCACTTGTATGTTAGGGACCCGGAGAAAACAGACAACTTCAAGACCGACACACGCATGTGCCGTAGTAAGTCAGAGGCCAAATAGGGAATGGGGCAGCCATCCAATCCAGTATGGAAGGTATCAAACGCCTCCCCAAACTCCCCTCGTCAAACATGCAAACGTTGGTGTCTCTGTTAAACAAAAACAGGACCCACGCCAGTGACATCTCGGCGTTCTTTCCTTGTCTCGTTCCTCTCGTTCCCCTCAGGCGGCTCCTTGTTCCCCTTCTCCTTTCCTCTATACGAACACACAGTAAGGCAGTCTCAAACAAGGAATTTGGTGCTCTTGTGAAAAAGGCTCCGCAACGGATATGCCTGCGCTGAAATTCGGAGAGATGAACAAAACAGATCACCAAGACGAGGAGAAGGAAGATGCATGCCAATCTAACCCCTGGTCACAGCAGTGGAGGAAGAGAGAAGCTATCCACTTATTTGGGGGCTCTAGGCCCTTGAGCAGAAAGCATTCCCAGCCCATCATCGCTCGCTCCTATCTCCCGGTGCTCCAACGGCAAACAGTCTCCAGTCAGCGCCAGATAAACGCGAATGGAATCATGAATGGTGTACCCGGCAGGTAGAGGTAGCTCGAAGTATTAGGCATGCAAGTTCCAGTACAAGAAAGGGGTAAACATCCACCACAGGCAATGATTGGCAGGAACAAAAAAACAATCGTCGCTACGTTCTCACCTTCTCGACCGTCTGTTTGGCCGAGCTCGCAGATACAAAATGTCGATCATCGGAGCTCTCAGCCGTCCACATTCACAGCGATGAACAGGGCTAACTGGGGTGACACAGAGCATCTTGTGCTCAAACCCTCAATGTCCATCCATGCCCACCAGTCAATCGACAGGCGGTGCCTCATGCTATTCAACTCTCCAAACTCCTACGAGCCTCACATCTTTCACCCACCAAGCTCCCGACGGCCTTTTCGCCAGAACCTCGAAAGATGACGGGAGATATGGAGGTACAGACAACCTTCAGTCTGTTCTCAAATCTACGGATAGATCTGGCCACACTCCTTCACACTGAACTTCCGGAGCCTTTGTTCCCTGCTTTTTTTTGTCCGTTTCCGCCGCTTTCCACCCGTCGCCCTTTCTCCGTCTCGCTAGGTCCGTCGCGCCATGATGGAACCTATCAGTCTAGCACCACCGGCTTTCCCTCCCCCCATCCACCTCCCGGGTCCCGTCCTGTTTTTCCTTGCAATGAGCACCGTTGACCGCTGATTCCTTGACTGTCCCGTCTCAACACCTAGGCCTTCTTCTTTGCTGATCTTTTCCGCACGCCCGGTCATTCGCCGGAGCTGAACGTTTCCATTCTGACAGCTGGCCCAAAGTCTCGAAGGCTCGAAGGCTGAAGTTGACCATGTCATTGTTAGAGCATAGGTAGACATGTTTACCCATCTTCTGTGGTAGGTTATGTAGCACTGGTTCCAACGTCCGCCTACTGTAAGGGTAGTCAATCAAAGGGTCCAGAGCTCAATATGAACCAAACATGCAGCCGTTTCTTAATACCAGGGTAGAAACCACGCCGTCTCTTTCACCAAGGAAATAAGATAAAATGCCCCCCCACCGCCGCCGTGGAACTGACGGGGCCGTCGCGACTCATTCACATACCCAAACCCCTGCTCCTCCAAGTCTTCTAGTACCAAATTTTCAGCTCTCAAGGAAATTCTCGAAGGTGTCTTTGGCGGGACGGTGAGTAAGAAACTTAGTGGCGAGACTAGCATCGAATCATCGAAGCCATCCATAACATCTTTTTTTTTTCAAGATTTCTTGTAGATACCTGAGTCGTGGCATAAAATCCTCAGAGTTTAGGGCGAATAAGTTAAAGCCAAAAGACAAAAAGAAAATGATGTCATTGGCGCACTGCCAAACTAGTCTGTGCTACGATGCTACCCACCTCACTCGGACCCTGAGTTTTTTTTTTTTTTTTCTTCGTGATTTGACTGCGTCGCTTCTTTAGCGTCATAGAAAAGAGTGCGAGGAAAGAAGAAGACGAAATCAGTAAACTGGTGTATACCCGCTTGGCTGCAACAAACCACTTCGCCACTTTCTTCCCGATTTCCGTCTGATAATAACCCAAATCCATTTACCCGCGGGGTCTGGGGATATTACTAAGAATAAAGCACTCGCAACGACCGAGTTGCCTACCGATTCCCTGTTACCTGTGCAATATTGGCCTAGGACTATAGGTCCCTGAACCAGTTTCCTCTGAACTCCATAGCTAAATATCAAGAATCAGCGTCGCACTTACGGAGACGACGAAGATGCAGAATCTCGTATCAACTCATCCGAATTTTGTGATGGGTAGCCTCGATTCCTTGGTTCTGATGAGTTGAGCCTCGTAGGCTTGAAATACGCTGACTAAGTAGAATGGGGGAAACGAGAAAACAAGCAAACAAGGACATGTCAGACGCCAGAGACAAGGGTGCCAAACTCAACGGCTCACTGGATCGTGACTTTTTGTCAGATAGACGCTAGTTCGACCGGATGGCGGACCGTTTCCGTTGGCATGCCCATTACGCATCAGTCACACTACAGCTTCAATATGCAAGGGTCGCAGCTATCCGGACGCACCTCCGACGCCGAGGCCACACGGGAGACGACAAGACAATATCAGAGTGGAACGAACAAATGCTCGAATGGTGTGAGATTGTAGAAGCCAAACATCTATACTCTATGTAGGTATTCCTTTTCGAGGGCAAGCTGGCCCCCCACGCCTACAGCTGCGCACGACTTTCAACATCAACATCGTGGGTATGGCGCACCGGATGATATTCCCTCCCCCGCCCCAATTCAACATCGTAAAAACTCCCAGGTATTCTCTTTATGCTTAGCCAAAAGCAGCTCCCTTTTTCCTGAGCTTGCCTCCTTCCATTGGTCATGCTCATGCTTCTTTCTATTGCTTTATAGCAACAAAACTTGAAAAATCAATGCAATTCTTTGCCTCCTTTTCCAACAGCTTCCGCCACCATACGGTAGGCTTACTTGCTGTGCGAGGGAATGCCGTTGGCCTGGGAGCCGAAGGCGAATGACGCGGCAAGGCGACGCTCCTCGTTCTTGCGGCTGTTGACGAAGTCGGGGTAGTTGAGCGTGAGCTCGACGGCGCCGTTGACAATGTTGTCGGCGGCCTCGACACCCAGCATGAAAGAGTGGTCCTGGTTGCCGACCTCGTATCTCCAGGAACCGAAGCGGCCACGAGAGTAGATGCCCTGGTCGAGGAGCTTGGGAAGGAGGTCCTTGAGGACTCCCTCTCTCTCGAGCGAGGGGGTGGGGTAGCCGTGGTTGAAGCGGCGGTGGTAGGTGGAGACGATCTCGTCCTCGGGCTTGATCATCTCGGTGTTGATAAGACCCTGAATGCACTGCTGGAGGAGCTTCTCCTGCTCAACGGGCTTCATGGAGGACTCGGAGACCTCAAGCATGATGGACCAGTAAGGGCCCTCCTTGGCCTCGGTAGAGGAGGCCTTCTCGCCGTTGGCGAGGTACAGCGTAGGCAGCTTGACGTCGGCCTCGGGCTGGTTGTAGGGAGAGTAGTTGGAGAAGATGGTGGCGCGGTAGAAGGGGCAGTTGTCCTCGGGGAAGTACAGCCAGCACTTGTCGCCAATGCGGTCGGGGCGAGCGCCACGGATACCGACACCGATAACGTGAGTGGAGGAGTAGAACAGACCCTTGGACAGGCTGACGAGCTCCTGGTTGCCCATGCGCTCGACGAGCTGGTCGACGTTCATGGTGGAAATGAGCTTGCCGTACTGGACCTTGGTGCCGTCCTTGAGGGTGACAATCTTCTTCTCGGCGTCAACCTTCTCAACGGTGCCCTTCTCGCCGTAGCGAGTCTTCTCCTTGGGCAGGGTGTTGGCAACAGCGATCCAGATACCACCGGTACCGTCACGGGCGGGGAACTTGAAGGTGGCGTTGGGGCCCCAGTTACCGGCAACCTTGTTCATGACGACGTTCTCGGTGACGAGCTTCAGGTTGGGAGCAGCAACACGCTCTCCGAGCCACGCGCATTGCATCTGTAGAGAGATTGGCGTTAGCAAGCAGATCCAGTCTCAAGAGAGGTCTGTTCGCATGGAGGAAGTAGGCTTACCTTGGTCGTGGGGACAGCCCAGACCTTGTAGTTGTAGGGGCGCATGAAGATGTTGGCAACACCCTCACCGCAGTTGCGGAGAATCCACTCATCGAAGTCCTTGGGCTTCTTGTCGGCGACACGGCACTCGAGGGCGGCGTCAATGAGGCCGTTCATGCACTTAACCTGGTCCTCCTTGGGCAGGATAGAGATGTTGTTCTGGAAGGGGTAGGGAACCCAGATGCCCTTGTAGCGGACGTAGGAGACACGCTCGTGCGTGAACCAGTCATCCTCCTTGGGGAGCGCCTCCTCGATGCAGTCGTCGAAGTACTTGTAGTGGGAGAAGATGACGTGGCCACCAACATCGTAGAGCTGTTCATTGGAAGCTGGTTAGAAATTGTTTCTTTGGCTAAACAACACCCAATTCCTGAGCCATCTTGCTGCTGCGAGGGAAAGCGTGGGAAACAAGGAGGCACTCACGAAACCCTCAGGGGTGGTATCAGTGCCAGCAAGACCACCGGCCTTCTCAGCGGAGTCAACAAGCAGCCATGAGGGGCCGTTCTGCAGTCAATGTTAGCATTGAAACAATGGGCGGGCTGGGGTAGTGGCAATTTGGCGGTGAGGACGCACAATCTGGTTCAGACGCTTCGCAGCACCGAGACCGGTCGGGCCAGCGCCGATAACCAAGACGTCAACGTTGCTAAATGAGGGGGAACACAGTCAGTCGAGATTCTTCAATGATTTGGGCGTCTGGAATGCCATGCAGATCCGGAGCCGTGGCTCTGGAATGGGCGCAATGGGCAAGCGAAAGACATTTGGGACGGAAAGGGGACAAGGAGGAATAACTCACATGTCAGCCATGGTGGGGGATGTGTGTAGAAGGTGTTGGGGAAGCAGCAACAGAAAGAGAGCGGCTCTTGTGGAAGAAGATCTGGCAACAAGAGGAGAATTACAAGATCAAGGAGCAAGTGATGCACCGAGGGGGAACAGAAAGCGAAGTTGAGGATTGGCAGCAAAGAAAGGAAGGAGGAGGAAAGAAAAGTCGCGCGGGAGGTGGTAGCCGTGGTCGTTGCTGTAGATATGGGTTTTTGGTTTCGAGCGATTCCAGAGAAAAAGGGGACACACACCAGGACTAGACTGCCCAGGTACCGAACTCGACTGGGAGGCGAGGTGTATGTACCTGCTTCCTGACTGAGGGAGGTAGGTAATGAGGTGCCTGACTGACTGGTGGTTCTTGCTGGCTGAGGGGACGGAAGATGGTGGTGGTGGTGGTGCTTCTGCTGCCACTTGCTGCTGCTGCGCTGTTACTTCCTGCTTCCTTCCCGCACCGCAACTGTGATGGAGGGGCCAAATTATTATTTGGGACAAGGGGTTTAGCGGGGCCCCCTGGTCAAGGACATGAAGCTCACATTTGGTGTCTTTCATGGGTGGGTGCCAAGTGCCAAAGGGTACGTACCGTGCCTGCTATGTACATACCTAAGGTACCTTACCTGGGCCTTACTACTAGTGTCATGTTCCAAGATGCTCCGTCCACCATCTCATGGAAGGCACGCCGCGCTCTTCTACCTAGGTACCTAGACACGCCCCCACATTTTGAGATAATCGCAACATAGACACCACCACTGCCGCAGAGAACACACACGCTCCAGTGCTGCCGTTTGAAGGGTACACTTCTCCTACTTTGCCAATGGGATTCTCTCTTCAAGATACTGCTATCGCTATAGATCTCCAGCACCAACTGAATCGCCAGTGTCGAGTCTCGACGTGGTGTGGTTAAGATGGTGGAGACACCCCGGTACACCGTACGCCAGATTTACTGCTTGCTATATCTACCTAATTGGCGGCTGGCGTCGAAGCTACTTTATCTGCAGCCACCATATGCCTCGCTGTCACCAAACGAGGCTCTCAAGTAAAGCAAGCGGCCAAGCGCGTGTGCATCCCGTCTTTATGTATAACAAAATCGTTTCCTACGTCCCGGCGCATCTTGTCCCGACAATTTGAGACAAGGTCTTATTTGACAGAAACTCTCCTTGCCTCGTGGCAACCGCCGCCGGATGACCATGCTAGCATTTGCCCATTATCTCATCCACGGAACAGACTCAGGCCTCTCACTACCCGTGCCGCACTCTGTCTATCCGCAGATGACAGCCCGCACCCAGGCTCAAGTTCGCTCCCTCGTCCGTCATGAGCCAAGACAGACCACCTCAGTCTCCTTCTCCTTCTCCTTCTCCTTCTCCATCTCACAGGGGTCTAGGCCCTGGCCTGCACAGCAAAATTGGAACGGGAACGTCGACGGGCGGCGCGGACGGCAGCGAACCGCAGCCCCAGGCCGGGCCCTCGTGCTGGCTCGCCACACGCTTGCCTGCCTTGCCTTGCTTGCTTCCTTTCCATTGCCCCCCTTGCTCATATGAACCCCCAACCTCTGGACTCTGGAAGTCTGGGCATTTCATGATTTCATGTGGGAGCGGGAGAAAGAAGAAAGACGCGGCGGCCGTATGCTCACCACTAGCCTTACACAGTAATACAGGGGGAGACTCTCGACTCACTTGAAAGCTGAGACTCTTGCTCGAGAGGACGACGGATGCCAATGTTACAGCCACCACAGTGGAGCTGCCAGAAGCTTGTCCACCATCGCGCACCGTTTAAAAGACAGGCCATCCGGATACACATACCGCATACCACTGATTTCAGTCTCCGAGTGTCTCCAATAGCGGCACCGGGGCCTGGGTAAGTTCCTGCGACCCACGGCGGGTTACAGAGTTGAGAGTGTGGGTTGCCTGTAATTGGCTTCGCAGACGACATCATAAGAGACGGGTGGGGTTTTTTTCTTGCTTTCTCGCGACGCAAAGGCACTGAGCCATATGATCATGACCGTACCACTCGTACGTAGGGAGGTTTAGTGAGACCGAGCCTCGAGAGACATGGGCTGAAAGCCCGAATCAGCCGTCAACGGTCCCAAAAAAGTGAGGCATTATAGACGTGAGCCGCGAGCGTGAGTATGATCCGAGATCAGGCCCGTGTTGAGGTTCAAAGGTGGGATGGAAGAAAGATATGGGCCATACACCCTCCATCCACCTGGGTCTGGTCTGGCCTGGCCTGGTTTGTCCTGTTCCTCCTATCCACAGTCCTCGTTTGTGCGGTCTGGAAACCGGGAAATGGAGAGAGATGTGGAGGCAAACTCGTCTTCGCTTCCCCAAGGACTCGAGGACACGTTCCCTACTTTCCCATTTTTTTTCCTTGTCCCCTCCCCCCATAGGTGCCCATTAACCACGTACGTACACGCACCCGTCAACCCGTTCCAATACACTAGTAGGGGTTGGTGTTTGGCCGTAGAAGAACCCAAGAGGAACAGTTCATGATCCACCCTCAATAGGTCCGCAAGTTGCAACCCCTCCATCATAGACACAAGTAAGTATGGATACTAGCAGCGGGCAGAGACTCATAACAAAGTAACAACAAAGGATACAGGCGGGCAGGCATGACGGGAAGAAGCATAGCAGACTGCGACAGACTTATTAGCCAAGTCACCCTACCAATTTGACACCTCAAAGAGATTGACTTTCAAACATGCAGATCGTCCGTAGTGTAATCAACGACAGACAGGCACAGGGAAGGGCCCGCAAGGTTCACAACCCAATCTCGAATCTATGTCGAGCGTACCCGTAGTCGTAGAAAGGTTGTCGCGAAACTCGGAAACACACACCTCACGGCTGCTGCTCCTCATTCTGATTGATGAAAATCTCCAGTCTAATTCGGCCTCGACGCACCGTTCGCGCGCCGCAGCACCCACCAGTGAACACCCACCCACCTTTTCACACACTACCGCAGTAGACGGTGACAGACCGCCAAGGCAATGGTAACCTATCTGCACGTCTCTTGTTGACCGCCTCCCGTCGGGGATACAGTGCGTTGGTTCCGTCGAGATGCTGCACCTTCATCAGCTGCCGGCAAACCAGAACAGAGGGATCAGAAAGGCCCAAGGGCATCGACAGCAACCATATGTGCCTCTCTCTCGTCCTCTGCAGGGTCCCTGGTCCTGCCGTCAAAGCAACGCTTCCGAATGGTCAATTGCCCATCAGTTTGTCGGACGCTGTTGGTGCTGGCTTTGCTGCCCGCTGCCGCTCCTTACCCTGTCCCGGACTCCCGGCAACGCAGATCCTATGCTGGCTCCTGAAGTTCACGATCCTCTTCGGGCTAACTCATTGTTGCTCTGAACTCCTAGTCTTGGACAACTTCGGTCGTTGCCCAAAGAGGCGTTTGGCTGAATCCATATTGTACCGTCCTGGCAATGAGCGGCGCTTCTCTGACCCGTGAACTGCCAGTTCCCGGATGGCAGATGCTGGCGTGGCGTGCCAATCTCTCCGCCATTCGGAAGTGGGTTGGACCTTCGATGTGGCTTGCGCTAATAATTTTGATAATTCGACTCAAAACCCACTGTCAATCTGCATTCACACGTTATTTTCGCCTACATTTCCCAGTCGGGCAGCTGCCGTCCGTCATTTCGCTCAAACTCTCAGACTTGGGGGGCTTCAAGCCTTCACCTGTCATTGTTTTCGTGTGCGTCTGTGTACCTACCGTTGCCGCTGCCGCTGCCGCTCCCGCCACATTGTCATCCTTCCGTGGACCGTGGGGTTTGACCAACCAAGTTGGTATGGTTGGCCGGGGAAGGATTCGACTCATCTTGGCTATCTCTCGGACATTAGCCAGATGGTCGACCACGTTTCTCTGTGGTTTGATTCGCGTGCTACAGAGCCTCCATGGTGACATGAAGTACGGGGCGCCTAAGGTAGGGTAGTCTGGACCTGTTGCAGCCCGCCTTCTCTGAGATTGTCTAGATTGGAGAGCCCTAAGCCGAGTTGCGATGTCTTCGATAACGGAACCCTGCTCAGTGTAATCTCATAAAATGAGCGCAATCCCACCTCCGTGGGCACGCTGCAGCTCGTCAAGAAGCCGTCATGCAAAGCAGCAAAACAAACTTGCCTCGATTTGTTCAATTTGTTGTCCCGCACAGCAGCAATGACACCAGGGCTTGTTGTGAATCGCTTCGGCCTGGCGACAACTCGGCGGTTCTCCATGAGTCGGGTACGCGTCCAAGGCCGAGCCTGAGTCGTAGACAGATACCCAACCGTACCTTTGCTCCGTACGAATAAGTACAAAGAGCCGAAACGTGATATTCGTCGACGTTTTGGACCACGTTCATGCCGGCTCGCCTCAAGCTGCTTTTGCTTCTGCGCCAGTGAGACAAGCCGAAAATGGACGCCAACAGTTTTGTGATCCAGTGTCCCGTCGCCTCTACCCGCACTTTATCCTAGCGGGATGGGGCGCTCCAATCGCCTGCTTGCAAAAGCCCATGTTCCATCTGCTCATTTTCATCAACTTCGTGCATCGCCAATCAAGATGCGAGCAGGGATATCGTTGTTTCCCGCGCTGGTGCGAGGTGGTCTGCATCTCGCCTTTCACTCAGCGATCGTCGTCTCAAGAGATTTGAAGTTGGTCTTTCTTATTTCTTCTCGCCTTGCCAATGCCCGTGCTGCCCCCACGGAGCCAGCGAGCTCGTTGTGCTTTGTGTGCTAAGGAAATAAGATGAGCCAGGGCAAAACGGTGCAAGGGACTGGGAGACAGGTGGCACTCGGGCCAGGTGCCACCGTATGAACATCTAGCAATCTGGGAAATCTCCCCGTGCTCTCTCTTCACTCCTGATCTGTTGTCGTCACCGCTGGGTCCGCGTTGGACTGTTGATGGAGCAGCACGACTTAATTTCGATCCGTCGGTAGTTGTTACAAACAGACGTCGTTCTGGATCCCTTGCCAGCTTTGGTTGTTGGCGATTGACGTTTCCATCCCAATGTGGGATTGCCCCTGCCTCTCATTTGCGGAGCAGCAAAGGAGGCTGTGAAAGTCGATCACCAAATGTTGACCATCGGTCCGTCAGTTGGCAAGTGGTCCATTTGGCAGGCATCTCTGTGTGCGTGGATTAGAGCACGCGTGTCGTCCCCAGCACCACCTCCATACTCCGTACTCCGTACTCCAGTATCGAAAGACGGCCTCTCCCCCGAACAAGACATTTGCTGGAATGCCTGCCCGGCAGCCGGCACAGGGGTACGGGACCCATCTCATCAACATTCTGAAACAGACAAACTGGGCCTCTTGTAGATCAGCCTGGCCAGTTTCGGGGCACCGCATGAATGTCGAATTGATCAGCCGCCGATTCAGGGAAGCACTCCAAACACTGAGTTTCTAATAACAGCAGCCCCAGCTGGAGAATTGCAGCGGAGACTTTGGCTGACAGAATGCTTGGTATCGAGGCTGTGATCACTCACTCGTCGAGCGAGTACGAATGTGTAGCATCGAGCGGCCTGGAGGTAAATACTTTCGTCTGATGAACATTCGGATACCTGGTGCTGTATACACAGGTCACGGGTTAATGTAGGACAGCAAGCTGCAACCCTGCGACCAAAAAACACAAATAGCAACATCAAGGAGATGCAAGACAAGATGCATGTCCCATTAAATAGATCCAGACGGACGGACCCAATGAAAGATTGACAATCCCCAGCTATGTCAGCCTTTCCAAGATGAAAAGTGGCAGCCTTGTCGCAAACACAAACTCGAAGCTTTCTGAGTGTACCACGTATCGATGGTTTGGTTTTGCAGAAGCGGCGTGTTGAGTCGAGGCTTAGTTGTCGGCTCCGGTATCTGAATTGTCGTTCCACATGCCACTTGCTACATGCCACACGGCACTCGTCACCGTTGAGTTTGGACATAGTCGTACTGAGGAAGGATTTGGTACGGCGAGTGTGGCAGCCACGCAAGAGGCAGGATGAGTAAGGCTGAAGTGAGACCTGGCTAGACGCAGAAGTTGGAATGAACTCTTCGGGGCCGAGAGATGATGTCCGAAAGCATGAAGGACGTGAGGCGAGCAGGCTTCAGCCTCCCGAACACAAAGGACCCGAGCAGCCGGTGTCCACGATCTGCCATCTGTCCGAGTAAACCCGAAAGGCGCCTCAAGGCGTGGCATGGCGAAGATGGCGTCCCATCTTTCAGAGTAGGGCGATGGGAGGACCAGGGGGCAGCTTGGAGCCGCGACCCAGGGACCAGCACCCACGTCCCGGATTCCGCTTTCCGGAACAATTCATCACCAATTTGGCGCACTGATGAGCGACACGTCGACGGATTCGGTCCTTGGAGGCGACGAGAACAAGAGCCGTGAACAAGAGCGAGGGCTGTGCTTGTCAGTCGTAGGACAATCCAAAGTCTAGGTTGGGTAAGGTATCCGCAAGTGAAAAATCCTAGGGTCCCACCAGCTCGCGACTCGTGGGATGAAAGGGCAGTCAACTTGGATGCAGATGATAGGAAACGGGAATGGCTGAGTTGCATGTACAGAGTACAAGCGACAAACTTGGCCGGGTGTCTCGGGGACCTTGTTCGTATAGAGCGCGATAGTCCAGGTGTCAAGGTCCCTCACAGGGTGAAGGACTCGGGAAGAGAAGACAACGTCTTGGGGGTCTGAGACTTGGAGATGTGAAAACGCAAGTGACATGGAAGGTGCGACTACAGGCGGCATCCCATCCGAAGCGGTCTTACCCGCGCAAACCTGGAAGGCAGCGTGGCACCTCGCGAGAAGGAAGCACCGACTGATACGGATAGTGACGGAAGGCAGGATGATGGGGTGTTGAACCGCGTCCGCACGTGTTCGAGAAGGGTATGTAACCAGTAAAGCAAGCGCGAGTCTGACATTAATTACAGCCGAGGAAGGTGCCCATAGTAGGAATGATGCCATCTTGTTAGAGCAACAAGTTAGTGCCCGCCGTAGAAGACGGACAGAAGCAGTATGGACTACTTTACTTTTGCTAAGGTATGAATGGTGCTAATGCATGAGCCTCCCTCCAAGGGAAGCAAGTTTCTTTTCTTCTTTTCTCCTGCGGCTTCTAGCTTATTTTTAAGACCAGTTTAAATTGCAGCGTTGAGAGAAAGTGCGTCTAGATCTCAGATACACAGCTCATGTCACCAAATATAGTCATATAGTCATATAGGGCAGTATGTATACCCCACGGTTACCGGCTCTCAGAATGCGTGCCAGTTCCAGAGTTTAGAGGTGGCCTGGTTTACCACATGGCCAGAGACCATGGCCTTAAAGATAGACTTGACGATAACTATGCTACAGCCTACGGCCACAAGTGACAAACGCATTGAGATGTCATTTGGACCCTGGTGACAAGACCTGACCGAGACCTGCCTTAGCTGCGGCTGTAAGGTCAAGGCCCGATGTGTGAGACTGCAAGACTGAGGCGAGGCCGGGGTGGCTTGGCCCCCCTTTCGGAGCAATCATCCAATTCTCTTAACCAACAGTAAGAGCCTCTTTTCGCCTAGCACAGCAGCGAATACCTAGCACCATGGGGGTTGAATAGCACGTATGGATAATGTTAGTGATGGTGCGGAGTACTGGATCTGTAAACGGCCGGATTGGCTGCAAGGTACGGCTACATGTACAGTTATCACGAAAGGAAACTCGAGGCAGGTCGGAACGCTGCTGTATTAGCCTAATTGACTAAAGACTTAACGTGAAGAGGGAAAAAACAGAACAGTAGGCAGAAGCTGGCAAGCTGGCCCTTTAAGCCTAGCGGTCTAGCTCGTCACATAACTATTAGGAGCTTAGCCTCGTAGCCTAAGGCTAAGCTACGGGGCCCACAGGGCCTTAATACTTATTATTATAATATTACCCCCCCCTCTATACTAGAGGGCGCTATTTATAATACTAAAAAATAAATTTCTAAATTACCTTTTAATTTAGTAAATCTATAGCTATAATTATTATTATTATATTATTATTATCCCGTAGTAATAGTAAGTTACTAATTATAATAATTTTTATTTATAAATTTAAGTTTTATAACGGGCCCTTAGTAATTAAATATTAATAATAAAATACTTAGAGCGCTATTAATACGTATTAAAAGCTCTTTATATTATACTAAATTAGATTTATATTATACTCTTTTTAATCTACTTAGTATTATAGCTTTTTTTTATATAAGTATAACTTAATAACTTTAAAAACTTCGTACTTTAGCTTATTATTATTATTAATAATTAGTAATAATAGGTCTTAGTTCTACTTAAGTAATAAGTTATTAGCGGCCTTTCTTAGCTTATTTAAATAGAAAACTAGGTATATTTAGCTACTTATTAATAATTTTATAATTTATATACCCCCTTAGTTAGTATTAATAATAGGCTATAATCCGGCTTATAGCTATTATAGCTTATTTATATTAGTAAACTTTTAATATAAAGTATTAATAAAGACCTAATCTCTTAGCTTTAAGTTATTTAAGTATTAGTAATAGTTAGTATACCTCTTATATTATACTTAAATAACTTTTATATTACCCTTAGTAATCTCCTAAGCCTCGTATATCCCTCGAGCTATATACTATGCATTAATATAGTTTTTTTTTTTTTTTATAAAGCCAAATTAGTAAGTTCGCTTAAACTAATTAAAAAAAAGCTATAGCTAACGGCCGAATTCTACCTCGTATAATAATAGCCCCATAGTCTTATTAAGCTAAGTAATATAAGTAAAGTTAACTATAAGTAGTATATTACTCTAATTATCCTAGTACTAGTTAATTAGTAATCTTAATTATTATAAAATATACTAGTTTAGTACTTCTATTTAGCTATTTATTTATAAGTAGTTTATTATTAATAATTATAGCTTAACCCTATAAATTTTATAAAGCTCCTCTTAGAAATTAAAAATAAATTAAGGGCCTCGGTTTAATATAATAGTTTTTAATAAGCCGAAAATAAGTAGTACCTATTTATAAAATATTTAACTTATATTTTTTATTATAGTAGTTTTATAATAAAAAATAGATATTACCCTCTTACTTAAATAATCTACTACTACTTAAATATTATTAAATCCTTTTTAATTAATAAGGATAGTTATAAAGTCTATAGAAATATATTACTACGGGTAGTTAGGTACTAAGAGCAGTCTTAGCTCCCCCGGGGGCTTATTATATAGTTTTTATAATTAATAATAAGTATAATAGTTTTATATATACTAATAAATATCTATTATTAGGCCCGGCTAGTAATATTACTATTTAATTATTTTTATAACTTTATTACGCCCTAAGTAGGTAAGGAGCTTTTATTTATAAACTTTATAAATAATTATAATATAGAGGTTCTCTTTTTTAAGTACTATAAGCTTCTTATTTATTATTAATAATCCGTTATTTTAAATAAACTAATGCTTATACCCTTTAATAACTAGTATTTATATTAATATAAAGGATACTATAATAAGGTCTTTATTAAGCTTTAAAATCTTTTTTATTAATAAGTACCCCTAGAGTTCGTCTTTTAGTATAAGCGAGCTAATTACGAGCTATAGTTAATTAATAATAGCACTTAATAACGCTTATAGCTCTATTATAATATCGGGGAATAATAATTTTAGTAATAAGAGGACTTATATTTTATTAGCCTTTTTTAGTACTTACTAAGTATAAATATTTTTTATTTTTTATAATAAGGCGTTAGCTAGTACGTTTTCTTTTCCTAAGTAGTAATAAATTTAAAAATTAAAGTTTATTAATATACTAGCCTAGCGGGCTTATTATAAGTTAAGTAAGTACTTAGTTATAAAAAATAGTAATAGTTAGTAATTTATAATAATATTAAACTTATATTTATAGCTTATAAGCTCTATATATTATTTTTTAAAATAGAGTATTGTTATTAGTATTTCTTTATTATAAATAGTATAATTAAGCTCTATACCGTTTATAATCTTTAAATAAAAAGCTACTAAGTACTATAGCCTATTATCCTTTTATTATTATAATAATACTCTAGCGTATATTAAATTAGAAATATTAGTTTCTAACTACGTTAATAGCTCTAGTTTAAAGTAATAAAGGATAAGTACTAATATTAGTACTAGCTTTATAACTTTAAAAGCCGTTTTATAATTAGTACTAAAATTAAAAAGAACTCCCTTATTTATTAGTCTTATAAGGGGCCTAATTAAGTAGCTATAATCCTTTATAAACCTCTTATAAAAGTTATAAAACCCGAGAAAAAACTAGATATTTTTAAATAATATAAGTAGCTTTTAGTCTCTAACTATAGAGACCTTCTCTTTATTAAGTTATATACTTTTTATAAAAATTATAAAGCTTAGGTACTTTATAAAAGTAATACTAAACTCGTACTTCTTAATATTTACTTATAAGCTTACTTTTTATAAGTAATTTAGTACTTTAGTAACGTATTCTTAGTACTAGAGGGGGTTATTAAAAAAGATTAAGATATTATTTATATACGCTATATAGAAATTATCTAAGTACTTTATTAGTATTTTATTTATATATTATTAATATATAACTAGCTTATTATAAAACCCGAAGGGTACTACTTTATACTTATATACCCTATAATAAGTTCTAAACGTTATTAAGTCCTTAGAGGCCGGGTTAAGGTAAATATAGTAGAAAGCTTATTTAATATTTAATTTAGTAAATACCTTTACCCTACTTAACTATATAAAGGTCTTATTAATAAATAGTAATAAGTAATAATCTTTTTTTATAACTTTATTAAGCTTATAAAAGTTAATATAAAAGCGTAGGCTATTATTATACTTTTTTATAAATAGCGTTAGTAATATAAAAAGAGTATTACTTAGTTTAATAAATCCTTTTTATAAGTACTTTAGTAAATAAGCTTTTATAACCTCTAGCTCTAATATTAACTACTTATATAAAAAGTAATAAGTTAGCTTTTTTTTATTACTATTTAGGAGCTTAATTTTATAGTTATATAGCTTATAAAGTACTAGTATATTACTAACTACTTTATTAAAAACGTCGGTCTAGGGCTATAAGTACTTTAATAAGTTCGTTATTATAAGGTTATAAGTGACCTAGTTATTATTATATAGGGGGTCTACCTCCTCTTTCTTATCCTCTATAATATAATTTAATTTATAAAATAATATAGAGCTTATTTTAATATTATTCTATTATAGGTTTTTTTTAAATACGGGGGCGCTAATAAAAGTAATATTTATTTATATTATTACTAAGTATAGTTATTACTATGCCCTCTTTATAGGGGTAATAGTAGTGTTATTAAGGGCGCGTTCTATCTTCCTTACGTTCTTAGCCTTATTTAATTATTATATTTAACAAGCTATTGTTTTTAATAGGCGTAGTAATATCCTAGTTAGTATACTTTTTACTTACTACTACTAGAGCTTTTAGTTATAATAAGTTATATTTATCTCAAATAAGTCCTATTACTAATTAGCGTTAATTTAGTATTATACGTTAATAATTTCTAAGGTATATAGGTTTTTAATATCCCTAATAATAGTAGAGGGCGTTTTTTATAATAATAGGTCCTTAGGCTATATTAATTATTAATAGCGAATATTAAAGTTTACCCCGTAGTATTCGAACTACTTCTACCCTAAGATTAGGTTATAACGGCCTATATTAAGCTAAAAAAGGGTACTTTTAAAAAGACTTATTAATTAATATATAAGTTAGTAATTTATACTATATTAGTATTATTTAATCGCTCTTTATTAAATTTAGTAATAGGGATTAAGTATAATAATTTATAAAAGGGGGCCGTATAGAACTGCTATAATAAAGGGGTTATATAGTTATTTATAAATTTATATTTATTAACTCCTATATTAAATAAGGCTCTTAAGCAAATTCTATATTTATTAAATACTAATATAAGCTCTATTTTAAGGGGCTAACCCCTTATAAAATCCTATAAGTTTACTAAATTAATTACTAATCTTCCGTCCTTTTTATACGTATCCCCTAGTTAGGAGTTTACTTTTACTAAGGGATCTAGTTTTCTAAACTTAACTCTATTTTAATAAGGCCCATAGTAATATTAATAATAGTTATAATAGTCTTTAGCTTCTTAAAGTAGTTTTTAAAAATATATTTAGTATTATTATAAATAAAATAAGCGCTACTATTTTTAAGCTTTTAATATAGGGCTTTAGGGATCGTTTTGTAAGTAAAAGTACGACCCTAGTCCTATTTAGTACTTTTAATACTTTTATTATTTCCGCTACTTCTATTACTTCTATTATTTTTACTTAAGGTTTAGTAAGTTTAGTTAAAAACCTTAACCGCGCGGTCCTTTATAAAAAGGGGCTATATTGCGTTAACTAACTAAGTAACGTACTTAATATATTTTTAAAAAGTAGCTATATTATCTAAGTATTTTAATATAGCCTAGTTATAAAGATATATAAGTAGCTTATTATAGAAATAGCGCTTTTATTAAGACTCTAAGAGCTTATTAATATATATAAACTTAGTAAATATAAAGCGCTTTTAATAAACGTTTTTAAGTATAATTATAAGTATATTTAGCTTATAACTAGTATTATTTATAGTAATTAGGCTAGTATAAGCCGACTTAAGTTCGTAAAGTAGCTACTTAGTTATAATAATTTTATTAAAAATTAGTATTAAGTATATAAACTCCGTAGCGTTATTTCTAATTTTATTAATAATATATTTTAAATAATACTTATTAATATTATAGTTAATATTCTCTAAGCGCTTCGTAATACACTAGAGCTAATAATTAAACTTAAAGTTAGTATTATTATTAATAAAAATAGGTACGTTAAGTATTTTTTAAGAGCTATAGGGGATAAGATAAGACGAGGTTAGAGTAGTCTCGCGGCTACTCTACGTTTTTAAATATACTAATTACTACTTTAGGGTACTAAGGGTAGTAATATTTTAAATAGAGCTAGCCTAAGAGCCGTTCTTTAATTACTCTAATCTCTTAATTATAACTATATTATTAATATAAGCTTAAGTAAGGGCTTTTTTTATAATATAAAGCTCTATAGTAATAATATATATAAAGTTAAGGTTTTTATAAGTTATTATATATAAGTACTTAATACTATTACTTAGCTAGCTAATAATAAAAGCTAGGACCTGCTCTAGTTAGTACTAAGTAATATATATTTTTAGCTACTATTTAATTTATTTAAATAGGGTTTTTTTATTATTTTTAAAATATAGCTCCTAAATAAGGTCGAGGTTAATACTTTACTTAGTATTCTTTTTAAAAAAAATATTATTATAAATATAAATAAGTAAGGTAAGTTAATTAGCTATATTATTAAAGTATACTAAGTAATTAGCCTAAGTAATAAAGAGTAAGAAGCGCTTTATTAACTAGTTAAATAGTATAACCTTAGGGTTAATAACTAAGAGCTTAGTACTTTTATTAGGGCCTAGGACGCTTTATTAGGACTTATAAAAGTAGTAACTTTATTAAAAATTATTAATATAAAAAGAGACTTAGCCTCTCTAATTATATTTTCTAATTATTATATTTAATAAAAGGGGTATATATTTAAGGGGTATTAATTATATTACTCGCGCATAATTAACTTAGTTAGTTATTACTTAGCTCTTTTATATACTTTTTTAATAAAAGTAGTTAGTTAGTATAATAAGTAGTTAATTAATTAAAATATTATTATTTTATTTCTAAAAAATAGTTAATTAAGTAATATTAAGTAGTATTATAAAAAAAAACTCGAAGTAAGTTAGAACGCTACTATATTAGCCTAATTAACTAAAGACTTAACGTAAAGAAGAAAAAAATAGAATAGTAAGTAGAAGCTAGTAAGCTAGCCCTTTGGGCCTAGCGGTCTAGCTCGTTACGTAACTACTAGGAGCTCAGCCTCGTAGCCTGAGGCTAAGCCACGGGGCCCACAGGGCCCTGATGCCCACTGCCGTAACACAGTAGGGTACCAAAAGTTCGTGTACACCCTCCCAGTGCGTCACCTATAGCCCACTAACTACGTCTCTTTATTACTATAAATATCTTTCTAACTTAGGTATAAATAATATAATATAAAAATTTTATAAAATACTTAAGTATATAAAGTATATAAAACTATTTTTAATATATTTTAAAATACGTTATACTAGTACTTTATAATAAAATATAGAAATAGAATATAAAGTAAAAAAGAATTTACTAAGAAGTACAGTACTATTCGCACTTAAAAGGCCCTATAATCTACTATAATAAAAATCTCTCAAAACCTATTTTTAAAAAAACATTATTTAACGCTTTAATAATTAAGTAAAACATAATACAACTTAGATATATACTAATATAATAGCTAATTAGTTATATAGTAATTTTTAATTTCTTTTTCTTATTATATTTAAGTTTTTATTCGCTGTTAAAAAGTGGTACTTTTGCGGGATACTGTGCGCTGCACACGAACTTTTGACACCCCACTGTACATATCGGCCAAGGGGACAAGAGCTGTATGAGATGCAGTCCAATGTAATATCGAGTGCCTGCCACAATATACCGCTCTCGAGTCCCATTAGGACTAGGTTGTTGTAGTGCTTTTGAAGGTATCCATAGGAAGCGGATCACTTTCATGAGGGTTCATTGACAAGAGTCAAGTATCGCTTCTCAGGTCTGGTACCAAGACTCGATTGATCTTCATAGCTCTTGCTATGCTGAGCCATGGCAGAAACGACCTTCCTAACTCTATCTGCAGCGCCATCGCCGTCGTCCGACCTGCTCAAGAGTCAAGCCTCACCCACTATAATACTTCAAGGTTCTGAGGTGAGAAAAAGAGAGGAGCCAGGTGCCGTGGTACCTTGCCTTAGTCACGTCGTTGGTGAGATGCCAAGGACCAGAACGTGGGTGAGCGGGCAGAGCTTGATTTGCGGCCCCTATCCAAGATTGGCAGCACTAATATTAGTCCCATCGGAGCCCCTGAGAGGGTGGCGTACCACGCAGTCGCACCCACGCTTGCCACGGCCGACGCTGGGAGTCTGGAGTCTCTGTCTGGACAAGTGGCCCCCTCCATCCTGCTCTCTCCCTCACAGTTGCAGAGTGGGACCTGGGTGTCGTCTCCCTGTACCAGGTACATGCGGGCTGCGCTCCGGCCAAGGTGCCAACACCTGCTGGCGGGTAGAAAGCTCCACTCTACCAAGTATCCGTGACTGTACATCGCCTGCCGGATCCTGGATTGGGCGGGCTTGATCGCGTCAACGTGAACCTCAATTTCCAGAACAAGAGCAGGAGCAAGGAGTATGTGTGTTCCGTACCCACACGTTGGGTATCCCGCACCCATACTAGGCTCGTTTAGGTAAGTAGTGGGCAGTACGTGATTATATTACTAAATAGTAGTTATATACTACGCTCTTAATACGCCTTTTTATTATTTTTACTTCTATTTAAATACGTATTTCCCTTACTTAAATACCTTATTTTTTAATTATTTTTAATATAAAAAAAGTACTTTTTTTAATACTAAAATATAGGCTTTAAAAACGTATTTTTTTTTAAATAAATTATAATTTTTAAAATCGTTATTTTAAAAAACGTATATAGTTAGTATTAAAAAGAGGGTATAATAAAAAAAAGTATAATAAAAAAAGGTATAATAAAAGAAAGTATAATAAAAGAAAGTATAATAAAGGAAAGTATAGGAGATTAAGATAGAATATAGCTTTTATTTTTTAGAAATTTCTAGAATAATAGTAGCTCTGGGCTAGAAGTAGCTGCTATAGCGGTATAATCACGTGCTACCTATTACTTACCCGAACGAGCCTAGTATGGGTGCGGGATACCCAACGTGTGGGTGCGGAATACACATACTCGGAGCAAGGAGAGAGAGGGTACCTACGCAACTACACACGTACCTGCCACACAGTATGCGGTAAACACACCATAGAGAAGGGAAAGGAAAAGGCAAAGGAAAGAGAGAGAGGGGCGGGAAATACCTACGAATACACTACAGACGAAGAAATCGATTTTTTTTTTCTCTCACGCCCATCGCTGCTAATTGCCGGGGGGCATCCATATCTTTGCTGCACTACTTGTACAACCTCGCCTACCCACCCCCCTTCCTCTTTTTTCCCTTCCTTCTTCCCCTTTCCCTTTCCAACACCCTGCAAGCAGCAGCTGTCCTCTTTTTCCAGACCTCTATTAAACTGTTCCTGTAAGGTCGTGGTTGTCAAAAGCTTCCTGCTTTCGGCTTTTTCTTTCGATTCTCCCTCTTCCTTCACCACAAGTTACAGATTCAGAAAGCCGTGCTCAGCCCCATTCCAAGGTTTGAACCGGCTCAAGTACCACCACAGGTGTCCGTTAACGTCTAACTTTGGGACCCCCCATTGCATACTGTTAAAGCACCTGTCGCCTACCCCACGACACCTTTAACGAGTTGCTTGGCCGTCCCGTCCACTCGCTCGCTCTCGTTTTTGCGCGTCTCGTCTTTTTTTGCTGCCGAGCTGTATCAACTTGCTCCTACATCAACATCAACCGCCGCTACCGACGACCTCAATCAATCCTCCGCCTACCTCAACCACTCGTCCCCTACACCCTTTTCCCCATTCCGCACACCAAACCGTTACAATGGGTGCCGACGAGAAGACGCGCGTTTCAGGCGAGGTTCCTCGTGGAGAGAACGGCTCTATCCTGCCTACCACGAACCAGGACGCCGAGAAGTCGTCTCCTCAATCCAAGGGTCCTCAGATCCATCCCGCTCTCTACGTCATGTAAGAAACTAGAACCTCGATTTTCCGCTGTTGCGAAAGTTGGCTGACCCAATCCTCTCGCAGTGTCTGGATCTCGCTGTCCTCCTCCGTCATTCTGTTCAACAAATGGATTCTCGACACCCTCAACTTCCGTAAGCCGATCGAGACGACAGCTTGGAGCTCTAGGCAGGATGCTAATTAACCACAGGCTACCCGGTTATTCTGACGACCTACCACTTGACTTTCGCGACCATCATGACCCAGATCCTCGCTCGCTGGACTCACGTTCTCGACGGACGCAAGTCGGTCAAGATGACTGGCCGTGTCTACGTGCGTGCCATCGTGCCTATCGGTGTCTTCTTCAGCTTGAGCTTGATCTGCGGTAACTTGACCTACCTGTACCTCTCGGTTGCTTTCATCCAGATGCTCAAAGCTACGACCCCCGTCGCTGTCCTCCTCTCTGGATGGGCCCTTGGTGTCTCCACGCCCAACCTAAAGGTCTTCCTGAACGTCTCCGTTATCGTCGTTGGTGTCATCATTGCTTCCATTGGCGAGATCAAGTTCGTCTGGATTGGTGTCATCTTCCAGATCGGTGGTGTCATCTTCGAGGCCCTGCGTTTGACCATGGTCCAGCGCCTGCTCAGCTCTGCCGACTACAAGATGGACCCCCTCGTTTCCGTCTACTACTTCGCTCCTATCTGCGCTGTCATGAACTTGGCTGTTGCTCTCAGTTGGGAGATTCCCAAGGTCACCATGGACCAGGTGTACAACGTTGGCCTGTTCACTTTCTTCTTGAACGGTCTCTGCGCCTTCCTGCTGAACGTCTCTGTCGTCTTTTTGGTAAGTTTTAATGCCTTCAAGATCTCCCAATCACCGTTACTAACACTATTTTCAGATCGGCAAGACCTCTTCCCTGGTCCTGACTCTCTGCGGTGTCCTCAAGGACGTCATGCTGGTTGCCGCCTCCATGGCCATTTGGGGCACCCAGGTCTCTGGTCTCCAGTTCTTCGGATACAGCATCGCCCTCGGTGGCATGGTCTACTACAAGCTCGGCTTTGAGCAGATCAAGGGCTACATGGGCGAGGGCGGTCGCCAGTGGGCCGAGTTCGGCCAGCGCAAGCCGATTCTTCGCAAGCTTACCATCATTGTGTTCTCCGCCTTCGTGCTCTTCACCATGCTTGGCGGCCTGGCACCGACGTACGCTCCCGAGTACGACCCCCACAACCTCATCAACGAGGTCAACAGCCACTTCGGCAGCAGCAGGGCATAGGTTATGGGATAGAAGGCGATAGCATCTTTTCTTTGGCCTGTCATTTTCCTATTTGTGGGCGTAGAGATGTGATGATACCAAACTCTCTCTACGCGACGACTACCCTGTTCTGAGTACATATTACGAACTTCCTTTCACCCATGTTCACTGTTGACCTTTTTTTCTTTTTCTTCCTTTTTTAATCCGGAAAACGGAACCGACTTTTGTTTGACTGGGGAGTTACACCCGTGTACAGCTATAGAGCAACGGCGCAGAGCGCAAAAGGGACCAGGTTGCATAGCTTGCATCATGAAGTTCTAATCTGATGTACTCTAGACGGAGGAGGATATAGACATGTACGTACGCAATGATACACAAAGCTTAAAGCAAAGGACGGCGGTATTCCGCAACGAAATGACCGGTGACATGAGGCGATGTGCGCGGGGTTCGAAACTTGGATGCCAATGGTGTAGAAACACAAATCGACTCGGCTCACTTGAGACCACTTACTAGGCATGCCAAACTTGAGTTCGCGAATGGAAAAGAAGCTTCGGCCAGTAAGAGTGTTTCTAGCTTATAGCTGTCATCCTCTGCAATTATGATGCATCAGGCCAGAAAACAACATCACACTACAAGAGCGCTCAATCTAAACGGCGATGGTCTCAACATCTAACGTGAGCCGTGGTTTCAGCAATTCGGTCTTGGCTTGTAATAGAGGGTTGTGTGGGTGGGTTACAATATTTTGTGCAACAAGTTATGTGGGTCGCACCGCAACTGAGCCGGTGGGCTGCCGAGTATTGATGGCATGAAATTGAAAGCACTCAGCATACCTAGGTAGGGACCATAGCAACTATCACGACTCGATTTGGCTGGAAAAGTTGGTTTGACTTGCTTATTTCATGTTCCATTGATCATGGCCATCCCACGGCCGAGGGCTGAATCATACCCATCAGTCATCATAGACCCTTGACCCCTTTTTACTCTCACTTCTTTTGTGTCTATCACTCTTCCGGTCACAGCAGCAGCGCGGCGGCATTTTTTCCAGTTTGTTGAGGTATCACAGGGCAAACGTCTTGGATTTCAATGGTTTCTCATTGGGAGCCCTTAAACCGAGGACCTCAGATGCCAATTGATGCTCTTTACAAGCCAGCCCAACTCCCCGACCTGTTGACGATTGCAGAAAACGGTTTGTCCTTTAAAATCCTGTGCTTGGTATTAGTACATGTACGAATTGCCAGTAGCCGACGCATAGCCTCTGCCTCGCGGGGAAGGGAGCCCCCGGAGGAAAGATGGCAGACGTTGGATGTGAGGAGAGAGAGTGACATACTCAGAGGCGTGAAGAACCATCTGTTCTTTCCGCTCGTGTAACGCTCCTCCAGAACCTTCTTCACCTGCTTCTTGGCATCCTCACGCTGGGTGACCTCCTTGAAGGTGTCGTTGCTGACGACGCCCTTGAGGCCCTCGAGCTCGAGAGTGTAGCGGGTGGGCATCAAGTGGTTGTAGTTGACAAGCTTGACGAAGGGCTTGATCTTGTTGCGCTTCTCCTGGCGGGTCTTGGACATGCGGCGGGTGATCTTGGAGGGGTAGCGCTCGATGCCGGCGACCAGGGCGTGGCCGAAGGGGTGAGCCTTGTTGCCAGAGTCGACAGGCTGGATGATGACGACCTGCAGAGAGGAACGTTAGCAATCGCTCGGGATTATTGGATGTGTATGTGTGGGCAAGTGCCCCAACACAATCCACCATTGTCCTCCGCAGTAAATTTCGTGGATGCCCTCAACCCAAAATATCGGACGCTCGAAGAGTGTAAAAAGTGTTTGGTCGGATCGGTGTTTCCTCCTGTTCTTTTCGCAATTCGGAATCGTTTCGTATAGTCGTCGCCATAATTTCCTTCCCATAGTTCCCTGGCCAAACACTTTCACACTCCTCGACATCGATGTTGGGTGACCTTCATCCGCGCCCCTCCTTCTCGCGAAGTCGGGGTTGAAAATAGTACTGCGACGGGGTAGGCTTTCTCGAGAATTTTCGTATATAATCGTACCTTCTTGCCGGCGTAACGGCCGTGGGTGATGATGGCGACTCTGCCGACCTTGAGGAACTTCATTTTGACCTGCGCTGTCGGTGGGTGCTGGGCGTACTGGGCGGTTGGTGAAAGTTGCTGCGACGTGAGATCCTGGATTTGATAACCTAGAGGAAATTTCAAAATTGATCCGTGGGAGGGAGGGACCTAAGCATGTGCCCGGTCACGTGGTCGAAATTTCACTGGGGAATAGGCGAATCACTGGTGGTGGGTGGTGCTGCAAGTGGGGGCCGTTGGCAATGGAAGGACGCTTCCACTGACCAGCGTCCGCGCTGGAGCTCTACTGGACGGGCCACTGGTACCCAGGTACCGTGCCCGATGGCGCTCAGTCTGCTCCACTTCCCAAGCTGGCCACGGAGCTCATCGCGAACTTCCTCCGATCCCTTTCAACAACAGCCTAGCTTTACCACGCCCCACGAACGACGCGACCTCCCGCGACGACGACGACGACGACGACGACGACGACGACGACGACAATACCCAAACACACACCATGGCTCCTCCACCTGCGTATATCATCTCCAAGGTCGCGGATCCCATCTTTGCCTTGGTGATTGGACTTGGTGCCGCTGCGACGAGAATCAATCGCGAGGAGAAGGAAAAGGGCAAGACTACACAAGAGACCATTGTGGCGGCGAAGAGGTACGGTGTCTATCAGCAGTACACTGGTACGATCTCTGACTAACCCAACCGGATACCTAGACGTCTAGGGCTTCTCAAGGCTTCCGCATAGGCACTCATAGTGACAGCCATTGGCAAGGGAGGAGATGCGACGCTTCAACCGCCTTTGCTTACATTTGCAACTTGTTGATACTATATACACCCTTACTCGCCGTAGGACGGCCCATACTCCTTCTTCATCGCCTCCCGGACCATCTGCCCGCACAGCTTCGCCGTGGGATTCGTGCTCACTGCCAGACCCTTAGCGATCTCGTTGCCGTACCTTCCGCCATAGGCAAAGTCCCGAGACGCCGCCTCCTCGAACACAAGCTTCGTCCAGCTGTCTTCTCGCCTCCCTTCCGCGACCTGTACGCTGTGCTCCTCTACGAGCTTGGCAGTCATGTGGTAGATGGCGGCGCGCTGCGTGTATGCTAGCGATAGGGTCTTGGCTGCCTGAGGCGACATGGCGCCGAACATTGTACGCGGCGTCAAGAGGGAGATAGACTTTTCACTATCTTCCAGGGCGATCTTTGAGTACCGGATCAACTCGGCGCTTTCGGGCGCCTGTACGAGCCGTTGCGGCGTTGGTGGTGCTCCCGCCAACAGCATCGTGTCTCCGTACAGCCGCCTCAGCGCTTGTACGCGGTTGTTCCTCGCGCTGGCATAGTTGGGGTACGCTTCGATGAAATCGTCCAGCTTCGAGAGAAGTCCTTTGTACTCTTGCACCGGTTCAGATACAGTTCTCGGCCGCAATCCTGCCAATTGAAGTTCGAGCTGTTGCATGGACATGATGATCTCACGCTCCTTCTGTATCACTCGCTCGTAGACAGCGGCATCAGCGATGTGAGGATCCCGGGGCAGGGATGGGTCGAGGAGGACGTTCGCCGAAGGGTCGGATTCGGGGTCCTTGATCTTGTCAAGTACGTTTACGTCTCGTCGAGTCAGGTCCACAGAAGCCATATTGGAGTGTTGAATTGGAGATTGAATAATTTTGGGAAGAATACTGATGTTCTTTGTCGAAGGAACAGATTCGAGATAAATCGAACTTTTTTGCGATGCGTGACGATGGACCGACTACGCTTTTTTCCGATCTCAAAAGTGACAAACACCGCCAGGACTGGCTGGCAGCACGGCAACCTTTATCAGACGCAACACTTTCGAGCGGCTTCAGCGGGGGGCCAAGCAGCAGATGCTCACATTCCGCACTGCGACGGCTACGAAAGGGTTTCAGAGGCGATGAGATAAGGCACATGCCGTCATGGTGGGTACCCCACCCATCCCACAAGCAGAGAGCCCAGACGTTCCCCAGGATGAACGGAAACAGCGGCTTGGTCGCCTGTGCCCTCCTGTTCTTTGTATTCCAGGTTGAATCTGGGAGGGTGCTGCGCGGGATGGCGGGCATAGCCTGGAGCATCCGAAGCATGGGTGGGGAACCCGTCAAAGCCGCGCCGCACATGGGCCGGCCAGCGGCGGCTTATCGCGGCTCACCGCGGCCATCACACTCGGCCGGCGCCTTTCCGCTTGCGATTGGCATCTCACCTCAACGCTGTACCGCCGGCTCTACGCTTTACCGCTGCCAACCTCTCCTTCTACTTCGGGACGCTACTGCCAGGTATCGAAGCCATTCTAGGATGGCGCCCGTCCCGTCACGAATTGCCTATGCGCAAGGACTGTGGACAGAGACAGGATCTAGAGACTACCCCCGCCCGGGAGGGAAGGTTGGCCAGTGACAAGCGTTAGATGCGGCGACGGGGAGCCACCAATCTACGGGCGTGGAATGCAGGATTACTCAAGTCCTTGTCCTCCAAAGGCGGAAGTCCGTCGTTGAATAAGGTTCATATATGATAATACAGTGTCAGTGTCTTGGTACATATAAGGATAGACGGTGCAACGTACATAACACGGACAGTCCCCCCCCTTTTCCTCAACGAGCAACGTCTACAATCTCACTAGATTTAACCATCGACTCTGTCTGCCTCTTATCAGAGAATCATTACGCACTTACACACGCTCATACTCCTTGACCCTAGTCCTGTCACCCCCGAAAACTTCTGAGTGTCAATGTCCCCTTCTGCTATCACAGACTCCCCGCCACAGCAAGCCGCCTACCCGGCATCAACAGATCTCGGCGATGGACTCGCAGTACAGCATCCGCCGCCCAACTTCCAGGGCTACGATCACGTAACCTGGTGGGTTGGCAACGCCAAGCAGGCCGCTGCTTACTACACTACTCTCTTCGGCTTCAAAACCGTAGCATACAAGGGCCTCGAAACGGGCAGCAGGTATATCGCCTCGTACGCCGTCGCCAACAACGACGTCCGTTTCGTCTTCACCTCCCCGGTGCGATCACTGGCCCACCTCCCCGAGGATGAGCCCATCTCAGACGCGGAGCGAGAGCTCCTGCGCGAGATTCACGCTCACCTCGAGAAGCACGGCGACGCCGTAAAGGATGTCGCCTTCGAGGTCGACAATGTCGAGGGCGTATACAACAAGGCCGTCTCAGAGGGCGCCGATGCCGTTCAGCCCCCGACCGTTCTCAAGGACAAGGAACACGGCAACGTCCTGACCGCCGTCATCCGCACCTACGGCGACACGACGCACACGCTCATCTGCCGCAACGGATATTCGGGTCCCTTCCTCCCGGGCTTCCGCGCCGCGAAGCCCACCACGGCCACCGTCACGCTCCCCAACGTGCCCCTGGCCCGGATCGACCACTGCGTCGGCAACCAGTCCTGGAACGAAATGGTGTCGGCCTGCGCCTTTTACGAGCAGTGCCTGTCCTTCCACCGCTTCTGGTCCGTCGACGACTCGCAAATCTGCACAGAGTTCTCGGCCCTCAACTCCATCGTCATGGCCTCGGCCAACAACATGGTCAAGATGCCCATCAACGAACCCGCGCCCGGCAAGAAGAAGTCTCAGATCGAGGAGTACGTCGTCTTCAACTCGGGCGCCGGCGTCCAGCACATTGCCTTACTGACCCAGGACATCATCACCACCGTGTCGGCCATGCGCGCCCGCGGCGTTGAGTTCATCAACGTCCCCTCGACCTACTATGACACCATGCGCCACCGCCTCAAGACGGAGAAGCGCAACTGGGAGCTCAAGGAGGACCTCGTCACCATTGAGGCGCTCAACATTCTTATCGACTACGACGAGCAGGGATACTTGCTTCAGCTCTTCACTAAGCCGCTCATGGACCGCCCCACCGTCTTTGTTGAGATTATCCAGCGCAACCACTTTGAGGGTTTCGGTGCCGGTAACTTCAAGAGCTTGTTCGAGGCTATTGAGCGCGAGCAGGCCGAACGTGGAAACTTGTAAAGCAGAAACAGGTAGTTAAACCAAGTTCAACCTCATTTCAGTATCACACAATTGTTCGTATCCGCACTCGTGATGGTGTCGAATGTGAGGCCAAGATGCTCATCTCTCAGCCAGCCAACTTCTTGTTGAGGGTGTTCTGCAGGGTACGATAGGTATATTTAAAAACATGGTCCTTACCTGGACCTCTTGCGCCGATGAACTCTTTTCTCCAATTCCTGTGCTCCGTTGATGCTGCCATCCGTTTGTCCAAATGCAAACTGCCGAGTGTTGGCCAACTCTAGCCAGAGCGCTGCTTCCTCTCTCTCTCCTCCATGGGAGCTCCACGCTTCCTCCAAGATCCACCATCCTATATTCCGTTTCCCATATATCTGTTAGTGTCATGAGTCCACCACCATAGCCGTTCCATTGGTTTGATGCTCATGCGTCCCATTCGTCTCGTTAATCACCTCCATCGCCGCCCCACGGGTGTCACTTTGGCATCCAGGGCAGTTGTGAATGACCTCATGCGCGTAGACGTCGCAGTCGATGCAAAAGTGATTATCACACACCGTGCAGGCGTACCGTCCGCTTTCACTAACCCCCTTCAGCTCTGCCGCTTTCACCGGGGTCGGGGCAACGGGCCCTGTCGTCGTAGCCACGCCATCTTGGTCCTTGCCCTTGTCCTTCTTCTTGGAGGCCTTGGGCGGTTCCGGAAAGTTGGTGAGGCACGAATAGCATGCTTTCGACTTGGCGGCCGCGGCCCAGGTGACCTCGATCCAGTTCCGTAACGGAAAGAGATGGTGGTATGAGCGCGCGAGATGGGTGGAGAGGATGAGCGTCAAACTACAGGCGGGACACTCGATGGGCAGACGACACACGCGGGTAGCGCATCGCGTGCAGAGATAGCCTTCGCGGGCGGGTTTGTTATGGCAGGCGCATACGGCTGTCGTCTCGCCCTGCGCGAGAGTGCGCGAGGGGAAGCCCATCATGAGCAGAGAAGCGGTGCTCTGGGCGGCCGTCCGGGTAACGGGTGGGGTCGTGGCGGCGAGGAGGAGATCGCGGAAGTGGGCATCGTTCATGCAGACGCTGTACTGCGTGTCGTCGCCGGCGTTGGTGCGGGTGCATAGTTCTCCGCAGATGGCGACCTGCGCCGCGAGGCCGACGATGGTAACGCGGATTTTATCGGATATGAGGGAGTCTATTGTGGTATGGATGTCGCCCGGGTCGGAGGAGAGGAGGGCGCCAAATACTATTAGGACTTCTCGTGTGCCGTGGGAAGGTGCGTGGCTGTCGGGTCAGAGTCAGTATCTGTCTGTAAAGCTTAGGGAATGGCATTATCACGTACAAAAGGGCACCGCGACACATCTCAAGCGCATTCTGCAAACTTGGGTTGCCTGACGGATCTTGGCCCTCGAATTCTTTCAGCTTCTCCAGGTGGTCTGTCGGATTGCCGCTCATCTCGCTGATTCGTAGAGCCACGCCATCTCGCATGCCGACGATGCCCAGCTGCGAGATTGGGTTCTGTTCGAAGTACTCCTTCACGAAGTCGGCCGCGTACGCCCAGGCTACACGATAGCGGTTCGGGAGCATGTCCTTCTCGGTCATGGCGAATGACATGTCTAGCACCAGCACCAGATGTCTGATAATGCCGCGCTGCAGTGGCGTTGTGTCTCTCAGCAGCCTCCTCCTCTTCTCGGCCTCCAAGCTTGCCCCGACCGCGAGACTGCCGTCAGCGCCCTCTGTGACTTGCTCCCAACTTCGCTTGACCTCCTCCCATCGCGCCTTGGAATTGCCGCCTTTCCCCTTCTTTCCACCTTTTCTCGCATCGCCGCCTCTACCGTTGGTCACCTGCAAGTCATCATCAGACATGTCATGGTACTCGCCATCGGAGTCGGCCATGATGGATGACGTCGATCGGAGGCCCCGATCTTCGTATTGCTTCGTACGTCGGGTTTCGGTCGCTCGATTCGTAAGTTTAGCGGTCGCAAATACCCAGCGGGACGTCTAGCAGGTCGCGGATTATTTGCGTAAGAAATCAATGGGTGATCGGACAGGTGAGTTGGAAGAAGTGAAAGTGGGCGCCACAAGGCTATGAGGAAAAGATCGCAGCCTCGCACTTTAGGCCTGGAAGCTCCTTGACCACAGCCAATCAGAAGGCGTGTAATGCACACCCTTGTTGGTGGTGCTTCACATGCAACTTACTATTGCCCTTACAGCCTGTTTTAATTACTGAGTGCTTGGCAGATTTCATTGAGCTTGGTGCAGGCGCATGCGAGTACTTTCCCTTAAATAATTCCATGAGCCTTCAAGTCCCCGCAGAGACGGGTTTGATTCAGCCCAAGCCATCGCCCCTGTGAGATGTAGTGAAGGGAATCTCGCAACGGCTACTCCCGGGTCACTTGACATTGTAATGTGCTTTTCATTATGAACTTGAGTTCTCGAAGTTGACTTGATAGTGGCAAGCACTCTCAGTCATATCCTTCTGCTGCTGCGTTGATCAGTACGCTCATTTGCTGCACCGCATTCGGGATGGGAAGATCGCTTACCATGTTGCATATATATAATCGTAGTGAGATATCCACGATGCCGCATCCTCCAGTATCGAAATAGGTACATTGGCGGAGCTATGGTGGGGTATGACAGGGGACACCCGAACCCCGGAGCTCCCGGGGGTTCGGCTTCGCGGTTCTATCCGGATCGGCGCCGGTCCAATGAGAGTGGGGAACTTAGCCGTCCGGTCTTCCGAGGCGACCCAGTCTTGGATGATTGAAGAAAAAAGCATGCGAGCAGCCCGTGAAACTGTTCTCTGCCCTATTCAGTGATTGTTTTGCACCTTGACGAGACGCCGTCACGTCAGAGTATTTCCTCATTCCAGCTTAGCGCATTTCTCAATTTCCAATATCACTGAGCCGGCTGGGAAAACCACGTCAGGTCCTCGGTGATGGTTTCCGGGCTTACGTCTTCATCCATATAATTCAGAGCCATTCAAGGTCGCGTTTGGTCACCGAGTAACTGAAATCCATCAGGCCGAATGCTGCTTCCCGGAGCGAACGAGTCTGTCTTTCCTCTACTGGTAATGTAACCTTCTCGTCCGTCACGCTAGTCGCTCCTTTCGCACGATCCGCGAAGTCCCGCGTACAGCTTCCTGGAAGAAGTACAAGGTTAGGCAGGCTTCACGAGAATTTGCTTCAGATGGTGAGTGCCGCCGTGGGTTTCGACAGTGGTAAATATATAACTAGCCAAGGCGCCATGTTGAGACTGTAGCTTGCCTGCCCTCCAAAGACGAGACGGTATACTAATACTCATGACTGTATATATCATCGAGAGTGTTTGACTGATATAACACCATCTAAAAAATCCACGCCGCAAGACCCTCGGGACTCCTTCGAGACTGAGGCGTATGGGCCCCAGACTCCAGCACCAGATCGTATTCTCCTCTCATATAGGTACCCAATTCTTTCTATCGGTGCGGCGAGAAGTGAAAATCGGTCTAGGGCGGTCAAGCGACACGTGAGAGTTGGCGAAGACTGTGACTGGGAAGGCTTATGGAGAAACATATCCAAGTGACTCCTCTTTGCCATTGTCCTGGGCATATCACTCGGTCGAAGCTACCTATACTCTATATACACTTGGAACATCACTTTCATGTATCTTGTGAGGAAGTCAACATGTTCGAGTGTTGGTTTTATCACTTTCCTGTGCATCACTTGATCTGTGTTGCAGAGCACGTCATCTATGGAGAGGAGTTATATCTCTCAATGACACTAGATTGCTGGTATGAGAGTACTACGTTGATGAACACCACTCTGGCGGGAGCCCTCTTTGAGGCTATTTGGTTGGTCCCGCATAAGTAGCAAGGTGTATCTCGAGGGGAAATAGACAAGAAGTTCATGCCTTTGTGAAGTTCGCCATGACAAATCTCGTATTCGAACAGCCATTGGATCCTATAGCCTGGCATAGATGTTTTCCCTCTTGAACCGGGTTTTCCCTCAACCCCTTCTTCACCGGAGCCAACCGAGGGGAGGCTTTTGGTTGCATGTTCGCTGTTGACTCCTCCTGATTAGGTGTACTCACGTTTCCATGATTCGATCTTCCGTGTGTTTCAAAGAGGTCGAGGTTTGCTGACTTATCATAAGCTTTCTATCGGAGTCTCTCTGATGCTGCGATGACACGGCCAGAATAAATCGATATTTACTAGAGGTTCGATACTTACTAGAGATTGCCGTCCTATTATACAGTTGCAATAACCTGGAGCGGAAATCACAAAGTCGAGACTCTGACTAATAGTTATCGCAACATCTCGTAGACACAATTCATCTCCTTCCATCCTAAGAGGTCGTTATTTTTATGCGCACAGCAATCCGGGAGTGTGGAACATGATCCAGGTATCATGTCAATAAAGCAAAGCAGCTTGAAAATATCCGATTACCTGAGATGATATTGGATTGGTTTCGCGTGTGGTGTTCCGTGCGATTATATGTCCCCGTGCTGCTCAAGTAGCAGTGGAGTAGAGATGTACTACGAAATGTGGATTCCTGTTGAATAGCACAGAGCAGCTAAAGATTAATGGGCTTGTCATTCAACAAAAAGGACGATTATAATAGAGCTTATGCTAACCATTCGGATGGAATCTGTAACGTGTGTTCATTTCATTATTGACTAGGTCATCTCGAACTCAGGGCGGGGAAAACAAATGAGGCTGAGAATGCGAGGAATTGACATCGCCAAAACACCACACCATAAATAAACCACAAAGACTGAGATCTTGAAGTTGAGGACTTCTAAGCCAGTAAAATAGTTGGTTTCATTGAAAAGGCTCTCTGAATCCATTGTGGGGGATGGATGGTAGAGCCGCAACACCAGCATCACGAGATTTCGCGTTCACGATATCAGCAACTCTGCAACGCCAAACGACCACATACGACCATACCCATTGGAAAACTCGGGATCCCGTCCGCTCTCCCATAGATAAGCCAATGAGGGCCGGATTAGTAGTTGGGTCGGTGACGACCAGCGAATACCTGGTGTTGTATGTTTTGTTTTGCATTTTTACCAGTCTGATATCGGGCCCAGTGGGGCGTTCCTCGCCGGTTCAGTGGAAATGTTGTTTGGGTGGATGGCTGGAACGCCGCGGCGCAGTGAATACCGAGCACGATGTAGAAATTTCTATGGGCTTATTTCTGCCATCGAATACAGGAGACAGCTCTAGTCCAAGGAGTATTGCTGTAGATATTCCGCAACAGCTAGGCCGTCTGCCCTGGTTCTCGGGAAACCGGTTCTCAACTGGCACTAGAGGAGGATCATACATATTCTCATGGACAGGATCTGTCAGTTTGCAATCCTGGCCCTACGGCTGAGCATTACCCGTCAAGACTCGAGAAGGAACTCCCCCCCTTTATCCGTACAAGGACTCGAGAAGTGGGTAGATGAGGCAAGACTATCTTGCAGTGGGCCTGTGTGTAAGGGTGGTCCGGAGCCTGCTCCTGACGTTGGCTCTTAGTATGTACGAAGTAATTCATGTCAACTACGGTCATATTTGCCATGGGTCATTCCTGGGTCAGGACGAGGCGGAAGGCAGAGTAGTTGGTCCTACGACATTGGCAGAGCCTGGGTCAATCTCAAAAACAACGAGCCTCTCGCGAGGAGTCCATCAAAGCACCCCCTGCTCGGCCGAGTCTACCAGTGACACAAACAAAGTCCAGGAGACGCGACCAAACAGCTGGGATTCGAGACCAGAAACTTAATCGAACATGATCGGGGGCAACTAGCCAGCCTCTCAGGCTAAGAGATTGGAACTGCCTCCGGCGAAATGCAAAGTGGAAACCAATTGGTACTTTCATCGAGATCGACGATAAACGTCCATGTCCTCCGTACTCTGTAGGTCTTGAAAAAGCAGAGAAATGACTTTCATCTGCCGTCTCAGCTTTCGTCTGTCGACGCTAACGTCCGGGGGCGGCTGGGACTTGTCCACAAAGCGTTAGCCAGCAAGAACTGCAAAACTCCTTTCCCGGGCCCCCATCCATCAACTCGGGACACGTTTGAGGCTTTTCGGGGCAACAGAAGGAAATTTCAGCGCATTCTGATTGATTGGTTGGTCAATGTGCCATCCGCCATCGCCGCCACGCTTGAAGGAGGGCGAAATGTCGAGGAGCTATGGACTTGGGCATGCGCCACGCGGTGTGCTCCATCTCATAAGCCCGCTAACACCAGTCGGACGCCTGGGAACCACTGCCTGTGGATTTGAACTTCAGTTTTCGAGGACAAGGGATCCACCAAGGCGTTAGTACGGTAGACAGATTTCCAAAGTGAAGCTCGCGATGTGCTGAGGTCTAGAGTGTTCGTGGCTGAGACGTAAAATCCAGCCACACTGGGTGGCTGGAATTTGTGGCTTGCGTGAAAACGGGGATCAGCTTTCAAACATTTCCTGGTGCCGATGCTGCCGTCTTGTCGGTTCCGGGCCTCGAATCTTGACATGGCAACATCTTGGCATGCGGACAGGAACAAGAAAGTCTCAGTGAAGATCAAGGCAAATGCTGCGGGTTTCGCAACGAGATATCGGCCTCCCTGCTGCTTCCGCCGTTCAGCGGTCTCGGGAACGCGTTGCAAGACAAGTTGAAGTCGTTTTCCCCTTCCCGAAATTCAGATCTCGTACGCCACTTGGTGGCTTCCGTCTCAGTTCATCCCAAGTTCAGGCTGGAATGACGGGCGTGCTCCCCACGTCCGTCTGAACGATTGGTCGCAGATATTTGGGCTGGCGTTCACTGTAGTATACGGACGGTCTATGATGACTAAAGCCGGAGAAAGATGCCCGCGTGGCACGCTGAAGGCGGGAGACGGGCGACGGGAGACGGGAGCTGCGTGTAGCGGGGTATAGATGATGAGTGTGTAATGTGCATGCGTGCCTGCCGCAACCTACCTTTTAGATATAGCACGAGCGCCGTCGTGGCTGGCAAATATCGGACTCCTGCATGCCAACTAATGCGGATAGGTAAGAAAACTGCGTTGTCGCGCCGTGTCCTTGATGATTGGCTTGGTCGTATGCTGAGAAGTCCGCACCGGGGCCCAATAGCGGCGGAAACGCGCATGGCTGGGTTGGACGGAAGAGGAAGGCTTCTAGAGCGCTGTCAATCTCGTGATAGTCTCACGAAGTACCTACCGCAATAGTCACGACTGACAGATCTTGCCGTCTCAATTAGTGTCTAGCTGGGAGGAGATGACCTTGGTACGGAGTACAGTAGTGTTGGAACAGGCGAGATGGGGCCTGGGGTTCGATGGTCTGCTTTCAAGGCGCTCAAGCGCTGGGCAGAAAAAGCTGTCAGGCCCGCGGTGATGGTTATGTTGGGACGATGGTCTCCCGGAAATCGGTTTGTGGAACCAATGTGATTGGGGAGTGAGGCCAAGCTCGCATTTGATTTTGACTGCATCGGTTGTGTAGTTAGCCAATTACGAGCCAAGATGATAAGTAGCCCAGGTGTCAAATGGAATTCGTATACTACGTAGGTACTGCGAAAAGGAGGCTCGAATGATGGAGAAATGCAGCAATCCGCCGCAATGCGATGTCCTGTGGTGCCTGTACTGCGGTACCTTAGGTTGTTGGTACAGTGGTACATTTGCGCCTCTGGGACTGGGAGGGGGTTCCCATTCCCCGGCCTTCCAGGGCCAGGATTCCCATTGCAGTTAGGGCGCCATCGAGAAAGCTACGATGTATGCTGACGTCATTTTATCCTCATTTAGCGTGAGAGAGACAAGCTTCAGGGGTCTGAAAGGTCATGCGTTGTCGAAAAGGACCAGTCTGCCCTGTGGCCTGTGGAGAGGAGCGTCTGCGCAAGCCGTGAGCTAGGCTCAATAAGAGTTGACTCTCCTTTCAAACCGCATTCTGGTCTTCGCTGGGGTTTGTGGGTTGCTGACAGCGCGATGTAATTGAAATTGGCTCTGCCGTACGGAGTACCTCATCCAAGTACCTGAAGCTCTCCCTTGTATCCAGAGCAGCGTCCGTTAGCTCGATGAGTTTGTCTTGATGCTGTAGGATGTTGTCTTGTTCTCTGTATACATGTAGGCACAAATAAGGGGTCCAACCTGGATTCAGGGTCGAGAAAAAGGCGTTGGCTGTGTCTGTAGTGTAGCAAGTAACTTCGCCCATCACCCCTCGCTGTCTCTCCTATGAAGTGACGAGTTGGTAAGAAAGAGTGTGCGTTTCTGAGTAAGGCAAGAAGTTTCGATGTTGCACCATGCCGTCAGCGTGGAGCCTCTTGCCTTTGCTATCGATTTCATGGAGAGAAGGAAGCAGGGCAGGTCGCGTGACTAGCTGTGCTATCCACGAGTGTTGGGAATAGCGAGCACACCTTCCGTTCGTGTCAATGACCAAGTGAGTGGTTGATTGCTATTGAAACTTGCAAGAGGAAACTAAAAGGGGGAAAGGGGAAGGAAGGGAGCATTTGGCGCAAATGCAAGACAGACAAACACTGAATGGAAACAAGCCCGCCTGAGTTGTGGCCCAGTCGCCAATCAAACGTGGACGGAAACCCTGCCGCGGCAGCATCGCCGTCCCCCTTTCGAGGAGTCCAGTGGCCAGCCACGTCCGAAGTTATCGCGTCTTGTTTAGCAGTGGAGGTTAGTGAATAACCGGCGCCCTGGCGGCGTGACACCCGCTCCGGCTGCAGAGCCAGAATGGGATGGCCACATTCTTTTCTGGAACAGGTGCCATCTAGCTAGCCCACTAATGATCACGTCCCCGTCGTAACTAAGCCTATGGCGTTCACCGATATGGCTTGACAAGCTTGTTATGCCCCGTATACCGCGCATTAGTGAGGTCTGAGATGCCAGAAGTGAGTTAATCAGTCATTCCATTTGGCTGGTCGCCGTTCCACGATTGGGGTAAATGGGAACTGGGCAAGAAACGTCCTGTTTTCGCTCATCAGCTCGTCAATATGAGCAAATAGAGTGAAAGTGAATCCCGGCGTAATACCAAATTGCTGGGTACAGGTCGAAGGGGCGGGAAAATTCTGCAAAGCAAGGCTGCAGACATCACCGCGTCGTCGTTCCAACTCACCGTTTCCCAGGGCATATCCCAATTTCTTGCCCTGGTGTGGAGTTCATCAACAAGACGTGTGTATCAATCCCCACAAACTCGATCGCAGTCGTCAACTGAGTGTAGCCTTAAATCGCGACAACCAAATAGCGTCGCCCAATCATTAAAAAACCAGGTCCATTACAGTGCGGGGAGCCGGGGCGGGACTCTGTCAGTTGACTACCTTCAAATCAAAAGATGGCCCAGCATACCTTGCCATGCTAGCTTGTCGTGAATTGTAGCTTTGCAGTGGGAACGAGTGCTGGAGTCCGACGCGGACGAGCGTGTGACAATTCGATTCTGACCACCTGAGTCGAACAATAGCGGCGGTCACCAGAGCGCAGACCAGACAAGTGAAAGACATGCGCGGTCCGAGGTATTGTACGCGAACTTGATGGAGTCAACGGATGCTTCGTAATTGTGACATATCCGTGACTCGATCAGAGTCTCAACTTGCTGCACGATAGTATACTGTGCCTGGCAAATCAACTTTCCTTCCACGTCTTTTGTTGGAACATGATCGCCCTGGATGCCGTCTTAGTCGAGAATTTGCTGCAACGACGTTGTATTTGTGTACGACCTTGCATCGTGCCGTTTTGAATTTTTTGTGGGCAAACCAGGTTAGAGTTGACGGCAGTGCGGCGCATTGGGATTTGCCCTGGCTGCCTTTGTTGGTTTGTTTGCGGCCTGTTCCGGAGTTCGGGGGAGGGCAGGAGGTTTTGCCATGAGCACGATGGTCGATCTAAACGTTGTGTACCACGAGTCTGAAGTTTTTGATGGCCGCGTGGTATCTAAAATCGGGCCGGATTGCCTGGGTAGTTCCGTCTGGATACTGGGTCGAGGTGCGGGAATCCGTGTCCCGTGTCGTGTCTAGGACGTCCCGCCAACCTCCAACGCGTTACAACTTGGGTACGCATACGATGGTGGTGTTTGTGGTGGTGGTTAGAGAGCGCAGAGAGTCATGAGCTTGCCGCTGCCTTGGAGGTTGAACGGAGGCACCATGGTCCGGGGAGCGTTCAATATGTCAAAACAAGGCCGACTAGTGGTTGTCCTGTAGCGGCTCATGTGTGCGAGGCGAAGGAAAAGGACCTGTTCAGGTATGGGAAACCCGGCCTTGTGAGCGGCCGGGTGGGTTCCGTTACGGGAGACGTGGAGTTGCCATTGAAACGGCGGACAGTATCCGACGGAGCCTCACAGTCTTTCTGGCCCCGAGATTCCCAGGTCCGCGAGCCGTGAGCCGCCGCGTCTTTACCAGGGGCACTATGCGATGCGGTGCGGACTGCGGCCTTGTCTGGGGGTGGATCCCGGGATAGAATATAGAGGCTGGGAAGAGAATTGGTTGCGTGCTCAGATGCAGATTCGCACCAACAATTGAGATGCGATGAGTGAATGTCCGTCTGCCTGTGCGGCGGACCAGGGCCAGCAACCTTTGCAGAAACGGACGAGTTCGAGACGGAGGGGATTCCAGAAGCAATTAATCGAGGATAGACGGGTTTAACGAAGACGGAGAGGCAGATTTGAGTGGATGCCGCGAGTGTGGAGCTTGGGGGCCAGCGGCAGGCACGCCGTGTGATGTAATGGGGCACGTATCGGTGCAGCACTCCCCACATCTTGCCAGGGCACGTACATTTTCATGTACCTGTACCTTTACTGTTGTGCATCCGCGCGACTTTATCGTGGATGTTGACGATGCGACTATCCGGACCGCACTGGTTGGGCCACTGGCTGTGGCCGGGTGCACCAAGGTAGAAAGCCAGCTGCTACTGCTCAATGTATGGAGGTATATCAAAGAACATCGCTATATACAGAAGCCCGAGATGTGTGAATTGTAGTTTAGCTGGAGATTGCAATGTGTTGATGAGTGAGGTGGTGTTGTTTTGCTCGAAACTGTAGTGGATTCAGGACTGTCCTGTCGGTCCATCTGTCATGAATGCCTTATTGAATACTAAGGTAGGACAGATGAACGATCGGTACGTCGAAACGAGTGAGTAAGCCGAGTATTGATACTTCAATGGTGCAGGGATGACGGACCCACTAGACCAGTTATCTTCCAAGGAAGCACCCGTTGGCAGACCTGTGTGTTTTCTTCTTAGGTTCTTTCCCTCTGGTTTGGTGGCTGCCCGTAATTAGCTATTTTCTGCCCAAGAACCTTGGGAAAGAGCTTGATTTGATGAACGGGATAGGAGGCAATGGCCGGTGATTCCAGTTCCAATAGGGTAGCCAGCTAGCTTACCTACAGTGTTGACCGAGACATTGACGACGCTGGCGACTGAGGGTTTACTGACTGGTTGGTTCCCCCTCCGCGACTGGACAGCTGAAGCTGACTGTGATTTGTTGCCGCCGCCGCCGCCGCCGCCTTTCGCATGCCGTGCGGTTGGAATCAGAGGTGGCCCATCCCGTCAGGTACCTTATTTCTCAGCTGGGCCCGGGGCTACGTCATAGGCCCCCGGTGGACCGTCCACCCTTTCCTTTCTTGATCTTTTCGTCCATTGTGCCTCTCCTTCCCAAATTCCCACGCCCTCTTGCTGCGTTTCTCGCTTCGCTTCGCTTCCTCCAGTCTTCTGCCCGCTCCCCGCCCCCCCTGTTCTCCGTCATCCGTCACCGTCACCGTCACCGTTCCCGTCAGGCCCGCCGTCAACGCAGACTTTTGAGAAAGAGAAAGATAGAGAGAGAGGAGAGACTGAGGAGACCCATTCCGACAGAAACTGAAAGAGAAAGAGAATCAGCGCCGGGAATATTGCACACGCCCCTCAACACACCACGATAGGCGTTACGGACACGCATACTTGCTCCTGTCCCCATTCCCAGTCCTAAAAGACCTGCTAGGTAGGCCTGGTCCCAGTCCCGTTCTCTTCCAGCCCATGCCTCTTTCAGTTCAGTCCAAACGCACATCCCATCCGTACCATCCCACACCAACCTACCTAACCTTGCCTCACCCTTCACCACGAGTTACCAATACAAACCAGACCGTTGCAATCTTTCCTCCACCACTGCACCACGCGCTCTTACTTACGGCATTTTCCTTCGGCTTCCAGATCGTCACCTTCGTTCGCATCACCGCATCCCGTCGATCGAATTTTTCCAACCGTGACTTTTCCCCTCTCCCACTCCAAAATACCGCGACCGAACCCCTCGTCGTCCACCTCCTCTTTCGACTTTGCCACAACACGTTTATTCGCCGTCACTGTTCGTCACGACCCGGCCGGACATCTTCTCGAAGCGACATCACCAATCCCGACCAACACTTCACCATCTCTGTGTATGGGGCGCTCTAGTCTATGAGGAATGCCAAGCACGAGCCTTCCAGTAGACAAGAAAGACTCGTCCTCTGCGCGTCGGCTTAGCCTTCCAAGACGAACGACGCCCGATTCGAAAAAGTCGCCTGCCAAAGAATCGCCCGTCAACCTTCCGAGCCCCCGCCATGGACTGACACTCGATTCTTTAAAGACTGGTAGACATGCGCGAGCCGCAATGGCGGATGTGTCCAAGGAGCAGTCTTCAAAGTCGCCCAGCGACCGCTCCAGGGCGCAAACCGAACCCTTCGTCACCAAGGCTACGAGTCCTGGCGGTGCTGGTCCGGATACTAACCTGAAGCGCAGCGCGGGTGTGTCCAGGGCTAGTGATGACGTTGCTGGTGGCATGGGCGGCAAGGAACCAAAAAGTAAAACTGAGTATGCTGCAGGGACCGACGACAAGACGCCACCGGCCCTTTCTGAATCCCAGATACAACTAAATCGATACCGAGAGCGATTGGCACGAGACTTGGAGAAGCGCGAGATGGCGACGAGAGGCTTAATGGCGACAACCCCCGACAAGGTGCGCGTCTCACCAATCCAGGAGGAAAGTGGCAACTCGCCGCGCACACAGGCTGGAATCGCGGGCTTGGCAACGACATCGTCCAATTTAACCACAACGTCAACGGAGTCCGGCAACACCATTCGTGGCGGCATGACGCCCGGTCATATCGCGGGAACTCCTTCTTACCCCTTCCCGCGCATGTATACGCCGGGGTACGGCCCGGGCGCGATGAATCGACCATTCGGGAACATGTCCCCAACTGCGGCCGCTTTCATGGCGCAGGGTATGTCGTTCGAGGGTTTCGGCGCCGCTCAAGATAGGGTCATGTCCGGCTCATCGACACCAGCATCGGCCCTTACCTTTCTCCCCGCCGGAGCCACTGGCCAACTGGAGGGCGATTTCCCAAGCCCAAACCTCTATGATCTGTCGCTGATGCTCAATGCCGAGCCGGGAATGGATGCGTGGTGGAACACCGTCGTTCAAATCATGAGAGACGTCTACAAAGCCGAGAGAGTGACACTTGCTGTGCCGGCTGACACCACCGATATCGAGAACGTGCCCTGGGGTCAGAAAGCAACGTACAACGAGCACCAGGAGGACGACCTCAGCCTCGGATACATGGCAAGGGGAAGCAGTTTGATACCCAGTAGCGCCGGCGACATTGGCTCGGAAGAGCCTCCTTTACCCGAAGATGCGGCACGACCCAGGATGTTGTCTCGACCCAGTCTCCAAACTCGGCACTCATTCACGACATATGAGGAGAATAGGGAACGAAAAGGAAATAGCAATGAGAGGCTCTTGCCCTCACGCCGACCTGCGCAACTGGGCAGAAGCAAAAGCTACTTCCCGCCTGGCCAGGCGACCGAGGACATGGCCCAAGAGCCACTTGGGCCAGCTTTGAACCAATCTGCACTCGCTGAGCATGACGCTGAAGAGCAGAACGTACCGAGCTGGGAGGCTCCAACTGGCGCTCAATCCGACACAGAGGGTAGAGTGCTTCCTGTGCTTCAAGCTCTGGATTACGAGGCTGATCCTCTCATCGACCACGGCGGTGTCATGCGTGTTCTTGAACGAGGCAAGGTCATCGCACTGACAAGAAGTTACCCCTATCTTCAGAACTTGCCAGAGGAGACGCCAGCCAAGTCAAGAGTGACAGCCAACACGACCTCGGCTGAGGCAGCAAGGAAAAAGCTGAAGAGGGGCCGAATCGAGTCTACACAAAAGCTTTCGACGATTTTGAGTGGTTCAAGTTCCTCCTGGAGCTCTAGCCGTAGTCACAGCGGTGACAAGCCATCTAGCATAATTTCGCGACTTTCCGAGGACGAGCCACGCCCACTCACCCCCAAATACGAGGAGTTTGAACAGGCACCGCCATCGCCTTGGTCCCAGTCCCCGGCGCCGTCTCCAGCCGTGCGGGCAGATCCGAACGAGAACCCCTTCTTCACTGATGCCATGGTCGATGAGGACTCTTTCAACCCCGAGTCTGCACCTGCAGACTACGCAGGAATGCGACCTCCTGAAGCTATTGGCGTGGATAACGCATGGACAGTCCTTCACATTCCGTTGACACATCTACTGCTTTCAAAGCCTGTCCATCCCTTCAAGCTTGACACAACCATCCTGGAGCAAAAATCTCACTCTCGCAGCCGCAGTGAAGCCCAGGACGCTACTGGCGGCGATGATGATGACGATGCTGCCTCATCCCCATGGCAGCGCAAAGATAAGCCCGCGCCTATTGCTATTCTGTCGATTCTCAGTCCCGTCATCCCATATCCATCAAACCTTCGCCATTCACTAGAGTATCTTGCCCCGCACCTAGCAACCTCCTTTTCTCTATGTCGTCATTATACGAATTTGGAGACAGAGCTTGCTGGTCTCAACCGGCGCAGGCCTCACACTGCCGGGTTCGGCGCGCTTGCTGCCGACGGGCGTCCCCTAGCAGACCCTGCCAGCATCGGCAATCTAAGCTTTATGGCCTCTGATGACATGGTGGCCCAACGTTCGCTCGCGGGCAGCATTACCAGTCCCAGCGATTACTCAGGTGTCTCCAAGAGTGCTGCTGGCTCCCCACTTGGCACGCCTGGTTCCATGCATCATGCCATTGACAAGTCTGGATTTGCGACCAGTCCTGCGCAAGTTGGGGGAGACAGCTACTTTGGCACCAAGCTGAAGCCGGGCAATTCGAGGGCTGAGATGGCTTCTGCGACTTCTCAGAGGACAAGAAGAAGTTCAAAGGAAGATTCGCCACTGGACAAGCGCCAAGCTCGTCTCTCCGCTTCATACAAGCCTCTTAACACGGAGCCTGCTCAGACGCCTGGGGAGAGTGAAGACCTGGTCGAGCTCAACGTCGAAAGCCGAGTATCGACGCCGGGAGGTTCCAAGAGAGTGCTCTCCCACGAACTCAAGAATTATCTCGACGAAATCGCTGTGCTTGAACCTCGACTCAAGTCAGCTGACCAGAGAAGTTCCGACGGCAGTCATCACACTCTCTTGCATTCCTACGGTGCCGACTTTGCGACGAGCTTCCAATCGCTACCACCTAGCTCAAGTGTGGTCAGTAGACCGGTACCCCACACTGCTCCGACTCGAACAGGCTCCATAAATGTTGGCCCAGTAGACATGCCACCGCCATCAGATCGTCTCAAGGGTCTCATACTAGACTCTTTGCCTGCTCACGTCTTTGTCTCGCTGCCGCAGTCAGGCGAAATCGTCTGGGTCAATAGTCGCTACCTTACCTACCGCGGTCAGACAGTCTCTGATCTGGCTGCCGATCCTTGGGGCAGCATTCACCCAGACGACAGAGATGAATATCTGAAGGCATGGAGCCATTCTTTACGCACTGGTGAACAGTTCTCGAGGACTGTTCGCATCAAACGCTTTGATGGGGCCTACCGATGGTTCTATGCCCGTGCTGTTGCGTCCCGCGATAAACGTGGAGTCATGATGCAATTCCTCGGCTCCTACATGGATATCCATGACCAACATATTGCGGAACTTAAGGCTGCACGGCAAGAGGAAATTGAGGCCTCAGAAGCAAAGCACAGACTTCTGGCCAATCTCATCCCTCAAATCATCTTCACTGCAACTGAAGACGAAGGTATTACTTTTGCCAACGAGCAATGGCTGTCGTACACGGGGCAGAGTTTCGAAGATTGCCTCGGCCTGGGTTTCATGGACTTTGTGCATCCTGACGACCTGGCCAAATGCCACATACCCACAGACAGACCACCAACGCCGATGCCCTTCAAGTTCGATCGTGCAGGGCACCAAGACCCAGCGTCATCTGAGGCGACGTTGGCCAGCCTTGTATCGGGCAAAACGCAAAGCCAGATGGAAACCAACCTTCGAGGCATCCACCAAGCCTTGTCACGGAATAACAGCTCGAGCAGTAGCTCGGTCTACGAGATGCCCACCGCTGATTTGACGGCTTTGGCCAGGCAGGGTATTATCAAAGTGACAACCGACAGCAACGGCAGACTATCATACACGACCGAGGTGCGGTTACGATCCAAGAATGGAGAGTATAGATGGCACCTAATCCGGTGCGTCGAGATCGACAACATTGACTTTGGAAATGGAGCCAGCTCCTACTTTGGCTCAGCTACGGACATCAACGACCACAAACTACTTGAAGCCAAACTCAAGGAGGCTATGGAGTCTAAGAGTAGATTCCTGAGCAACATGTCGCACGAGATCCGGACACCACTCATTGGGATTTCAGGAATGGTCAGCTTCCTGCAAGACACCATTCTCAACGAAGAGCAGCGAGACTACACCAACACCATTCAGACGAGTGCTAACAGTCTGTTGATGATCATCAATGACATTCTGGATTTGTCGAAGGTCGATGCCGGAATGATGAAGCTCAAATACGAATGGTTCCATACCCGCTCTCTCATTGAGGATGTCAATGAGTTGGTCTCCACCATGGCTATTGCTAAAAGGCTAGAGCTGAATTACATCGTGGAGGAGGATGTTCCGGCTTGGGTCAAGGGCGATAAGGTCCGGATTCGCCAAGTGCTCCTTAACGTCATCGGCAATGCCATCAAGTTCACTGCCGAGGGAGAGGTCTTCAGTCGATGCAGGGTTCATACCAACAAAGATTCGACCCAGGACCAGCACGAGATCATGCTCGAGTTCGCCATCATTGACACAGGCCGCGGTTTCTCTAAGGAGGAGGCAGATCTCATCTTCAAGCCATTCAGTCAAATCGATGGAAGCAGCACTCGACAGCATGGCGGAAGTGGTCTTGGACTAGTCATTTCGAGACAGTTGGTGGAACTGCACGGAGGTAAGATGGAAGGTAGCGCTGTCCCTGGAAAAGGGTCAACGTTCACCTTCACTGCCAAGTTTGCTTTGCCGACAAAGGAGGATCATCCTGATGCACCCTTGAGTCCTGAGAGCTTGCAACCCACTTCCAATGTGACTCAAGATGTGGCTATTATCCGCCCTTCAAAGAACTTGCCCTCACCTACGCCCGCATCAACAGACAGCCCCAAGACTGACACTGAGTTCACGTCGCCTGCTGTTGCTTCTAGCGGAAGTTCAGCTCCATCAGTCCAGTCTGGCGTCTCTCGGGCTACGGAGCGTACGTCCGTTACGTCCGTGTCCTCGATCAACGTTGGACTGGTTCACTTCAGCGAAGCAGCAAGAGCAAGTGGCCAAGATCTGTCGCAGATGAAGCTCGAGCTACCTTCCAGCGAGTCTTCACCAGGCAAAACGCCTACACCCGAGACCTCCAAACCGACAAAGCCTGAAGACTTGAAGCCTCCTATGTACTCCATCCTCATCATCTGCCCTCAGACTCATAGTCGTGAAGCCACGGCACAACACATCGAGATGACTCTGCCCAAGGATGTGCCTCATCAAATCACGGCACTAGACTCTACCGAAAAGGCGCAGAAGTTGCTTGGGGGAGAGGAGTCTGTCAATTTCACTCACATCGTCCTCAACTTGCCGTCTCCAGAGGAGATTATCGGCCTCATGGAGCAGATTACAAAGTCGACAACCATCAACAACACGACAATCCTCATTCTATCAGACTCAGTTCAACGGCAAGCTGTAATGAGACTTGCGACAGATACGAAGTATGAGAAACTTGTGTCAGAAAACATCGTCACTTTCATCTACAAACCTGTCAAGCCATCGAGGTTTGCCGTCATCTTTGATCCTGACAAGGTCCGCGATCTGAGCGTTGATCGGAACCGCTCAACTGCGCAACGTATGGTTGAAACTCAGAAGGCGAGTTACCTGGAGATTGGAAAACGTATGGGCAACAAAGGGTATAAGGTGCTACTGGTTGAAGACAACCCTGTGAACCAGAAGGTTCTACAGAAGTACTTGAAGAAGGTTGGCGTGGAGGTTGAAGTGGCCGCCGATGGCGCCGAGTGCACCGAAATGGTGTTTGGTCACGCCCACAACTACTACTCCTTGATACTCGTAAGTGCTCATCATCTCGCAAGACGTGTCGCTCTGCTGACTAACTTTCTAGTGCGACTTGCATATGCCACGCAAGGATGGCTACCAGGCCTGCCGAGAAATTCGACAATGGGAGAAAGAGCAAGGGTTCAAGAAGCTTCCCATCATTGCGCTTTCGGCCAATGTCATGTCCGATGTTCAGGACAAATGCGTTGCGGCCGGGTTCAGCGACTACGTCACCAAGCCCGTCGACTTCATTGATCTCAGCAGAGCCATGTCCAGGTTCTTCTGAAGCCTAGAGAAAGACGCAAAACTAGGATAAACAACAATAAGAGGCGGGACTCCTAAGCCTCGTCCCTCATACACTTCTGCCTGCTGCAATAGCATAGGCGCCCGTACTACACGGTTACATTCAAACACACAAAAATGGGGTTCATACTAGCAAGGCATGTCATTGGGGAAAACAGGAGTTTCGGGGATTCACGAAAGATTCAGGTTCATCATGATTAATATGGTCCTTTCTGCTCATTGTGTACAACTGCTTCGAGGCGGATACCATCATAGAGACGTACCTCTAGAGGAGGGTCTATTGCAAAAGGGAGTTACTTCAGGATTATACATTAGCTTATATTCTTCTTATGGACTCACGACAGGGATGACACATGTCGTAGCTTTGGCGATGTATGTGCATGGCGTCCAAAGTGTGGGCCAACACCGGACTTGCAGTAGAGGCATGGACGGAAATCGTTCTGATCAGGTGCCTACATGTTGGGTATAGGATGGGTCAGGCCAGGCACGGAGGTCAGCCAATACGTAAGGACGCAGCTCGATGAGTGGCCTGCGTTTGGGAGAGGAGATGGATACTTTCGCTGTGTGCTTGGTAGGGTTTGTGGGCAGAGATGGCGGTAATTGTGATTGAAAGACGATATCTCAATACATTCAATGACGCTAAAATTTACATAGCTACTTCAGCTTGCGTGTATGTGAGGTAATTATGTGGCTGTCGAATTTCAAAGCGCTGAGTGAGGCTCAAGTCAGACAGGCAAATCCGTGGTGTCGTCGAAGCTGGCTTATTGACTCAACCTTAGGTTGGGACCGCTTTGTTCCTGCTTTGTAGAGCAAATCCAAGCAACCTTCCTCCACTATTTTCCTCTCTTTCTTAATATATAGCATTCTACAGGCCTTACCCACTCTACCATTCGGACGAGGCAGTGTCCCAGACACTGGAGAGAGACAGAAGGTCTAGGTGATCCGGCCTTACTCTTGCCTAGTCCGACTCTGCCAATTGAACCCACTTCAAAGTGATTTATTTCGCTGATTTCCGGATCCAGGCTGAAGCTGGAGGCCACTTTCCACTCGAGAGCGACGCCAGGCAGGAGGGTGATGGTTGAAGATTCAGCCTTACCACCCCCACCGTCAAAGTTCTTTCGCTACTCTCAACCCACAACCTTTTATTTTCTTGCCTCGAAGACTGGAACGCGAGAGACCTATCGATTCTCTCTTCTTCTTTCCTCTTTCGATGACGGCCGTCCATTCATTTGTCTCGCACCTCCTCGCTGCATCTGCTACCTTCGGACCGTCCATCCCAACACTCGCTTCAAAGTGGCCGCGAATAGCTTCCTTTCCTTTCTTCAGTCGTTAATCCTGATCTTGTCTTTTAGTACTTTTATGGAGCGCAAGACCTCCCTTCCTCTTCAACTTTCAGTCATTTATACCACACACTACTTGCAAACAACCTCCCGACCGGATCACTCGGCGCTAGGTGGCTTATATCTCTGATACCGGCCTTCCCCGATCCTTTCGAGCCTCCAAGCGAAATCAACTGATATACGCAATTCTGAAACAGTCACCGGAGCTCAATTGAAAGGTAGCTCCTTCCGTTGCTAGTTTACGCGTAGGGTCTAGTCGCCATTCATCTCGAGGCATCACACAAGTCTCACCAAGTACAACACCACGGCATACTCCTTAATCGGCCACGAGTAAAGCAGTCAACAACATGACTTTGCCCTGGATTCAACGTGGAAAGAGGCGTGCGAGCGAAGGTGAGCACAACGCGCCTAAAAGAAAGCGAGTCGAACAACGAAACCGTTCGAGCGTGGTCGTGCCCAGTGCAGCACCGCGGGTGATGATGGGAACAAGGCCAGAACAGCGACAACATCAATATATGCGAAGACACAGAAGAACCATGGCGGTTGGAAGTTCAGGTAATGGCTTAAAGGGTTGTGGCTGGCCTATGGCTACAGATTTTTGTCTCCGAAAGAGAAATTTCATCGCTGATATATCGCAGCCCGAATCCCAGAATTTCGCCCACCGCGGCCAACTCGTCTCGGCTGCTTCCCTGAAGTCTCCCGTCACAGTAAGAAGAATATGCAAAATGTTTTGGTTTCCTTGCTTAACAGAAGTGTTAGGCGTGGCGTCGCTTTGCCGAAACCCAGCAAATGTCCAAGTCGAAACCGATGCCGGCTACAACCTCGCCAAGATGTCCGACCTCAAGCCTGACATGAGCGTTCAGGAGAAGCTAATGTTAGGACTCCGAACTGGGTTACAACGCAGGGACGAGTACCGAGCCAAGATTGAACAAGACCCAGCCCGTTTACGACATGAATCTCGAAACGATATCATGGCTTTTGGTGGCATCGATATGACCGACCTTGCCCTCGCCCTGCCGAAGTCATTAAGACAGAAGGAAGTTATCAACGCTGCTGAAGATGAGAAACGGCGTTTGGGGTTTCCATCCACGGAAGTTCCTCTACCAGACAGAAGCCCGGCTTATGCCAACGAGTGGTGGGACATGTATAACGCTTACATCAGAGCCAGATCGATGTTTGTGTAAGCTATCTTCTTGTCGATAGAGAATATTTCGCTCATCAGTAAACAGCAAAGGGGCCTCTCTAAGGCTTACGGCAGTATCACGTCCATACAACAAGACCGTCCACAGCATTCCCGGAGTAATTGCTCGGCGGCGGGCCGATCAGATCATGAATATCGAGTGGCAACCCAGCTACCACGGCATGTCAATGAACAAGAGCTTCAGCGCCTTTCAAGCCAGGTCTATGGAATTGAACGGGTATCGGAGGCGTTCGATACAGTACGTACACTTCCAAAGGGAGAACAACGGGCAAAAGTCGTTCCCGGGGGGAGCCCTGGGTACTAATGCAGGAGACGACGACGATGACTCGAGTTTCACCACAGAGAGGTTCTTTGAACGTGATCGGAAACACAAACTATCATTGATAGACTTGGTCATGTAAGTATTTCGTCCTTATTCGACAAATGGCCTAGCTAAAACTTTATCCAAGCACCGATATCAACGGAGTGAAACGCAGATGGGTATGCATCGAGATAACCAAGCCTCTGGCCCAAGTCAATGGCCCAGCTCCGATCGAACTGACACCAATGCCACAATCTTTCATCAAGATTGCTATACCTTGTGACAGCATCCTAGTAGCGGTGAACACCAGCAAGCCACTGCCCATCATGGAAGAGCAACTGGACAAGATGGAACCTCCACAGCTTGGTGATTTTGACAAGCTTACCATTGGGAGGGTCGATTCAGGTTTAGAGGATGTGAAGATGAGGCTAAAGATTTCCGGAGACGGCGTGCCAATCTTCGTGACCGGGTCCAAAAAGGGTCATATGCCGGATGACAGCACACTTGACGACTTTCTCTGCGCATCGGATGTGACTGGTCTTCCCTGGAAAGAAACAGACAGACGTGTCAGCAAGAGTACGTTGTTGCTGAGGAAGGCCGAGTTCTGGGACCGCTTTAATTTGGCGGCAGACGCCGACAAAGTGCGGTGGGAATCACTCCAGGACGCCATGGCGAGCGATGAGTGCATCGTAGACATTACCTTTGAGGGTGATTGGCAAGAATTTGCCCCGGTTGCTCGGGCGTCTCAGTCAAGGTGGACGCCTGTGCAGCATGAGTCGTCGCAATCTCAACATAATATCAGGCCGCAAGGTCTGATTAGAGGGCAAAATAACAGACATCAAGGCAACACGGCTCCTTCTAAAAGTTCTGGGCTTCGCAACGAAGTCCATTGGTAGGACCAACACGCTAGATAGCAGTTGGGGGTCGAGTGGGAAATGGCCGAATTGCAAGCAGAGAATGCGCAAGAGACAGAAGTTGCGTCAAATAATGAGGAATTCAATGGTTTAGGGCATGGACGTCTAGGACATGGCATAGAATCTCTCTACAGCGGACTGGCAGAGGCTCAGAAGGACTTTGGGGGGCAGTAAGAGCGAGTGTTCCGTAGCTGAATTTGATTGATTGGTGCGTACCAGTTTATCGTTCTAGTGAGCCATCTGAGTGATTCATCGCTATGCAGGAGAGAGAAGAGACCGAAAAGAATGACTTCACTGGGAAGCGAACAAAAGGTAAGGTTGAGTGAGGCTCGAGGACTTTCAAATTAATACAAAGACCCCCCCACCCCTCGGCCACGTTTCCCTGACCTTTTATGACGAGATGGAAAAAAATTCAAGTCTAAGTACCGCAAACTTGATTTCCGGGAAGTATTCAACTCCTAGAACTCCGGCTGAAAGAGGAATACCCGCTCGGGAGGGGGGATGCTCTCGACAGAAACCCTTTTTACTATTCCATAGGGGGTTATGTCACTAAGGGGCAAGTCTGCTGGCTGAGTAACCCTTCGTCTTGCGAGCGGGCCCTGAGTATGTAAAATGACCCTATGGTACTTTTCCTCTTCGTTCCTCCTGAGAATTTGCTAAATCCCCTGGCCCCAAACTTCTGCTGGAATTACTCCTGGGTAGAGTATGGGACGTTGTCAAAGGTGGGTCCTTCGGTGTGCCAAGCCAGAAGCCAGGTGAAGCTCGGTGAAGCCGGGGAAAAGGTTCCGCCGAGCTCCAGCTTCATCCCGCCAAAAAACAAACCCGCCCAGCGAACTTTTTAGAAGCCCGGTGCCTTGAGCAGCAGCAGCACCACCACCCCCGCCATCTCCACGGTTTCCTCTGCAACGGTGAAGCTCTTCGCCAAACACACATCCTCTCGACGACACCAATTTTTTATTGAGGTTCTTAAAATCGTTGTCGCACAACCATGCAGGCTCCAGTAGTGGTAATGAGTATGGCAGCCCCTCCTTCCCCAGAGCTCTGACTAGCTACCCCCCCAAATATCAGGATCAGGTACTAACTGCGTACTCTACAGACACCGGTGCCGGTGAACGGCAGACGGGTCGCAAGGCCCAGATGTCCAACATCGCGGCTGCCAAGACGTACGATGTTCTTTCGAAAACTCCATAGACACTCGCTAACCCCACCATCAGCGTCGCCGACATTATTCGATCATGCTTGGGTCCCAAGGCTATGTTGAAGATGCTCCTCGACCCCATGGGCGGTATCGTCCTTACCAACGATGGCCATGCCATCCTCAGAGAGATTGAGGTCTCGCACCCTGCAGCAAAGAGCATGATCGAGCTCAGCCGGACACAAGACGAAGAGGTTGGCGATGGTACAACAACGGTCATTATTCTGGGTAAGCCCCTGAAAGCTATCCTGCTTATAAAGCTAGAGACTGACCTGGCCCAGCTGGCGAGATGCTTGCGCAGTCTCTCCCCCAGCTCGAGCGTAACATTCACCCCGTCCAGATCATCGCCGCCTTCCGCCGCGCGCTGAAGGACGCCCTCGAGATCGTCGACGATATCTCCCTCCCCATCGATGTCAACGACGACAAGGCCATGCGCGGCCTCATTTCCTCTTCTATCGGCACCAAGTTCGTCTCGAGATGGTCTGACCTGATGTGCGACCTGGCTCTCCGCGCCGTCCGCACCGTCACCTGGGAGGCCGGCAACGGAAAAACCGAGGTCGACATCAAGAGATACGCACGTGTGGAGAAGGTGCCAGGCGGTGAGATCGAGGACAGCAGAGTGCTAGACGGAGTCATGCTCAACAAGGACATCACCCACCCCAAGATGCGCCGGAGAATAGAGAATCCCAGAATCGTCCTCCTCGACTGCCCCTTGGAGTACAAGAAGGGCGAGTCGCAGACCAATATCGAGATTTCCAAGGAGGAGGACTGGAACCGTATCCTGCAGATTGAGGAGGAGCAGGTTAAGGCTATGTGCGAGGGTATTATTGCTCTTAAGCCCGATCTGGTCATTACCGAGAAGGGTGTCTCAGGTGCGTCTTATTGTCGGCTAGGTTTGGGGAATGAGGGCTAACATCCTGCAGATCTCGCTCAGCACTACTTCATGAAGGCTAACATCACCGCCCTCCGCCGCGTTCGCAAGACGGACAACAACAGAATAGCAAGAGCGACGGGCGCCACCATTGTCAACCGCGTCGATGACATCCAGGACTCCGATGTCGGCACGCTCTGCGGCCTGTTTGAGATTGAGAAGATTGGCGACGAGTACTTCACCTTCCTCACCGGATGCAAGAACCCCAAGGCCTGCACAGTGCTCCTCCGCGGCCCGTCGAAGGACGTGCTCAACGAGATTGAGCGTAACCTGCAGGATGCCATGGGTGTTGCTCGCAACGTCATGTTCAACCCCAGACTCTCCCCCGGTGGTGGTGCTACTGAGATGGCCGTCTCGGTGCGGTTGAGCCAGCTCGCAAAGGGCGTCGAGGGTGTCCAGCAATGGCCGTACAAGGCCGTCGCTGACGCCCTTGAGGTTATCCCCCGTACCTTGGTCCAGAACGCCGGTGCCAGCCCCGTCAGAGTACTGACTGACCTGCGCGCCAAGCACGCAGAGGGCAAGCACTCGTGGGGTATCAACGGTGACTCTGGCGTTGTCGCCGACATGAAGGAGTACGGTGTGTGGGAGCCGGAGGCTATCAAGTTGCAGAGCATCAAGACGGCGATTGAGGTATGTCTACATTGGTTTACGATTTTTGCCCCTCTTTTCTCTTTATCTTTTACACATTATTCAACAATACTAATACATGGCTCACAGTCCGCTTGCTTGCTCCTCAGAGTAGACGACATTTGCAGCGCAAGAAAGGCAGCGCAAATGGGCAACGGCCTGCACGGAGGTGGCGACGAATAAGATGCCTGTTGACGTTAGTCGGATCCGGTATTTTTCATGACGAAGACGGGAGAGCGGTTGCAATGAGCAGTGATGAAGATGAAAAAAAAAGGTCATACCCCTGTATGGATGCATAGATATGGGATTAGAAATTACCTAGACGACTGAAGTTCTCGGGACATCTCCAAAGGACAAAAAAAGCTTTGATGCTCATGCTTTTCTGAAAATGCCCCCCTGCCTTGTGTCTCCTGTCTTGTCAAATCAATGTTTAAGTTGGGCGCGGGACCCACCGAACATTTGGTGTTTGGTCTGAAGTTATTTTTGGTCACGCCAAGCTTATGTTCAAGCTTGAAAACAAGAGCTCAAAGCTCGACAGCAACCGAACCCCAAGACCCAGGCTCAGGTCCAAGGGGCCCTCCAAAACCACGGGACGATGAATCAGTCCTCGTCGTGGATCACGATACCCGGGGGCTGAGCAGCTCCTGACGAGGTCGTTGCCGTCTCTGAGCCCTTGCTCTTGCCGTCCTTATCATCCTTGGCATCTTCATCCTCCTTGTTTGTAGATGTTTCCGCCGCAGCCCTTGCGGCGACACCACCACTTGACGAAGAAACGGTTGCAGCTCCTCCCTTTGCCACGCCAGCAGCAGCACCACCACCACCAGGTCCCTTTTTACCCTTTTGCTTCTTCTTATCCCTCTTTTCCCGATTCTTCCTCGTGCGCTCCTCGTCCTTGGCAGCCCGCTCGGCCTTTTGCCGCTCAAACTCGTCGTTTTCCTTCTCCTGTCTGACCTCGTCGTCCATGGCGCGCAGGCGGTCGTACTCGCGGCGCCGGCTGGCCTTGTAGACGTGGAACTCGCCGGAGCCGGCGCCGGCGGAGGAACCTTGGACGTTTGTGACGATCTCGGGCGGGGCAGCGACGGCGCGTTTGGCGACGGCGCCGGGACCGGAAGGGAGACGGATCTCTTGGTCTGGTTTGGAGAAGAGGGTCTCGAGGTGTTTTGCGTGTTCGGAGACGGGGGTGAGGGCGCGTTTCTTTGTTGGGCGGCGGGAGCGGGGATCCGCTGAGGTGGGGATTGATTCGGGGCCTTCGCCGGACATTTTTGCTGCTGCTGTTGCGGCCGGTGGTGTTCGGGGTGTGGAAGGGAGGTCGGTCGGTCGGTTGAGGACCGGATCCTGCGGGTTCGGCGGTGGGCGGTTGCGTTGAGCAGCTTTTGAGATTGGCGGAGGAGAGTCGTATGATTGTGGGATGAGGCTGGATGTGGAATGGGCTGATCCGGGGGGGAGGAACGTTGGTAGGCCCGGCTACGGTGATTGCGCTTTGCTAGCAGCTATACGATGGGCTATGCAAAACGGGCGGGCGGGAAGGCGCATGTGATAGTGGCCGTCTGCGTACGTAGCTGGGTGGTTTGCGTTGCAGTCTTCCCCGGTCTAGGCAGAGTGTGACTGACTGTTGGATTGGGTGAAGTGGGCGATTGAATGTTGGTGACTTGATGTTTGATTGTGAGCTACCACAAGAGATCGCGAGATGGAGGCGCGCGCGCGCGGCGTAAGGTAAGGTAATCTAAGCGGGAAAAGATTGGCGCGCGGTGGTGTGGTGAGAGGTCGGTCGGTTGTGGGCGGCTAGGAGATGGGCCGGGGTGGCGGCGGCTGTCTGCTGTTTCTGACCTGCCTGTTGGTAAGAACCGGTAAGAGTCAAGCACGTTTGCGGCGAGGTGTGCGATTGCCTGTTTGCCATTTGGAAAGGCTGAGGAAATGAAGCAAGGTGATTGGGGGCGACGGGAGTTGCAAGGTGTGGGCAAGGTTGTGTGGATGAGGTGGGGAACAAAGATTGAATATCGAATGACAGTGCTGGGAATGGGCGGTTCTGGCCAACGCGCCTAATCGGAGCATGCAGATGAACCACGCTTGAGCCAGACGAGGTGCGGAATTTGAGTGACACAAGCACTCGGTACGGATACACATACTTTTTTGAGTTTACCTTACTATGTATGTATGGGGTTGCAGTGATGTTGGTTGTCAGGCGTCAAGATGGACGTGATGAGTGAATCACAATCACAGGAAGGGAATATTGGTTGGGAAGACTGCAGAAAGAGGAGTTGCACCACAACGTCCAACAGAATGTATGCGGTTTGCTCTTCGTCCGTTGGATGAAGATGCATTTTGGGGTTGTAGTATGGCTTCACCTGGAATGCGGGCACTTTGGTTCTGCAGGTAAGACAAAAGTAAGTAGTGCCGGCAGACCCCGTTTCCCCTCCATTTTTTTTTTCTTTTTCACAAAGCACAATCCGTGAATGGATGTCCGTATTCGCAGACCCATTCAGAGGGAACCTACCTACCTACCTTACCTTAGGCAAAGGTACTCATAAAAAGTGAAAGAGAAAGGAAGGATAAAAAATTGCAAGTGCCGCCGTGCCGCCGCAAGGTGGGGCATACAGCCTCGCCGCTTGTCGGAGGGTAGGTGCGCCAATCAGGGGCTGCGCATTCCCTGTCTCAAGGTGCCGCTCGAGCCCTGCCTCTGACGTCTGGTTGGCGAGTAAGGCTATTCCGCACCCACACGAAGGCTATCCCGCACTAATACTAGGCCTACTTGAGGAAATAGTGGGCTTCACGTGACAGCACCGCCGCGGCAGCCATAATTGATACGGAATCTGTATTATTCCGGCATTTTTCTTAGGAAAACACAGCCTCTACTGCTACACCTTCTACTACTACACCTTCTATTACTATACCTTCCACTACTATACCTTCTACTACTATACCTTCTACTACTATACCTTCTATTTTACCCTCTTCTATAGCGCGCTTTTTAAAATCAAAACTAGGACTTTAGAAGCTAGTCTTTGCTCAGGGGAAATACCTTTCTTAAGCCCATATTTTGATACTTAAAAAGGTACTTATCCTACTTTAAAAGTAACTAAAAAAGGAGGTGTTAGATAGAAAAGACGTATTAAAATAGAAACAATGGGAAGGCGCGCGCTCAATGTGGCTGCTGCGGCGGTGTAGTCACGTGCAGCCCATTATTTACTTGAGTAGGCCTAGTATGGGTGCGGGATAGCCTTCGTGTAGGTGCGGAATAGCCGTACTCCTGGTTGGCTGACAGGGCGTTGAGATCTTCCGATGTACCCCGCTGTAGAGCAAGAGATGGCCAGGGGCCGTGGCCTGTTGGAACAACTTGGAGGGGGGACGGCCCTGCCTGTCTTTAACCCCCCGCGGAATACCTAAAGAGCCAGCCCAAGTCGATTCGGTTGTCTCTGGTAAAGGTACAGGGCAGAGTGTGGATGGGTCTGTTTGACTGTCATTCATTTGGGTGGGACGAGGGGTCCTTTTCTCTAGTATACCTCCTACAGGAGATTTGCGCTTTTGCGGCTGGCTTGCGGCCTGCGGCTTGCCATGGCAATACCCAAAAATACCTGGCACACAAGGGGCAACACGCCGTCGATTGATGTACAGTCCTCATGCCCCTATGCGGGAGTTGATCATTGTCACTCATGGCGGCAGTGGCATGGGCAAGATACGTATCGCATGCATGCAGTCAATGATGGTGGATGCATCAGACAACCAAGAGAGTCCCTGAGAGTCACACTTCCCCTCCAAAAAAAACACCCCTGAGACTTCTCTCTTGCAATGACAGACATGTCCATTCCATCCCACTTAAACCACTCCTTGCTACGCCTTACGTTCCTTGCACCTTCAACCCAAACTCAACCCATCTCAACCTCTTCAACCTGTTGGTCGGAAACGTCTACACACTACTAAAGCAGGCTCCATCCCTCTCCCCGTCCGTTCCTAAGGTTAAGGTTGGCATAAAGCGATACACGTACAACGGCAGCCCCATCCCAAGGTTTGCCTCTGCGACTAGCATCCGCCCCCCGTCTACCACTCTCCTGCCTTTGCCCCGCCACGCCTCATTCTTTCCCCTACACTTCCACATCCTTCCCGGTCAACAAGGTTCCCAACGCTACGACTTTTTGCGACAAGAGGCTCGCGTCCATTTTGTTTGCACAGAGCTTTGTTCTCTTCTCTGAATGGTATTCTTCGGGCAATAAAGAACTTCTTGCTTCTTACAATAACCACAACCACCTCTCTCACTACACCGCCGACAACCACATTGTCGACCGCTCCAAACAACTTCTAGGCGCCTGATCCCGATTACAAACCGGAAAACACACCCGCCACAACCCGACATCATGGTCAAACCGAGGCTCATCATCCTCATTCGGCACGCTCAGTCAGAGGGCAACAGTGCGACTCTCTCTTTCTTTCTCTGTTTCCCTTGGTCCGAGATATCTCCGTTCGACCGGATTGCTAACTGTTTTTCAAAACGCAGAGAACCGCGATATTCACCAAACGATACCCGACCACCGAGTAAAGTTGACACAAGATGGCTGGCAACAAGCCTACGAAGCTGGCCGCAATCTGCGCAAGTTACTGCGTGCCGATGACACACTGCACTTCTTTACTTCCCCCTACCGCCGGACTCGCGAGACAACCGAGGGCATTCTCTCGACTCTGACATCCGACGAGGAGGATCCTTCTCCGTTCAAGCGCTCCAACATCAAGGTCTACGAGGAACCTCGCTTGCGTGAGCAGGACTTTGGTAACTTCCAGCCGTGCTCCGCCGAAATGGAACGCATGTGGCAAGAGCGTGCCGATTACGGCCATTTCTTCTACCGCATCCCCAATGGCGAGAGCGCCGCAGACGCCTACGACAGAGTTAGTGGCTTCAATGAGAGTCTGTGGCGTCAGTTTGGCGAGAATGATTTTGCCAGCGTTTGTGTATTAGGTATGCCGGACACCTCCGAGCCGTTTTGCCTTGTGTTGCTAACTCCTTTAGTCACCCACGGCCTCATGTCCCGGGTGTTCTTGATGAAGTGGTATCACTTCACTGTCGAGTACTTTGAGGACCTGCGGAACGTCAACCACTGCGAGTTTCTCATCATGCGCAAGCAAGAAGAGAGCGGCAAGTACATCCTCGAGAATAAACTCCGGACATGGTCAGAGCTACGCAAGGAGCGGGCCGAGTTAAAGGAGAAGGAGGAGAAGGAACGTAGCGAGGTCGAGGGAAACCAGGAAAGGTCCACCAAGGATGCCAAGAACGGTACTCTTCTCGAACGCAGTAAGACCTTCATCGTCACGCGGCGCTGGGGTGGCTGTCCTAACGGGTGTAATCACAAGAGCCACTACCAGAGGCGAGACGACCTGGAAGCCCTTCGCCGAACGGACGAAGTCACCTCTAATGGGTCTGTTGTATCCCGTCGGCAGTCCCCTGCACCAGGACGGCGACCCATTAAGCGATGCGAGCAGGGATACACATCCGACGAGGGCACCGACAGCGATGGCCGGCCACCGCAGATCGACGTCACCCGAGCTCGCCATGAAGTTGTTTCATCTCCCGATGGAACCCCATCCTTTATCTCTGCCGAAGATCGTCTACGGAGCATGATCTCGCCGCACCTGAATGTTGGCCGTGATTTTGGCGGAACTTTCTCCGGACAGACCTCGATTGCCGGCAGTGACACAGACTCTTCCGAGGAGGATGGCCACAGACCGGAGGTCACAGCCGTGACCAAGATCAAGGTTGGCATTGTGTCTAATGGAGACGGCAACGGCGCCAACGGCAGTATCAACAGCATCGTCGGTGGCCAAACCAAAGGAAACATGACACCAAACACCGAAGATGAGCAATCAGACGAGAAGAGCCGGCGGCGCCGCGCCAACCGCCTTGGCGATACCAATAGCAGCCACCGAGGCTCTGAGGCAGACGAGGATGACATTGACGCCGCGGAGAAGCGGGACAGGAGTATCTTGGGCAGTGTTTACTGAACGACATGACGAAGCCGCCACACGGTGGTTTGAAACAGGCCACACGAAGCTAAGCGGGTTTCTTTCTGGAAAGGCGCATCCACGGATAAGGGACCTGTGCAGGAATGCGGCTTTTCTTTTCTCCTTTGCTCATGAACGATTTACATGCCTGCGATTAGGGATTCATAACGCATTAGACGGGCACGGGTTACTTCATCGATGGCGCCTTGTTGGATTCGTTGTTGTATAGTTGTTGGTTACGACTTGAGGAGGATATACCTAGATTGCATGGTGCGAATAGACAAACAGGGGCAGTCACGTCAATGCCCACAAATTGAAACATTCGAGCGTTTTCTGCCAACATGACTGTTATGTTGATTTGATGTATAAGTGACAGGATCACTATCCGCGGCGTGTAGTCTAGAGTGCTCCTTGCTGACGTCGGCATAAAAGACGAAAGTGATTCCATGGGAGTCGAGTCAGTCATAGGTGTAAAGGGAGACGCCATGTTTATTGATGAAGACAAATTCAAGTCATCCCTTCCTACTTTGCACAGGCAATGAATAAACCGAACTCGACTTCCCAATGACTTGGAAAAATCATTGAGAGGAGCCTCGTTGCGTAAGAAGCAAATATTGACTCTTTCATCAGCTGGTCTTGATCATCATAGAGCATCGTCGTATCTGGTTGGAGCATGAGAAGTAGCAAAACTATCCCATGACTATGAAAGCACGAAAAAGGAGAGGCTAGTTCCCTTACGTTCTTGAACTCAACTGGCTGGCCACTCTCTGTGTTCCAGCCGAGATGGGCGAGGGACAATGATCCCGTGTACAAGTGCGTATTCATCCCATCTACTGAATACACATGGGAAGGAGCCCATATATACCCCCTCAACGCCATTCCCGTCACCAGCCAGACGGCGCCCGTCTAGGTCGACGGGTCAGGTCAAACTGGCTGGGTGGTGGAGTGGTATCAAGGTCAACAATTAATTCGCCCCAATACATGCCTACTCGTCGACAGGCTCCGAGTTCGATTTCCAGCATGAGCACCAAGAGATGTAACCCCCAATTCAGCACCGGGGGGGTGAACTCTTTTTTTTTTCTTCCTATCTTCATGTGTAACGGGTTTTGATTCCGTGACGTCTAATGGTCATTCGTATCAAACGCCCTGCCTCATGTCCTTCGTTAACGATGAAGCTTCAGCTTTCGACTACATAGCACTGCTACAAGTCGGGGTTTTCCAGAGCAGTTCCGCACGCGGCTCTTAAGATTACGAACACATGGTAAGGTAGGCAATCTGAGATTAATAAATAGCCTAGCAGCACCGCTGCTTCTCCGTTTCTCTATAGTGATACTGTGATATATGCGTGCTGGTAGTGAGCAGGAGACCTCACCAACCGGAATTGGATCATGAGAGAAAATCTCAGAAAGGAGACCACTATCCATCGCTCTTTCCGAGTCTCCCAGAGTCCCTTCGGCGTGAGCCCACGTAGACGGCATCTTGGCACCTCCGGCGCCTTAGGCCAATCAGTGTCCTAAATAGGCCGAGAGGAGGATGCAATGCCTTGCTTTAGTAATCGCCGACGTAAAAGGCTTCCTTGCAACAAAGCTCTTACCTGAATAACAAGGCTATTACTCTGGTCGGATGTACGGAATGAAGGAGTGATTCATGATTCCAGCGGTGTGACAAGCCAAAAGGCCCCTGTGAGCAGGGTTGGAAATTAGTCTAGTCTAGTCTAGTATGGCCTGGACTAATACTAGGCTAGTATAGTACGGCCTGGACTAATACTAGACTAGTATAGTACGGCCTAGACTAATACTATACTAGACTAGTATTAGTATACTAATTAGTATATATTTAAAAAAATTATTTATAAATTTATAATTAATAATTAGCTATAAATACTTATATATATTAAAATAAAATTAAAAAAATATAATTTATATAATTTAAAAGCTTAAATACTATTATCTAAATAAAATATACTTAAAATATTAGTTTTTTATTATTATTTTTTAAGAATTTAAAAATTAAATTTTATATATTTTTTAATTAAATAGTTTTACTTATATTTATTACGGCAGTGGGTATTAGGGCCCTATAGGCCCCGTGGCTTAGCCTTAGGCTACGAGGCTAAGCTCCCTATAATTACGTAACGAGCTAGATTACTAAGCTTAAAAGGCTAGCTCGCTAGCTTTTACTTATTATTCTATTTTTTCCCTCTTTATATTAAGTCTTTAATTAATTAAGCTAATATAATAATATTCTAACTTACCTCGAGTTTCTTTTTATAATACTATTTAATATTATTTAATTAACTATTTTTTAAAAATAGAATAATAATATTTTAATTAATTAATTACTTATTATACTAACTAGCTATTTTTACTAAAAAAGCGTATAAAAGAGCTAAGTAATAGCTAATTAAATTAATTATATATAAGTAATATAATTAATACTTTCTAAATATATACCCCTTTTACTAAATATAATAATTAAAAAATATAACTAAAGAGGCTAGGTCTCCCTTTATATTAATAGTTTTTAATAAAATTACTATTTTTATAAGTCTTAATAAAGCGTCCTAGGCTCTAATAAAAGTACTAAGCTCTTAGTTATTAACCCCGAGGTTATACTATTTAATTAATTAATAGAGCGCTTTTTACCCTCTACTACTTAAGCTAATTACTTAGCGTACTTTAATAACGTAGTTAATTAGCTTATTTTACTTATTTATATTTATAATAATATTTTTTTTAAAAAGAATACTAAATAGAATATTAACTTCGACTTTATTTAAGAGCTATATTTTAAAAATAATAAAAAAACCTTATTTAAGTAAATTAAATAATAATTAAAAATACGTATTACTTAGTACTAATTAGAGCAGGTCTTAGTTTTTATTATTAGTTAGCTAAGTAATAGTACTAAGTACTTATATATAATAATTTATAAAAACTTTAATTTTATATATATTATTATTATAAAGCTCTGTATTATAAAAGAAGTCCTTACCTAAGCTTATACTAATAATATAGCTATAGTTAAAAAACTAAAGTAATTAAAGAACGGCTCTTAAACTAGCTCTATTTAAAATACTACTACTCTTAGTACCCTAGAGTAGTAGCTAGTATACTTAGAAATATAGGGTAACTATAAAATTACTCTAGCCTCGTCCTATCCTATCCCCTATAGCTCTTAAAAAATACTTAATATACCTATTTTTATTAATAATAATATTAGCCTTAAGTTCGATTACTAGCTTTAATATATTATAAAGCGTTTAGAAAATATTAATTATAATATTAACGAGTATTACTTAAAGTATATTATTAATAAAATTAGAAATAGTATTACGGAGTTTATATACTTAATACTAACTTTTAATAAAATTACTATAATTAAGTAGCTACTCTACGAGTTTAAATTAGCTTATACTAGCCTAATTATTATAAATAACGCTAGTTATAAACTAAATATACTTATAATTATACTTAAAAACGTTTATTAAAAGCGCTCTATATTTACTAAGCTTGCGCGTATTAATAAGCTTTTAAAGTTTTAATAAAAGTACTATTTTTATAATAAGCTACTTATATATTTTTATAATTAGGCTATATTAAAGTACTTAAATAATATAGCTACTTTTTAGAAGTATATTAAGTATATTACGTAGCTAGTTAATACAATATAGCCTCTTTTTATAGAGGACTATATAGTTAAGGTTTTTAGTTAGACTCGCTAGACCTCGGGTAAAAGTAATAAAAGTAATAAAAATAATAGAGGTATTAATAATATTAAATAGGACTAAGGTTATACTTCTACTTATAAAATAATCCCTAAGGCCCTATATTAAAAGCTTAAAAATAATAGTACTTACTTTATTTATAATAATATTAAATATATTTTTAAAAATTACTTTAAAAAGCTAAAGACTATTATAGCTATTATTAATACTACTACGGGCCCTATTAAAATAAAATTAGGTTTAAAAAACTAGACTTTTTAATAAAAATAAATTCCTAACTAGGGGATATATATAAAAAGAACGGAAGATTAGTAATTAATTTAGTAAATTTATAGGATTTTATAGGGGGCTAGCCTTTTAAAATAGAGCTTATATTAGTATTTAATAAATATAAAATTTATTTAAGAGCCTTATTTAATATAGGAGCTAATAAGTACGGATTTATAAATAACTATATAACCCCTCTACTTTAATAATTCTATATAACCCTATTTTATAAATTATAATGCCCGATCCCTATTACTAAATTTAATAAGGAGTAATTAAATAATATTAGTATAATATAAACTGCTAACTTATATATTAATTAATAAGTCTTTTTAAAAGTACCCCTCCTCTAGCTTAATATAAGCCACTACGACCTAATCTTAGGGCAGAAGTAGTTTAAATATTACGGGGTAAACCTTAATATTCGTTATTAATAACTAATATAACCTAAGGACTTATTATTATAAAAAACGCTTTTTATTATAATTAGGGATATTAAGGACCTATATACCCCGGAAGTTATTAATATATAATACTAAATTAATACTAATTATTAATAAGACTTATTTAAAATAAACGTAGCTTATTATAACTAAAGGCTTTAGTAATAATAAGTAAAGGGTATATTAATTAAGATATTACTATACTTATTAAAAATAATAGCCCGTTAGATATAGCGATTAAATAAAGCTAAGAATATAAAAAAAATAGAACGCGCCCTTAATAATATTAGTATTACCTCTATAAAGAGGGCTAAATAATAAAAACTATACTTAATAATAACTTAGATAAATATTACTTTTATTAGCGCCCCTATTTTTAAAAAAAACTTAAAATAGAACGACATTAAGCTAGGCTTTATATTATTTTATAAGCTAAATTATATTATAAAAGATAAGAGGGAGGAAGTAGACCCCTTATATAATAATAACTAAGTTACTTATAACTTTATAATAACGAACTTATTAGAGTATTTATAGCCTTAGACCGACGTTTTTAATAAAATAGTTAGTAATATATTAATACTTTATAAGCTATATAACTATAAAATTAAGCTCCTAAATAGTAATAAAAAAAAGCTAATTTATTACCCTCTATATAAATAGTTAGTACCCGAGCTAGAGGCTATAAGAGCTTATTTATTAAAGTATTTATAAAAGGGATTTATTAAACTAAGTAATACTTTTTTTATATTACTAATACTATTTATAAAAAAGTACGATAATAGTCTACGCTTTTATATTAACTTTTATAAGCTTAATAAAGTTATTAAAAAAGACCGCTATTTATTATTATTTATTAATAAAACCCTTACGTAGCTAAGTAGGGTAAAGGTATTTATTAAACTAAATATTAAGTAGGCCTTTTATTATATCTAACTTAACTTAGCCTCTGAGGACTTAATAACGTTTAGAACTTATTATAAAGTATATAAATATAAAGTAGTACCCTTTGGGCTTTATAATAGGCTTATTATATATTAATAATATATAAATAAAATATTAATAAAGTACCTAGACGACTTTTATATAATATATATAAATAATATTTTAATTTTTTTAAATAACCCTTTTTAATACTAAAAGTACGTTATTAAAGTACTAAACTACTTATAAAAAGTAGGTTTATAAATAAATATTAAGAAGTATAAATTTAGTATTATTTTTATAAAGTACCTAGGCTTTATAGTTTTAATAAAAAGTATATAACTAGATAAAAAAAAAGTTTTTATAATTAAAAATTAGAAACTACTTATATTACTTAAGAGTATCTAATTTTTTTTTAAGTTTTATAACTTTTATAAGAGGTTTATAAAAGATTATAACTACTTAACTAGGCCCCTTATAAAGTTAATAAGTAAGGGAGTTCTTTTTAACTTTAGTATTAACTATAAAACGGCCTTTAAAATTATAAAATTAGTATTAATATTAGCGCTTATCCTTTATTACTTTAGGCTAGAGCTACTAACGCGGCTAAAAACTAATATTTTTAACTTAGTATATACTAAAATATTATTATAATAATAAGAGGATAATAGGCTATAGTACTTAATAGCTTTTTATTTAAAAACTATAAGTAGTATAGAGCTTAATTATACTATTTATAATAAAGAAATACTAATAATAGTATTATATTTTAAAAAATAGCGCGCGGAGCTTATAAGTTATAAATATAAGTTTAATATTATTATAAATTACTAATTATTATTATTTTTTATAACTAAGTACCTACTTAACTTATAATAAGCCTACTAGGCTAGTACGCTAATAAACTTTAATTTTTAAATTTATTATTACTTAGAGAAAGAGAACGTATTAACTAACGCTTTATTATAAAAAATAGAGGATATTTATATTTAATAAATACTAAAGAAGGTTAATAAGACCTAAGTCTTTTTATTATTAAGATTATTATTTTTTAATATTATAATAGAGCTATAAGTATTATTAAGCGCTATTATTAATTAATTATAGCTTATAATTAGCTCGCTTATATTAAAAAATAAACTCTAAGGGTACTTATTAATAAAAAAGATTTTAAAGTTTAATAAAGACTTTATTATAGCGTCCTTTATACTAATATAAGTATTAGTTACTAAGGGGCATAAGCGCTAATTTATTTAAAATAACGGATTATTAATAATAAATAAGAAGCTTATAATACTTAAAAAAAAAAACTTCTATATTATAATTATTTACGAAGTTTATAAATAAAAGCTCTTTATTTACTTAGGGCGTAATAAAATTATAAAAATAATTAAATAGTAATATTATTAGCTAGGCTTAATAGTAAATACTTATTAATATATATAGAATTATTATACTTATTATTAATTATAAAAACTACGTAATAAGCCCCCGGGGGAGCTAAGACCGCTCTTAGTACCTAATTACTTATAATAATATATTTTTACGGACTTTATAACTATCCTTATTAATTAAAAAAGATTTAATAATATTTAAGTAGTAGTAAACTACTTAGGTAAGAGGGTAATATTTATTCCTTATTATAAAACTATTATAATAAAAAATATAAGCCGAATATTTTATAAGCGAATATTACTTATTTTTAACTTACTAAAGATTACTATATTAAACCGAGGCTCTTAATTTATTTCTAATTTTTAAAAAGAGCTTTATAAAATTTATAAAGTTAAATTATAATTATTAACGGCGGACTATTTATAAATAAACGGCTAAATAGAGGTACTAAATTAGTATATTTTATAATAATTAAAACTACTAATTAACTAGTATTAGGATAACTAGAGCGATATACTACTTATAGTCAATTTTATTTATATTACTTAGCTTAGTAAGACTACGGGGCTATTATTATATAAAATAAAATTCGGCCGTTAGCTATGGCTTTTTTTAACTAGTTTAAAAAAACTTATTAATTTAGCTTTATAAAAAAGAAGCTAAACTATACTAATACGTAGTATATAGCTTAAGGGATATATAAGGCCTAGGAAACTACTAGGGGTAATATAAAAGTTATTTAAATATAATATAAAAAATATACTAATTATTACTAGTACCCGGACGATTTAAAGCTAAGAAATTAAGTTTTTATAAATACTTTATACTAGAAGTTTACTAATATAAATAAGCTATAATAGCTATAAGCCGGACTATAGCTTATTATTAGCGCTAACTAAGGGGGTATATAAATTATAAAATTACTAATAAGTAGCTAAATATACCCGGTTTTTTACTTAAATAAGCTAAAAAAGGCTATTAATAACTTACTACTTAAATAGAACTAAGACTTATTATTACTAATTATTAATAATAATAGCGAGCTAGAGTATAAAGTTTTTAAAATTATTAAGTTATATTTATATAAAAGAAAGTTATAATATTAAGTAGATTAAAAAGGGTATAATACAGATCTAATTTAGTATAATATAAAGAGCTTTTAATACGTATTAGCAGCGCTTTAAATATTTTATTATTAATATTTAATTACTAAGGGCCTATTATAAAACTTAAATTTATAAATAAAAGCTACTATAACTAACGACTCGCTATTATTACGGGATAATAATAATATAATAATAATAATTATAATTATAAATTTACTAAATTAAGAAGTAATTTAGAGGTTTATTTTTTAGTATTATAAATAGCGCCCTTTAATATAAAAAGGGGGGTAATATTATAATAATAAATATTAGGGCCTTATAGGCCCTATAGCTTAGCTTTAAGCTACGAGGCTAAGCTTTTTATAATTATATAATAAGCTAGACCGCTAGGCCTAAAGGGCTAGCTCGCTAGCTTCTACTTATTATTTTATTTTTTCCCTCTTTATATTAAGTCTTTAGTTAATTAAGCTAATATAATAGCGTTCCGACTTACCTCGAGTTTCTTTTTATAATATATTTATTATAGGAATATTTTTTATTATATTTTTTAGAATTTTATTAGTATAAATTAAAACTAATATTTAAATTTCTAAAAATAATAATAAATTACTATAAATAGTATATTTTATACTAATTAGTATATTATTAGTATACTAATACTAGTCTAGTTTAGTACTAGCTATACTAATACTAGTCTAGTATTTTAAAGGGTGGACTAATACTAGATTTACTAGTACTAGACTAGACTAATACTAAATACTAGTAGTATTTTTTCCAACCCTGCCTGTGAGGGCGGCGGCGGCCCGCTGCGTAGAGTATAGCCAGCTTACTTGCCGCGCGCTTCTCAACGTTCCAAAAGAAAATATGACGAGCTCTCACTTTAGGCTTTGATCGGTTGGGATCCATGGACGCTGGACCGGAACTCTTTTTCCGAGAGAAAATTAAACAGCCTACCTGGTGGAACCTGCCACAAGTCAGACCCGTATAGCAGGCATGCAGGTGGCGCTTCCAAGACCACTTTACAATAGCTGCTGAGGGATACATTTAGAAGGCCTTGAAACTTTACGTAAATGAGATGAACGACAGAAAACCGTATCACCGCTTAAGTTCAAGAGCACTCGAGACAGTGGTGAAAAACTAACTTCAGGCATAGCTACGGAAGGTAGTTGGCACTCACGAAGAGAATGCGCGTGTGAAGAACGCAGCTCAGGCCGCTATCAGTACTCTGTCGGAAACATCAGTAATCAAGTGGGATAAGTCTATTCTCATTTCTCATCAAGACATATCACGGGCTAGACCCGTTGAAGGTTTGGAGAGTTGAAGGTCGAAAGTGTCCGTATAAAGAACTCAGTCAATCCCGATTACGTTTAGGGTGAGATCAGAGCCAATGATCATACGCCTGCGCCTCCTCCTCCTCCTGGGTGATAATACTTCATGAAATCGAATTGGGGGGCTGCATTGGCAAGTAGGTTTTTCTCAACCAAGGTAAGGTTAGTTTGACTTGCGCCGGGAAATTGGTGGTCGATATTCTGCCCAGCCCTGCCGTCTTGATTAAGACAACACGCGTCTTGAGCCTTGGCTCTCGTGCGCATGACACGACTCGATGGCAAAGATAGAAGACAAAATCATGGGATGCACGATAAGTATACCAAAGAGGCGCCAGGGGGTTCGTCCTATACCAAGGACCTGTTCGTAAGTCTTTAAAAGCAATCTCTACGTTCGCAACGCCCCCACACGATCTTACGAGTTACCATCCTCTAGTAGAGCGAACCCGAAGTAGAAAATTGTGGCGCGTGCAAAGGCCAACTACAGTCTTCAGAGAACAAGCTTCGCCACGAGGGTAGTTTCCAGTGGTTTCCAGGGATACCCGTACTCTGTCATAGCAACTTTTCCCGCTGCTGAAATGCTCGTCCTCTTAATGCATTACGCTTCGAAATAAGATGAGGCTTAAGCCACTATACTCCTAAAGGAGACTTGCCATAATGGGGAGTTACTTGGTCTATAGGGGTAAGTTTAAACTCCCTACCAGGTAGCGTGGGTCTGGCCAGGGTAGAGCAGTGACTCTCAATGGCCAAATTTGTGTTCGACGTGCACAAGAATCTCGAAAGTAATGCTGCTGATGTAATCTCGAAGAGTTTTGCTATCCGGGCAGTACTGTTTGGCTATCTGGGCAGTAACCCACTTTTCGGACCAATAAGAGCTCACAGCTGCAGAGCTCGGGCCATGACCCCATACCCGTACCCGCTACACCTGCCCACGGGCCACCTAGCGCATATACGCCGCAATTACGTAAAGTAGCCGCAATTACCCACGGTCGTAATTACCTACGGTTGCAATTACCCACGGTCGCAATTACCTACGGTCGCAATTACCCACGGTCGTAATTACCTACGGTTGCAATTACCCACGGTCGCAATTACCCACGGTCGTAATTACCCACGGTCGCAATTACCCACGGTCGCAATTACCTACGGTCGCAATTACCCACGGTCGCAATTACCCACGGTCACAATTACCCACGGTCGCAATTACCCACGGTCGCAACTACCCATAATTATATATACCTATAGAAATAGATAATTAAGTAGGTAATTAAGTAGGTAATTACTACTATAGGTAATTACGACCGTAGGTAATTACGACCGTAGGTAATTACGACCGTAGGTAATTGCGGCTACTTTACGTAATTACGGTATATATACGCTAGGTAGCCCGTGGGTAGGTATAGCGGGGTAAAAAAGTTTAGAGTTTAGACGGCAGGCTCTGATTGGTTTAAAAAGTGGATTACTGCCCGGATAGCCAAACAGTACTGCCCGGATAGCAAAACTCATCTCGAAAAGCACGGGCGAAGATACCTGACAAGGGGGTTAAACTTTGGCCTGATACCGTAGTAAGCTTAGCAAAGAAGTTACCTGACTCGAAAGGGCGACCTTATAAACCTTCACATATTAACCATCTCCCTGTTTCCCTAAGACTTCCCACGTTCCCGACTCTACGGTTGCAGATCTTTTCTGCTCTTTCTACGTAGTACTTCGGCGACTTTTCTCTCACGCTGTCCAACTTAGCTAGTAGGTTCAGCACGGATGGTAAGTTGCTCTGAGAGCCTCACGAACAGACCATCTTGATCCATATTGTGCTCTTTCAACTGATTCAGGGCCAGAACCTGTAATTAAACTCTACTGAGGTAGTGTCAGTGTTCTGTTGCGGAGACTCCGGACGGCTTACAGGAAATTGACTGATGCGTGGATGGAACAGCCTCAACTCCGTCACGCAAGAGTGTAAGTCCGCGAAGAGTATAAGTCCACTCAGGTAGCTAGATATAGTATTCTTGCATAATATGACCACCGTGAATCTCACTTCAGTCTCTCCTCGACCTCACGCTGCGATCTTTGTGTGTAATTCAACAGGCCGTAGTTCTTCCATCACTCATTCAAGGAAGACACAGCATACACTCTTTTATTCCAATAAGTAATCTTTTTCAAAAGTTTTGAACTTTCAGCGCTGAAGATGGCTTCTGTCTCGTTCAAGAGCCTCGCGGCTCTGGCCCTGGCCGTCTCGCAACCGGCTCTCGCCGCTGTGTTCCCGACAAACATCTTCAACCGTTCCGAAATCGAGGCCATGTCTCTGGAGAAGCGCGGCTCTATGTATGCCTACCAGCTCTGGGATTCTGCCGAGATTCCGTACATCCTGCAGGGCCTCCCCCACGACCTTTCAGAGTCGATCCGCGGCGCCATGCGAGAGTGGGAGCAGTCGACTTGCATCCGTTTCCTCCCCAAGACGAGCCAAGGTGCCTGGGCCAATTTCAAAAAGGTAACGTATACTTGCAAAAGAGAATATGGTTTGGGCTGCGCGACTGACTGACTCCTAGTTTGACGACGGATGTTTCTCCAGGGGCTTAGGCTCTCCTGGCTCGGGAGAGAGACTCGTCAATCTCGATTACCCCAATGCTTGGCAGAAATTTATTTCCTTCGGAACGTATAAGGCCTGTCTCGACGCCGGAACGCCTTCCCACGAGGTAAGAATATACCATATCATCTTTGCAATGTACAGAGACTTATACCGGAATTTTAGCTTGGACATCTGATCGGACTCACCCATGAGCACCAACGCCCCGACCGCGACCAATACATTCGCATCCTGACAGACCGCGTCCAAACGAACGACCTCGACCAGTTCACAATCAACACGGGCGCCGACGTTTCCATCCCCTTCGACTACAACTCCGTCATGATCTACGACACCAAGGCCTTTGCCAAGACCAACAAGCTGACGCCCATCTCCGGCTCGGCAAGCTTGAAGCACACAATGGAAACCGTCACGGACAAGAAGATCGACCCCTGGAACTCCCCGACCGCCAACGACTTCAAGGCCGTCAACAAGGCCTACGCCTGCGAGGAGTACTACACCCGCGTGATCCCGCAGTGCCTCGCCGGCAGCATCCCGTCCAACGGCGACTTCTCTTCCTACTCCTTCATCCTCGACAAGCACACGGAGGCCTACATGGCCGCCAACGGCTATACCCACGTCGCGGCCCACCAGAACTGCCGCGCCAACATGGTCGGCCAGGATACCGACAACTGGGGCTTCACGCCGCTCAACGGCTGGGGACCCCGCGCGCAGTACAAGATCACCACGAACCGCTGTCAGAAGGACCACGACCGCCACGCCAGCCGGTATGAGGTTGCCCTGTGCAAGGGAGACAACGAGGGTGCCTGTGATATCAAGTGCGGTCTTCGCAGAGTCTGCCCCTTTGATGCGAGCGGCAAGCAGGTCGATAGCAAGGCTATTGATGTTGTTGACAACAACCTGTGGATTTGCCACCCTCACTAAGCAGACTCATTTTTGGGTTCACTGAGACCACTATGGTTTGAGCCTGGCTGATAGTGATTCTAATCAACTGGACTGTACAAAACTTGCAAGTTTGAGGAGATGAGAGACGGCATAGCATACGGCATGTTGGGAGTTCCCGGGGGTGCGTGGTTGTTGCGTAGGAAGGATAGGAAATGCATAATGGCTTAGCTTACTTACATCGATTAAATCGAAATTTCAGTCTAGGCATTGCTGAAGGAGTTTAAAGCGGTCCTATGGGAATATCCGTCTTGAACTAGACGGCGTCGCCTCACTTTCCTTGACATCACGGCTAAAAGTAAACTATTAGTATACACATAAGCAGGTCAGACCTTACGGTTGCAACGAGGTCAATAGGTCAGTATAGGTCTATTACGCATATATAAGAGGGGAAGTTCGTAAGCAGAGCCTGCGATCCTTTTATAAGTATAAGTAAGTAGAAGGGTCCGTCTACACGGGCCCAGGCTACCTACCTACTACCCCTACCTAACTACCTAATAAGGCCCTTTTTTACCTCGTAATCTAATATTAGTAATCTTCTATTTTTATAATAAAAAAGGGTAAAATAGGGGCTAGGTCCCTTACTAACGAGAATTAATAATAAAATCTATTATTAATCCCTTATTTAAAAATACCTAAAGCTATATATTAAAATTTTAATATAGCTTTTATTATAATTATTTATATAGAAATTTTATTATCCCCTTTTTCTAATTACTTCCTAATCCTCTAATATATATAATCTATATATTTAAACTCTTTAGAAATTATTAAATTTAATATAATTAAAAAAAGAGCTTTTTATTAGTCTAATTACGTCCTAAATACGTACGTTTCTCTCTAAGCTAAAGCCCAAGAGGTATATACGTTTATTAAACAACTTATTACTTATAATATACTACTATTTTAATTACGTATTACTTACTTTTTTATCTTAACTATAATAATTCTTTTATTAACGAATTACTTAAAGGACTTATTTAATATACTCTTTATAAACCTATTAGCTAGGTTATCGTTACCGCTAATCTAACGAATTTTATAAAGCTTGCGGCGTTTATATAATTATTAAAATATTATAATATTTATTATAAGGTACTTTTCCTTTATAATACCTAGCTTAATAAAGTATTTATATAATAAGTATAAATCTATATAAACTATAATAAGGATCTTTAGAACGTTGAGTTATTTAGTAATAAGGTCTAGGGTAGTTAAAATAGTATAAGTAATATTAATACTTATAACTATTCTATAAACCTCTAATACTAATACGCTCTAAGTAATCCTTTTACTCTTTATAGAGCTATAATAAATAATATTATTATTAATCGTAAAACTCTCGTTAGTCTATTCTTTATTTATAAAAATAATAATATAGCCTAGCTATAAGGTATAATTAGCGTTATTTATAAATAACCTATTTATAAAAACAAAGAGTTTAGCTATAATTAGATTTAATAATACGAATATAAGCCCTCGGTCTAAGTAATTTATTTATTATTTAATATAATAGTTTAGCGTAGTATAGTTAGTAAATAACGGATCTACTTAATATTAAGTAGTAAACGACGTATTAAAAGCTACCTTTAGTTAGTAAATTAATATAATATAAGTACCTCGGGCTCGCTATTTAACGAATTATTATTTAGTATTTAATATTAAGGGGTTAACTTATTTAAACTTCTTCCCTTAGTTCTTTTATTTAAGCACTACATTACTACCCTCTAGTAAAATAATTCTATTATTAAAAATAAGTAACTCGTTAGCTAATAGTTACTACTTTAGTTTAGCTAGTAGCTTAGTATACTTAAGCTTAATCTCTTTTTTTTAGCTAAAGGTCTTATTTAATAGTCTAATTATATTATTAGTCTATATTCTAATAATACTAAATAATCCGCTTTTTCCTATTAAAATTAGTAAGTATAAATTAAACGTAAATATTATTATTTAGAGTATCTTTAAATAATACTTACTATATATTACTTACTAATAGGTATTAGATTTTATAAAACCGTATAATAGTTATATAACGTATAGAATAGTACCCTTAGGGTATAAGTAATAGATCCGAGCTAGTAATTAAGTAAAAACCTTATAGTAAAAAGGTTAGCTTAATTATATATATATTTAAATAATATCTCGTAATTAAATAATATAGCCTTCTTAGATTAGGGTCGGGGTTAGGGTAAGGATTAAATATTAATTAGTTTTTTAAATTATTAGTAACTATATAAGGATCTCTTTTTTCTCCTCGTTATTATACCCTTATATAACTAAATAAGACTTTTTAATAAGGTTAAGTCCTAGGTTCTTTATCTTATTAATAAATCGAGACTTAAATATCTTTATATCTTTATATTCAGGGCCGAGTTAGATAAATTTAATTACACCTCTCTTAACTAATCCTAAAAACTCCTTATTAATAAATTTTATAAAAAGTACTCCTAATATAATAATAATACCCTTATTACGGAGTTTAGTAACTAGCTTAAAGTTTACTTCCTCTTTAAATATAAAGTAAGTAATAGTTATAAAAGTATTACTATAGCCGCGTTATATTAATATTCTTCTAATCCTCCTCCTCTATAATAAAGGGTCGTCGTTAACTACTATAATAATCTTATTAAAGATCTCGTTAATAATAGTGCTACTATTAATTAGTTAGTTAACTATAGGGATTAGTAAGTAGTTAATATACTCTATTACTATAGCTAGTAGCTCGGGGTTAACCTCCTCTAAGTACTAGGGTTTAATTATAATAACCTAGAAGCTTATTAGGCCATAAGGTAAGTCTATTATATAAGTAATACTACTTATTAAAATAAGCTTAAATAGGCCCTTCTATCCCTTACCTTCTTACTAAATTTTAACGTCTAATTATAATAATAAATTAATAATATAAGAGACATTTAGTCTATTCTAAGTAACTAGTACCTTACTTATTTACTTATTAATATAAAGTCTACGGACTTCCCTTATTACTTTTTTAACTACTTCTACCCGTTAAGTAATATCTAACGATAGTAAAAACTTATTAAAAGTATATAAAAAAGCTCTAAAAACGAGGAGTATAAAAACGAGGCTATTTAAGCTGACTATATTATTAACTACTTTAATCGCGGCCTAAAGTATAGCCTCTTTACTTATTAATAAGTACTTATTTTAAATAATATTATATACTTTTTTAAGTACTATGTAATATCTCTTAGCTTTATTAATATTATTATAAGCTTCGATAGACACTTCTTTAACCTTAATAAATATAGATCTAATAAAAGACTTAAACTCTATAGTACTAAAGTTCTTATTAATATTTATAATAATTTAGTTTAGCGAACCGAGGTAAACGTTAATCTAATATAGCTAAAGAGCTTCCTATATATACTTCGTAATTATATTTATAAAAAACCTTACTACTTAAAAAAAAATAGTAATATTAATAACGTAAAGTATTAGTTAGTTAGTACCCTTATAATTTATTAAATATATTACGTTAATTACGATTTTATAATTAAAATCGTAATTATTTCGTAAAATAAATTTAAATTAGCTAAGAGTAGTAGTATTAAGTTAGTATTATTAATAGATCTTTATAAGCTTTTTAAAAGCTACGATCTCTATATTATTACTAAACTACTAAAGTAGCTTTAAAAAACGAGGGACTAAAGAGTAGCTAAAGTGCTAATATAAGTAGCGTAATTCGCCCTCCGTTAGGTAATTAGTAATAGCTTTCTTATTATTAAAGAGTAGAAGCTAAAGGTATCCCTATTTATAAATAATAAGTACTATAATATCTCCCTTAATTAGTAAGTTATTAATATTATTAAAGTATACTCCTAGCTTATTTATATCCTTTAGGTAGTATAAGAAAGGAGTATTAGTTAATAAGATATAAAAAGTAATATTACTAAATAGGGTACTAATAACCGTAAATCTTAACGACTTTACAGGTTCGCTGTTATTAAATTAAATACCTACTTCGCTAGCTCTAGAAGTATTAAGAATAACTTTAGGTCGTTATTATTATAATATAAAGAGTTAAGGGTAGCCTGTAGTTAAGAATTCTATAGTACCGGTATTAGGTATAATACTTTAAAAATCCTCTAATAAGTACCTCCTATTTAGCGAAAAAGAGGTTACTAATTCCGTAGGCTTAGTTAATTTATTAATAAAGGTAGTATTAGTAAGGCTATGCTCTATTATTTAAGTAGCGAGGATATTTATAAGGGCTCTATTACTAGTAGTGGTTATAAGGTATACTATTAAAATCTAGACTTCGTCTTTATAATTATTTTTATAATTAAAGTCGAAGCTATTAAAGTATTAAATTATAGTATTATTATTATTATTATTATTAGTAAGGGTAGTTCCCTTATAAAAAGTAAGGAATTATAAGTATAAGCTCGGTATAAATCTCTTATTTCTTTTTTTACTATCTTTATATTTTTAATATACCTAACGTCGCTCTTTTTCTAAGTACTTAGTTAACTAATAGCCGGCTTTATAATAAACGAAGTACTTTTTATTAGTAGTACCGCGGCTATGTTAATTTTATTTATTAAATCGGGTCTTTTTATTAAAGCTATTATAAATATAGTTAGTTTAATAAGTAGCGGGGACCTCTTTATTATAAGTACTATCCTAAAAATACTACTACTACTTACTATAGTTACGCTCTTTTTTTATAGCGTTAATTAAAGTACTAAGCTAGTAGTAAATACTAATAAACGTAAGTACTAAGTTAAGTATAGCTAGTTTATATTTTAGTATACTATTTATATAGTAAAAGAGCTAGTTACTTATATTAAAAACAAATCCCTACGTAATTAGTACTTTATAAAAGATCGTAATATAGTTAATAAGCGCTTATAAAATTTATTAATTCGACTTACTTAAATTCTCATAGACTATAGAGTATTAGTAAAGATTATAGAGCTTTACGAAGTAGTTTTAATAACTTATAAGTAGTTTAAAGTACTCCTAGGTCCTCTAGTATATTATATTAAAACTAAGTAAGTTAGAGGTATTACTAAGTTAGTTAAAGTAAAAAGTTAACGCCCTTCCCTTAAGTATATTTAAAAAAGTATTAGAATAGTATTATCCGCTAATTCCTACCCGTTAGTATAGTATTTTAAAAATCCAAAGCTTTTTATTAAAAACATCGTACTTCTCGCTATTATACTTATTTTTATTATTATAGAGCTTAGCGAGGTTAATTAATTAGTAAGTATTAGGTATAATATCGTCTTTAGTTTTTTTATTAAAGTATAGTATTTAAAATAATAGATTTTGTTATTAAGTAATAATAACTTTATTCTCTAGTTCTTCCTCCTCTTCTTTTTAAAAAGGTAGTAAGTTAGTTAGTTAGTAATAAGGCTAAGGTCGTAGCCTTATTTATTTTAATTAAGCTAGCTAAAGTTATATAAACTCCCTTATTATCTTTCTAGCTCGTTAAATAAGATTATTAATATTTACTAATTATAAAAATAGTAAATAAAAAAAGTAAGGGTTATAGTATAATATATTAAAATATTTAATATAGTTATAATAAGTTATAATTTTATTAAAAGTTTAAATAAAGAAGTACTAAGTATTAAGGGCGTTAATAATTTTATTTACTATTTAACTACGGTCCTTAATTATTAAATTAATATTATTATTTATAAAAAAGTCTCTTAGCTTCTTAAGAATTGTACTATTTATTCTTAAGAAGTCCCCCGCTTCTTAGCTATTAAAGTCGGTTTTATAATCCTTTTATAGCTCCTTACTTATTAAACTATCTCAATAATAAGATCTTATTATAAAAAGGACAAAGGTATTAAGCTTCTTATTATTTATAAAAGTAAGTATAATATTAAATAAGCCTTATTAAGTTAGGTTAACGTAATCTTATTAATAAGTTAGAATTAGGTATAGTTCTATAATTTAAGAGTATAAATAGGTTTAAAGTAATATTAGCTAATCGTTAGCCCCTTCCTATTTATTACTAAGGCCGGTAGTCGCTATAGTATATTTATAAAATAAGTTATATAATAAAAAATAATCGTAGTATTTTTAATTATAATATAACGTTAGTTAGGTTAAAATAAGTAATAAGTCGGTTATAATAATCGTTTTAATAGTAATAAGCGGGCTGCTCTTATTTATTAAAAAATTCTACTCTTTTAATAAAGTATATAAGTAAAAAGTTATTAAAGTTAGTAAAAGGTTATAAAAAAAGAAAAAAGGCCTTTTATAACCGTACTTCTAGTAGTAAATAGAGGATTCTATCAGCTATTAATTAGCAATTTCTTTTAGCATATTACGTACCTCGTTTTACTAATCTAATCTCGGAGCTTCTATTAGGTTAGAAGGAGGTAGATTTATTAGTAATATAAAATAAATCCCTACTATTACTACTATTAAGATCTTTTCTTTTCCTTAGTATCTCAGAACACTTCGCTATTAACGTATTTATAATTCTAGAGGTCTTACTATTACTAAGCGCTAGTACGCTAATAATTATTAAATTAATCTCTTAGTAATTAATCTCCTCTTACTTATTACTAATTTAAAGTAGCGCTTAGCTATAATATATTTAAAATAGATTCCTTTATAAATAGCTCGATTAAAAAGAAGTTAGTAATTATAATAAAATTAATAAAAATAATATTAATAATAGAGGCGAGGTTAATAATAATAATAAAGTAATTAATTTTTCTATAGTAATAGCTTTAATAAAAGAGATCGTATATAATAAAGCGCGCTCTTAACGGCCCTTAACTTAGTTAACTAATTATTAGTTAATAATAATAGAGGAGAGTTAAGGTAGTATAGACTAGGCTACTTATTATTAATTAAATAAATAGAACTAAGTTAATAAGTTAGAATAGTTAGTAAAATAGGTTAAAGCTATCTCTTTTATAATTATATTCTTACTAACTTATAATAAAAAATATATATATAATTCGATTACTAATTAGTATTAATATATATATAGGTAGGTTAGACCTTACGGTTATAATGAGGTTAATAGGTTAGTATAGGTTTATTGCGTATATATAGGAGGGGAAGTTTGTAGGCAGAGCCTGCGATCCCTCTGTGGGTATAAGTAGGTAGAAGGGTCCGTCTACACGGGCCCAGGCTGCCTACCTACCACCCCTACCTAACTACCTAAATAGGGCCCTTTTCTGCCTCGTAATCCAACATAAACCTCTGGGTTTTGTTTCTAAAGTTATGTTGTCTAGAGCTCTCCTAACTCACACAGAGCTATGACAGCTTCTATCGCCACGACTTCGAGATCTGCTAATTTCCAAGAAGTGGCACTGTCACTGGCACATTCCCCTCGACAATATCGGGCAGCACAAGATCGGTTGATCATGTATAGTGGGATGACTAGCATCATTGATTCAATATACTGCAAGTCGTAATAACTAAGCTCCCTGCCCATGACTTTCATTCCTGACCCTTATCTTTTCGGTGGCTACCTTACCCAATTTGAATATGTACGCATTCCAGTCGCACATTTCGAAGCTGCTTTGGAAAACCTGGTGTAATCATTGACGAAGGTCTTCCAATCTCCGGACAATATACGGCAGTGGGACTTCCTCGCAAATTCAAAGAGAAAAGGCTCACAGCTTTGAAGTCGCTGTAGGCGATTGTACGATTTTGAAGTAACGTTACGGTGTTTTGCTTGAATCTGACCAGCGATGAGGGGCTTCAGACTACAGTAGCTTCATACATGGACTACAATGGGCACACTGATGCATCTAGTCTCTTAAACACCCTTCAGCTTCGTAGCCATTATGGCTAAAACTCCTCAAGATACTGGCGTGTTAGCATTTCTTGCCGCTGCAAACACTTGGTTTTCAAAATCCCCGTAGACTCAGTTGCGACATCGATATCGAGAAACATGACCAGGACTGCAGTTCAAATGTCGAGCCATACAACTAGAAGTCTGCGAGCTCTCCAAGTCTTCTGTATCTGTGACCATGCACTATGACGTTGAAGAGATCGTTTACTTGACGAACGTGACCTCACCTTGAAGCATTGTCTATAATGTATTCGAACGAGACCTTCTGATGCTGTGGCAACTGCGGCAGTAGGAGGGGCGAGGAGGAGGGAGCGACAGTAGCGAGTAGCCACAGAAGCAGAGGCCGAGGCACGGGGGACTACATAAGCGTAAGACCCCATCATTCTCCCGTAGGGGCGAGTGTTGATCATCCTGGGGAGAAGCTATTCGACCTTCACCGCAATGTGCTCCTTGATGGTCCCCCACTCTTGGAAGGCCTAGAGAGGTGTCCATATGTTCGCTGATTGAACCGAAGTAGGGCGCAAGTAGATACCAGAAGGCTGGGAAACTTCGGCTCAAAATATACAAAAGAAGCTTCTAGCGCGTCAAAATGGCTTGAGAGGCACCAAGCTGAGAAGAAGTTGGGTGAGAATGCACTTGGGGGCTGATTGAGAGACGCCGAGGTCCGCAGTCGAAAGAAAAGAGCACCATTGTTGTTGTTTGAGACGGTTAAGTGGCTGTTTTTGAAGCTTTCTAAAGGGAAACTCAGATGCCAGAGAGTCGCGCTTAATTTGTGACGTGACTGGCAGGGAGATTGACGGTGAAGCATGGTAGAGAGCAAAAAGGAGCAATCATCGTTTTTCCTCACAGCGACGAAGTACCTACCGTCTGTCAGAAGCCTTGCCTCGAGGTGATGACTGGTTTGTCATAGTATAGCGCCTGAGTAGAAGCTGTGATCTGCTGGAAAGACTAGTCCAATATGGTTCTAATCATGCAACCGGTCCCCGAGTAATATGCCCTATGATACATGTTACTGCCGCATACAACTCTCAAAGTACGTCAAATCTGACCACTTGCGAAAGACAAAGCACAAAGCTCACAAAAACTCGACGCAAAGTTACGAGATGCTGACAGTATCTTGCGGCGAGACGTAAACTGACTATCCAGGAAAGAAGCCTACGGTTTGACGTCAATGTAAGGTCATTATCAAAGCCTCCCGAACACCGCATGCCCTCGTTTCACTGACCACGGGCCCGAACAAGCACACCAAGGCCCGGCAATCGGTCTGGCCATTCTCAGCCGGCCGGAAGCCTCCGGCAGCCCTCACCCGTCCGAGTGCCGTCGATCGGACAACCTCTCGTCTCTGGCTCTTACAATCCAACAAAGTGTAGGGCACCATCGGATGCATCGTATTCGCTTGGCACAGACTCTTCCGTACCTCGCATCCTTCTCGGCTTCGCACCGCTCGGCCCCGATCCGCCAACACATAACTTTACGAGGCCCCGCCAGCACACCCGCAGCTCCCGAAACAGCGCCGGCCGGGAGCACCGTGCCCCTCCTCCATAGAGACAGAGTGGAACCCTCCAGTGCGGTGCTCCCCCGAACCTTCCGGCCAACAAGCTCCGTTGCGAAGGACAACGGACAACGGAGTACGTAGTCCGTTAGTCAGGGCGGTCAAGCTTCAGCTGTGCTTCTGAAACGAGCCATATGCTCGTAAGAGGGCAGAGAAAAATCTAGACGGAGAGGAGATGCGATGACTAAAGTTTCTCGAAACCTCGTTTAGCTACTCGCGGACTCGTGTTAAGCACGCATGTCCGAGAGAAACAACGGACTGTTCAAACCTTTTCATCTTCACTCTTCCCGAAAGTCTAACCTTGCATGCTATGATTTTTTACCTAACAGCTTCATCACACTAGGCTTTTGCTATTGAGGAGAAAAAGCTTGTACTGAAAATAGCTCTGTCGTGCAAGCATCGTCAAACCAGACCATGAACGCAACACCCCCATCGAGACAGAGTTTTGACCCCTTTCGATGAGCTTCTAAACAGTGGTGGCTCTGGGCAAAAAGCCAGGGAGTGGTTGAGAGCGGAAATGCCGACTACATTCGGCTACCCTCCCCTTACAAAGCAAAAGTATCACAATGCCAGAATCCCATCGCCACTTACCACCGCATCGCCATTATAGGGTATTGGGGAGAAAAACCTTGAATGTTCCATCCTCGTCCAAATCCAAGGGTCCATGCCGCGCCGCGGGCATCAAAACCGATGGCGTTGCTTTCGCGAGCACGACACGATAAACTTTCACGGCCCTGCCCGCACCGCAACACCCCTCCCCCCTGGCCACAGACCGGACACAAGCTCCTCCTTTGGGTTGAAGCAACCGAAATCTTTTGCTCAATGCTATGAAGCTGCGGTAGGTAGCATTGGGGGCCGTTGAAGAAAAAAGAGCGCGAAGAACCGAGCAAATAACACTTTGCAATTAATATGTCGATAGTAGATAGGAATTGCCGTGGTGTTGCATTGCAGATGTCTTCCCACCCCTCCGTCCCACAGTCTCATCCCGCGCCGCTCATATCCGGTTTTGGTCACCCACATCACGACGCAGGAAAAAAAAAAACCTGTTCGGTGGTGACATTTCTCGGCCTCGGTGATCTGCAACCTACGTTTTGGCAGCAGTTTGGGATTCCCACTGTTTTCCCCGCCCGCCGTCCCCTTCTCTCTCTCCCCCAGACGGACAGCGCCGCAAGGCGGTTACGGCCACGGAGTTTACAGGCTAAGAGGGCGAGAGATGCCCGGCCGGTCCGCCGATCATCGCCAACAGAGCTGGATGTATCCGTAAAGCCCAAGAAAATTTGCACACCCCCGGGAGCTCCGCAAAACAGACTTCCAGCTTGTCCCGCTGGCGCTCTGCGCTGGCCCGGCGCCGTTCGCCGAGGACGGAAACGATGCGCGGGCGATTCTTCAATCTCCAAGCCAATGCCGCGGGGTGCGCCGGATCGTCTCCCAAGCTCCCTAACACAGAGACAAAGAAGTCAACGGCCGCTGAAGGATTTCTTGGGGTATTTGAGAGGACCGCATAGATGCTAGCTGTCCTTTTTCGAGATAAGGTTGATAGAGTAGCTGAATTCGCCATCTACCATCCAGTGATAGTCTTGGACCCGCCTTACACTAATTGAATTCGGTCTAGACGGTTCAGAAATCCTTTCTTCAGCCCTTCAAGCAAAGGGTATGATAGAGAGACAGTCTATGGAGGCAATATACAGACGGGCCTGGACATTTCGCAATGCGGCGCCTGTCTTGCGCGCGCTTGCGTGCTGGGTGCCCCCCCCATGATCCATCCCCATCGATCGAGGCCGATCTTTCCATATTGCTTAATTGCGGCCATCGAGTCAGTTTGACGACAACGAGGGGGGGTGGTTGCTGAACGAGGCCATAATAAGGCCCTGCCAACCCCTTGATAGTGCAGTTGTAGATCGTCGGACTGCGCCTTGCTAGATCGAAAGGGATGGACCCCCTCGGATCGCGGAATCGAAAGAATCGACGATGTCGAAAAGAAAATTTCGAAGTAAAAAGACACGAAAAAAAATCCAGGGCTGACTGGCTGTCAAGGGTCTCAGGTTTTTTCCTGCCTTTGCATGTGGCCTGGCACGCCTGGCGTGACGATCCCATCAAGTTTTCCAACCAACGCTACCAAAGGCTTGGGCAGCAGCGCCGCCGCTGACGGGGAGCTAAGGTATCTTCATTCTTTGACGTGTCTGAAAAAACCACAAGACCGGGTTTTCGAGTCCAGGGATGCGGGACAAGCAAATGGACGACGCCCGATCTAACTTCTCAGCCATCAGTCATAGCTTGCCCATGGTCTCCATCCATCCCTCTGAAGAAACAGAACCCGTCGTCCAACCGTCGGCGCCGGCTTCCCGTGGTGCCGTGCTAAGGTGAAAATCTGCACCGGTCATTCGGGCAGCATGGCCTTGTTTTCTAAGTACCTTGTTATCGAAGAAAGTTAATTCTTTCTAAGTCATAAGTATAAGAATACAGTTTTAATAAAATAATATAGTACCTACTTAGTACTTAAATTAAGATATTTTTTTAAGTTTATTATAAAAAAAAAATAACTATATTATTAACTACTTATTATCGAGGTCTATAAGTAGTACTATAACTTTAATTATAATAGCTTTATTTATAATAAATAAAAAGTCTAATTATAAGTCCCTTAAAAGCCTTTTTTTAAAGGCTATAAGAGCCTTTAAGTATACTAAGTTAAAATACTTACTAAGATATTAATAACTAAACTAACCTTATAATAACGGCCTTAATAAAGAAACTAAAAAATAAACTAAGAAATAATACTAAAATCCTTACTAATATTAAGTATAATTTATAAAATATAGTAACGTAGTTATAAAATATTAATAATATATTTTATATTAAAAAGATTATTATTAGTATTAATAAGATAAATAGGGCCGTATTAATATAGTACCTTAGCTTCTTTTTATAGCTTAAGGACTATAGCCTTAGATAATATTAAAAATTTATTAAAAAGCTCTCTTAAGTACTCTAGTATATTTATTATTATTTTTATAATAATAAGACTCTTAGTACTTATATATAAGTATAAGTTATTTATTTCTAAATAATAATACTAGCTTATTAATAAGTTATTAAAATTACGATTTTAATAATCTTTTAATGAGGGAGAGGGTAGAATAGAGGAAAAAATAGGTAATTTATAAAAAAGGTTAAGGTTGAATAGTACGGAATTCGAGGGCAGGGTAGCGTCTATATGTACTGCGGCAATCCTCTAGTAATGCAAAACAATGGAGTTAAACAGTGATGGCCTTGTTTTCCTTCAACACTAGAAGACTCCATCGTGTGTTAAAACCGGGTTTCTTTTTGAGGCCTGGCTGAGCTGAGAGGGACCCCCTCCCCCCGAAAATCCTGGGGAGAGGTAGACTCGGCTAAGCTTGAGCTACTGCGTTTGGTAGTGATGGCTTCAGTATGCGTACGTAAAAAGATGGTGAGTGTGCAATCCATGTGGACTTGCCAGAGAGCAAGTGCAAGAAAGGCCATTGACGAACAAGTTTCTTGTTTAGTGGATGGCCCCAGGATGAATCCTCCATGACGGGAGCACTAAAGAAGCTGTGAATCTCTGACCCATAAGGTACGTATGAGGATTCGTGCACAACTTGCACAAAAGGGCGTCTTTATATCAAAGCCACGTGAGCTGGGGTTGTCCTTGCTCAATTTTGTGCAAGAAGATGGGGCCTTGACGCCTCGGGGCTGTGGCCTCACACCCCATGCCCTACGTTCACTCCACGGAGTCCGGAGCGGGCTGGCGGCGTCCGGGAAGGAAAAGAGAGAGAGAGGTTGGGGGCTTCCTCTGGCATTGTGGAGCCCGGTGCTGGCCGGCTCTCCCCGGCCTGTGACGGCGATCCAAGCAGAACCTCAAGACAACGCATCGTCCAGGTCTCCACTCGAGGTGCGGAGTTACCTTGTGGATAGGCTTTGGCTTCTCGCAGCTCTCTCGCTCGGCAGCAAGGCCGTGAGGTCCGTCTGGTCCGGTTCAGGTCCCCGTCCAGTCAGGCAAGAAGAGTGGAATTATGGAGAACCCGGAAGATTCACGGGTTTCCTAAAGTTCCTGAGGGAGATTGTTTGGGGAGAAAGGGCCGTCCGCTGGGCGTCACGACTCACAGAGCAAACAACTCCACAAGCATGAGCATATCCGCAATGCCAAGCTTGTTTCTGGCGTATGTACTCACTGCGTATGCTTGCCAATGGCCTTGGAAACCTGAGGCCACTACCTCTCCCCAGTTTGTGCTCCAGCTCAGTGAAGGCTGAAGCATCCAGACTCTTCATCGACCGCCGGGTCTGGCTTAGGTAAGTCTGCCTCCGTCGTTTCAAGGCGTCCCGGTGGGGATGTTCGATGCTACCGTGGCACGCGTTGGTTGTCCTCGTCGCTGCGATAGTGCGTCCTTTTTTTCACGGGAAAGGTCTGGACTCTCGAGTTTCCACAGAAGAAGGTATTCTCCTCAGATCCTGTGACGGGGGATCCGCAGAGCGAATCCAGGAACCGGTGACGCAGCACGAGATGCGTATAGAGAGCGTCGCACAGCATCGTGACTGTACATACATACGGGAACAACTGGAACTCGGCACCCACCTCAGCTCCGTCTGGTTCGTAAGCTTCAGGTAGGGAGCCCGGCCAGTGCCTCCTGAGAAGCGACAAGATGCTGTGGATGATCATGGCATGACTGGAACAAGAGGGTCCTTTCGTACCCAAGTGTACCTAACAGTTGCACTACGTTCCCACCGTCATACCTGAATGTAGGGAACCACCTCTGCTCCCACCCCTATCCAGGTACGCATCACAGGGTCTGAGGATGCGCACTACGGAGGAATAGTGAATAGGTAAACGCCATTTAGTGCATCCAAGGGGACCAGTCTTTTGGTGGAAACGATGACAAGAGAAACATGTACTCCGCAATACGCTACCTCTTCCGTACCCAGTATTGTTTCGATGCGCTTTGGCACTTAAGGTCCAGACTGGAACATAGGGCACAACTTGTCACCGCAAGCGTGTGAAAGATATTGCAAACAAAGTCCCCACCATGGTGCGTGGTATCGCAACATTGACCCATCGTCGCACGCAATGCAGGAACTTTGCTGGCGTGCCCGCTGAGAGCCGACTCGATAGTATCAACGGTGAGGGCCGGGTCGGTGAAACATCTGGGTCTCGGCGATGGAGACTCTACAGCGACATGCGCTGCGTCAATACGATCTGCCTGACTGTCGGTTTAGACAAGAAAAAACAAAAACAAAACTTTGGTGACTTGACAGTGATACAACATGCACGCACTCTCACAGTTACACACAGTTACTCACACAAGAAAGAATCCCCACTAGTTGCATGTGTGGGGGGTTTTGGTAGGTTTCTGCTTTTCCATTGCGAAACTTTGTTTTGTTCCTTTTTGTCTCTACTGGGAATGTTGGAATACAGTGGGGGGTTCATGTTGCGCCATGTTTCGCTTTGATCGAGTTAAACAAACTCCTCTTTGCATAACGCTGTAGATTGCTTATTGCTGTTGTTTTTGTGTGTTGCTTTAGAGCATAAACGACTTCTGCGGGCGGTTTTTTAGGCGAGACCGGCAAAGCTAAGTAAGACCTGGTATCTTTTCCCCCCTTGCCTTGTATCCGTAAATCCACTACACAAAAAGAAAAAAAGCAAGAAGGTTACACAGCCTCAGTCGAAAGATGGACGGCCTATCCTTGACTTTGACGGGAGAATGACGAGCAAAAACAGAGTTGCATAGCAATAGCAAGCATACGTAGTAGGCAGGTGAGTGGTTAGGTAATCGGCGACCCATAGGCCCTTGAGACAAAGGCGACGATGAGTCAACTTCAAACCAGGACGTCACCGAGCTGCCAAGGCAGGAGAAGAATGGAATCTACCAAATGATACAAAGTACCTTGGTTCTTGCCAGCTTACCTCCAAGCTCGGTGGTACCTGAAATATCAACGGGGAATGCTAGCCGGAAACCGAAAATAGTCCCCGAAAACAAGACATGGAAACTTTGAACAAAGTTGGAACCGGGTCCCAAAGTCCGGTGAGGTATCTCCGTACCTCCTTGCCTTTTCGTAACCTCTTTCATGAAGCTAAGCGAGAAAAAGTTAATAGTGAGAGAAATCTCGAGGATCACAAGCATCTCTCCAATATTGAAGAGTCATAGTCATACGGATGAGAAGCCGAGACGATGGAAAGGGAAAAAAGTGGATGAAACCCGCCAAAAATTGGAAAGAAAAGAGTCACAGCTTCACATGGCAAGAAAATTTGCAAGCACCAAAAAAACTCCGCAGTAAGGTATCCGTAAGGTAGGTTGTCTCCGAGCTCCATGACCCCATCCAATTGGGCCCAGCGCCGCGGCATCCCGCGTTGACAGCTCCGAGAACCCTGTCTCTAATCCCGCCTATCCGCCCCTCCCTTAGCCTTCCATTTTTTTTTCTTTCTTGGGTTTCCAATTCTTTCTATGGAGTGCCTGCCTACGAAATACGTATTTCCCACCACCGCTTTTCCATGCCTCGAATCAGGTATCAATGGTCAAGGGTACGAAGGCCATCCGGGAATGGTAGCGAGCAATGTTCGGACATTTAATTTACTTGACCCTGTATTTGCAGTCTCGCATTGTGAATTGCAAAAGAGCTGAGCTGTGCTGCTCACGGTCACAAGAATCTGAATCACAGATGGACTCCTTCCTAACGTGGTATGGCGTCGTCTGGCTTTTGCATATTCTTAGCCTTGCAAGCCTTGGGTGCGTGCATGGCATTTCGCGCACATCTTGCTTGCTTTTTTCGCTTCCTAGTTGCAAAATGCCATCCTCCATCTTTCTCCCACTCTGTCATCAACACCCCCTGATCGAAGAATGTCTCTAAGTCAGGGTTTGGGGGGTGTTGGTTGTCTTTCCATTTCTTTTCTCTTCCCACTACGAGGTATTCGTAGCTGTCCCCCCCCCCCCCCCCCCCCCCCCCCCCCCCCCCCCCCCCCACCACCCCCCCCTCCTGCCTCCCTCTCCCCCCCACCCCCCCCCCCCTCCCTCCCCCCCCCCCCCCCCATCCCTCCCCCCCCCCCCCCCCCCCCCCCCCCCCCACCCCACGCACGCCACGCAAAAAGGCTCTTGGTTTCTTATGTCTTGATCCAGCTAGACGGTCCATACACCCACTTCCTGTGCCCGCCCGTATGAGTCTGCATTCCAATGAGGCTGCCAGCTGCTTATGGCACTCGTAAAGCTCGAGCAAGCCACCGCCTAGTCCGACAGTTTCACAGAGTTTTCCAAGTCAAGTCAAGTCATGCCATCATCATTATCATTACCCAGCAAACGTCCCGCCCTGCCGGAGCGTCCTGTTGCCGCAGGTTCGTGAACGTATGTCTCTCCGTCAGAGTCAAGTCAGCCTTGTACGGGTTACCGACGAACTGGGAAACAAGAGCGGCCGGCGTGTAGTCGTACGTCCCCAAGTAACACAAACCTGCGTCTAAGACTTTTGTTCCTTTCCGTACATTTTGCTGTGAACATGAATTGGAACGTCTTACGAATACCATATTTTGTACCTTGCACACAATTGACGAGAAAAGTTTTCTCCCCCCC